>VWZE01012811.1:26693-56875 GCA_013396675.1 Eubucco bourcierii
CCACCAATCACCTCTGCTTTGTTTTCCATTTGCCTTAGCAGGACTTTCAGCAGGATCTGCTCCATGATCTTGCCAGGCACAGAGGTGAGGCTGACTGGTCTGTAGTTTCCAGGGTCATTCTTTTTACCCTTCTTGAAGATGGGTGTTATGTTTGTCGTTCTCCAGTCAGCAGGAACTTCACCAGTCTGCCATGACTTTTCAAATATGATGGACAGTGGTTTGGCAACTTCATCTGCCAGTTCCCTCAGGACCCGTGGGGTGGATCTCATCAGGCTCCACGGACTTGTGCACATTCAGGTTTCTTAGGAGCTCATAAACATCGTCTTCTACTATAGTAGGCAGATTTGCCTGCTCCCAGTCCTCACTTTTACCCTCTGCAACTTGGACATTGTGGTTGGAGCCCTTGCTGTTAAAGACTGAGGCAAAGAAGTCATTGAGCACCTCAGCCTTGTCCATGTCCTTTGTCAGCAGCTCTCCATTTTCCTTCTGTAAGGGTCCCACATTGTCCCTAGTTCTCCTCTTCTCACTAATATACCTGTAGAAGTTCTTCTTGTTCCCTTAATTCAAGAAGGTGAGAAAGAGCACATGAGGGAGCAACACAGTTCCTTGTTTTGGAGACACATTTCTAGAAGTTTTCTCATAGGCTGCTTTGCATGGTTACTGAACTGACATTGAAAGCAATTAAGAAAAATATTATTAGAAAACCTCACAACATTAGCAGTTTTGATAGGTAAAGATCCTCCAACTATCAGGAGAGGCTCAATAGGAAAAAAAAAAACCAGACAGGGAGCTAGAAATCAAAGTACTCTCTGATATCATTGCTCCTGTCAGTACTATTGCACTGCTAGTTGCTTGTGCCAGTGGGAGAGAGACATTTGTATTGCTGAATACCACAGCAGGGTGGAAAATTTCAGAAGTGCTTTGTATAGACTGAATAACTTTCCTTTCTTCCTTAACATGGTTCTTGAAAATAATTAGTGAAGGCTTTTGCATGATGTTGTAACTATTCGTGTTTGCCATAGCCTGATTGTTCATCTCTTTCCTTTGTTTTATGTCTTGTAATTATAGGTTGGCATACAAAGGTGTGAGGCATCTAATGACTGGTGTGCTGAAAATGAGGACATTTTCCTCATTTTGTAATAACACTGCCTTCGATGAGTGCTATAAATCATTTAGTCATTAATGTTTTGGGGTTTTTTTTGGCCTTCTAGTCTTGTCCCTCCTGCAGTCTGGCATGCTGCTGTGAACTATAGTTTGTTTCTAGGAAAGTTTTGTTGGCATTTACAGCTTTAGCTCCTCTGGAGAATACAGATTATGCATGTAGAGAGAGGCATAAGGCTACCCTTGCTGGAAAAGTGTCTGTACTCTCTGGAGTTGTAGCAGCTTAAGTTGCTAGTTACTGCATCTTTCAGGTTTTGAGTGTCTTATTCCTCTAGGAAATAAAAATGTATCATTGCTTAATGAAAGGATTATTTTACCTATTGTTTGGTCATTCTAATGTTTTTGGTTTGAGTTTTTTTTTTTTTAAGCAAGAGAATCATATATGTTTTTGGAAACCAGAGATCTCAAAGATCTATAAACATTGTTTTCCATCCAGTAGCATGATGCTGGTTTAAAAAAAAAAAAGAAGTTCCCTATAGTGGTATTGATTTTCAACCTGTGATACAGCAAGCACCATATGACTAAGTATTAAGCATAAATCCTGACCATAATGCTTAATTCAGATCCCAGTTTGAACAACTTCCAATATTAGAGATGTTTACAGCTAGGCTTTGGGAGCAGACTGGCATGAAGAATCTTTTGCATGAAGGTTTAGTTTTCCACAACTCCTGCTCTGCAAATAGGCTTTGGTTTTGGCCCATTTCCTTAACATGGATATGGCCCTTTTCGTATTATTGTGTGTTCTGGCTGCTCCAGCCCTCTGATCATCTTCGTGGTCCTCCTCTGGACCCACTCCAACACTTCCATGTCCTTCCTGTGCTCAGGGCTCCAGAACTGCACACAGCACCCCAGGTGGGGTCTGATGAGAGCAAAGGGGAAGAATCCCCTCCCTTGCCCTGCTGGCCACGCTGCTCTTGATGCAGCCCAGCACTCGGTTGCTGTCTGGGCTGCATGTGCACACTGCAGGCTCATGTTGAGCTTTTCATCAACCCAGACTCCAAGGTCCTTTTCCACAGGGCTGCTCTCCAACCATTCACCACCCAGCCTGGATTTGGGCTTGGCATTGTGCCTACCCAGGTGCAGGACCTTACACTTGGCCTTGTTGAATGTCATGAGGTTGGCCTGGGCCCACCTCTCCAGCCTGTCCAGGTCCCTCTGGATGGATCCCTGTCCTTTAGCAAGTCGACTGTGCCACACCGCTTGGTGCCATCGGCAAACTTGCTGAGGGTGCACTGNTGCTCCACCCATCAAGTCCATGTTTTTCCAGTTTGGTGACCAGGATGTCATGTGGGACAGAGTCAAATGCCTTACTCAGGTCCAGGTAGATGACATCACTAGCCTACTCAAGTTTTCTGAACTCAACAAAAGGTTTCTTCATGACCACAGCAGATTGTGGAAGTGATTTGCAGTCTGATGGGCTTTTCAAAATGGGAGAAAACACATGAATAAGTTTTCCAAGAGCTTATTAAAATGTTACATTAAGACTGATTTAATCAGTAGCACAGTGCTATTGGAAAGCTAAAATTTCCCTGAGGTGAGGATGGAAAAGGGCTCACAAATATAACACTGCAGATTGCAGTAATACAGTTTACTGTACAGATACGGTTTCTAGCAGGTTAAATGCCACGGAAAATTTGGGAAAGTGCCTATAAAATTTTATGTGCTATTTTGAACTTGTCTACTTAATTTATTCTGGATTTAATGTTCTTCAGTGAACTTCTTCTGATTTAGACCAGCTGGAGATATTGTCCACCATATGTTGTCAGTGAAATGCAGGAATGCATTTGAGGGAATCGGGCAAAAGTTTTCAAGTTACTCTTGCTGTAAGTGTTGAGTTAATGTCTGTGCCTCAAGAAAGAGAGCAAACTACCTTCATCCATGGAACATATGCACTTAATGTGCCATACTCACCATATGCAAACATCATGAAGGACTTCTGTTAAACCTAAAGGTAATAAGATTTTTTTTTTTCTCTTTACAGTTAATCTGAAGCATTTTGGACTGTATTCTGTCTTGCACAGAGTAATGGCCTGAAGGATATGATTATGTTGGGACACTGTGAAACAAGGTTAAAAAAGAAAAAAAAAAAGGCAAACAAACATCATCAAAACTCAGAAGACTTCTGTAGCAGTTAAAGAAGTAAGAAACTAGTTAGTGGATTTTAAACCCTGGTGAGGTTTTCTGCTGAGAGGTTAGAAGGGCAGTTTGGAGATCTGGTGCATTTCCAGTTCATTTTTCACTAATGGAAACCATTGTCATTTCAGATGAAACTGGAATAGAAACCACATGGTTTCAAAGTATATAATCTATTATTTCTTTTATTAATGTAATGCTATATAGGAGTAATAATACTTACTCCAATACTATGAAAATACACGGTTGTCTCTATATGGTGGACTATTTATTTTCCATGCTCCAACAGCCTTCTCTTCCCATGCTTCATGAGCTCTATTTCTGCAGTGTTCCAGCAGTACACATCTATCTCTTCCAATGAACATCCATTCTCATCATGACATCCTCCTAAATTATTTCCCTTCATTTTCACTTCTGAATGGCACTACTGCATCTCAGATATTCAGCAAGCTACCATATCAAGTGAATAGATGAAGGAGTTGCAAGCAAGGGAATGGGTTTTTTGGGTTGTTTTTTTTTTTTTTTTTGCTATGGTCTGTGTATATGCTGTCAAGAGATGGTAAAAAAAATGAGAAAAGTTGACTCAGACAGTGACAAAGAATATCCTCTTTGTGTGTTACATAGAACTCATTTCTCACTATAATCTTGGCATTGCAGTATAAAAACCAGAGAGTAAACAAAATGGCTTTAATGGGTCACAGGGACGAAACAAAGGAATTGCCCTTAAAGAAGCAGGGAAATAAGAAAAATGACAGAATTTATAGGCAATTGAATTTAAGGTGTGAATGAATTAGATGTCCAAGTGTTTATGTCAATATAGAAACTTTTAAGAGAAACTAAATGACTTTGTTTGTAATTCTTTGGGGTTGGGGTTTTTGGTTGTGTTTGATTGTTTTTCAATAGTAGTACTTATTAGTACTTATTAGTATAATAGAAGTAATCCTCGTAGCAGTGCAAGTATTTAATAGTAGTACTTATACTCCTCATAGCAGTACTTATACTCCTCATAGCAGTGCAAGAATTCTTCAAATAATTTAACTTCACTGTATGAAATGAAATGTGGCTTATGATTTATTATTCTGGCTAAATTTTCTAGAACTGGAGGCAGTGAATACCGCCACAGAGCCTTTGTTAATATAGCAAAGCAGAAACATTACAGTTATGATAAGTCCTGGACAAAGTCTGGAACAAAAATGAATGTGGCTGAAAAAAACTTGCAGTAGTCACTATAATCACTTGATAATCCAAATGTGAGATTGCTGTGTGGATTGGCCTGGCAAAAAGAGGGAAAGGGAGATATGTCTGCCTGTTCTGGGAGTTGTGATTATGCAAAGACATTTTCACAGTTAGTGAATTGAAAGTGATTGTGTGAGTCCTCCTGACAGTTATGCAAATGTCATGGAAAGACCTCCTGTATTTTCCCTAGTCTCACATCTTTTCTTATTAATCCAAACACAACTGATAACAGAGAACCCTCATTAACTGTTACCTTTCCCTGATATTTTCAGGAATGACTAGCATTCCTGTTAGATTTATTTCTTGTCTAAATCACTATGAGCTCTTTTCCCCCGCTGCCCTGCCTCAAGAGCACAGGGATCTTTGATTCCTGCAAACCAAACAAAATTGGGAGAGGGGGTTGCTGAGTCACCTGGGTGTGTCCCTGAAGTTTTCTCCAGCTTGATGCTGGAAATTACCCAAAGAGTGATGGTGGCTACTTGGAGGAGGAATACTGTGTTCCCAGTGTCCACCAAAATGAGTATTGATATCCAGGCTACAGCCTGAGAGGAATGCAATAGCCTTTCATTTGCAACAGGGGGCAATGCTGACTACGGTTGCATGCAGTGTGAAGAGGTTGACAACCTGCTCAGCTGAGTGGCACAGCTCCAAGATGAAGTGATGGAGCTCAGGGAAGAGGTGGGTAGGTTAAGAAACATCAGAAAGACTAAGAGGGAAATTGGTTATTTCCACAAACTGATGTCTACAAAACCAGAGTGGAGAGTAACCTCCAGAGGAGCAGAGGATTCCACGTAACAGTATCGCAGTGTCACAGTATCACAAAGGTTGTGGCCTAACCAGTACAGAGTCCAGGGGGAGAATGACCTCCCTGCTCCTACTGGCCACACTATTCCTGATGCAGGCCAGGATGCCATTGGCTTTCTTGGCCACCTGGGCACACTGCTGGCTCATGTTTAGACGGGTGTCAGTCAGCATCCCCAGATCCCTTTCTGTTTGGCTGCTCTCCAGCCACTCCCACCCCAGCCTTTCATCAGCAAGCCCCCTGCGTTCCTGTAGCAACACACAGGAGCAGAGTCAATGGGGACAGGTTTCCAAGCTGGTAAAACATGGGTTTGATGGAGGTACAACTCAGTGGACAAAAAACTGGCTTGACAGCCACACCCAAAGAGTGGCTGTTAATGGGTCTATGTCCAAGTGGAGGCCAGCGACAAGTGGAGCCTCAGCAAGTTTGCCAATGATACCAAGCTGTGTGGTGTGGCTGACACACTGGAGGGAAGGGATCCATCCAGAGGGACCTTGACAGGCTGGAGAGGTGAGCCCATGCCAACCCCATGAGGTTCAACAAGACCAAGTGCAAAGTTCTGCATTTGGGTTGGGCAATCCCAAGCACTGATATTGGCTGGGCAGTGACTGGATTGAAAACAGCTTGGAAGCAAAGCACTTGGGGGTGCTGGTGGATGAGAAGCTCAATTTGAGCTGCCAGTGTGTATCCTGGGCTGAATCAAGAGAAGTGTGGCCAGCAGGCTGAGAGATGATTCTCTCCCTTTACACCAGTTGGGTGAGATCCCACCTGGAGTACTGTGTCACATACTGGAACCTCTATTACAGGGAGGATAGGGACATGCTGGAATGTGTTCAAAGAAGGGCCGTGAGGATGATCAGGGTGCTGAAGCAACTCTCCTATGAAAACAGGCTGAGAGAGTTGGGGTTATTCAGTTTGAAGAAGAGAAGGCTCCAAGGAGACCTTATTGTGACTTTCCAGTATCTGAAGGGGGCCTACAAGAAAGCTGGGGAGGGACTTTTTAGGGTGTTAGGTGGTTATAGGACTAGGAGGAATGGATCCAAGCCAGAGGTGGGGAGATTTAGATTAGATGTTAGGAAGAAGTTCTTCACCATGAGGGTGGTGATACATTGGAACAGGTTGCCCAAAGAGATGGTGGAAGCCCCATCCTGGAAGGTTTTTAAGGCCAGGTTGGATGTGGCCCTGGGCAACTTGATCTAGTGTGAGTTGTCCCTGCCCATGGCCGGGGGTTTGGAACTAGATGATCCTTGTGGTCCTTTCCAACCCTGACAGTTCTGTGACTCTGTGAAACTCTTTCCCAGTACCTTCATTCCCTGGAGTTACTTAAAACCACACTGCCTCTGAAAACATCTGTGTGTGTCTTAGCATGCTTTTTATCCAACTTGCATACTATTAAGCAAATACAGAATTATGATGAAGACAGAAGAAGCAAACAAACAAACAAACAAAAAAAAAAAACCCAAAAGCCAAAAAAGAAAACAAAACAAGCGTGCACAAAAAGGCATAAAGAAATATATTTCATTGGAAAATCATCATGTTTCCTTGAAAAGCTGTTGTGAAAAAGTCAGTTTATATGCATGACCAAGTTCTCAGTATAAGTTTGTTTTAGGGAAACAAGAGAGAGAGAGAATAGACAACACAGGCCATCTTTCACCTCTGCGAGTCTGATGATCTCATTCTCAGTGATTCAGTAATTCCAGCAGATGTAGGCTCTAGGGTTCTCTGGTTTATCAGTTTCCAAGAACTGGCTTCAGGAACTTTTTTTTTAAATTTTCCTTTTTTTTTTCTTTTTTTCTTTTATTTTAAGTTTAAAGAACAATGTTTTGAAACTATCTCTGGGATACATTAAATCCTAAAGAAAACAACCACATCAGGGTCAAGTCAGGTTTGGCCTTCTGTCATGTTTTACTCTGGATGAACTCTGGTGTAGGCAAAGAAAAAAAGGAAGGTGTTGGCATTTTGTCCTCCTCCTATTTAAAGATGTGATTTCCAAAGGACCAAATATTCTTTTTTATGCTCTATTGCAGACTAGCTAAAAAATAATCCTTCATATTGTTGGCTTTACCTATGATTATGAACACGTTTATTCATATTACAAATGCCACTGTCACTGAAAGTGTTTTGCTGTCACCACAGCATGGGCTTATAGGAGTTTATGTACTTTTGGAGGAGTGCAGGGTCTCCCCTGCTCCTTGGTTATGACAGCTGGTTCCAGCTTTTGCAATGTGTTCACTGTTTCAATGAACAGTACATTGCTTTAAGTAGGTATATCATGCCTGCAGGTTTCTGAGGACCTGCCAAAGAATTTGAGATACATACACTGGTCAGACTTTCCATTCTTTTTATCATGAGTAGTGACTTTCAGTAGTTGCTCTGAACTTCCCTGGAGAGTGACTGAAAATACAGATATAGATGGACTTCGGCCATTTTAAAGGTGACTTCACTTTTATTTGTATTTTCTTTATTTACATTTAATATTTTATTAAATGAAGGCATGCTGAATGCACAAATTCTAAGATATTTAGTAGCTAAAGGGGTTATCCAGTGTTCATCTCAAGGTTTTTTTATTTCCTTGTATTATATTTGCATCCATTGTGTTGAAGAATATTTCTACTGTCCATAAAAATGATGCCAAACTTGTAAATAAAATGTATTATATGCAGTTACCCTTCTCTGAAATAGATCCTAGAGTTATATTCAACTTTTCTCTATCATCCTTCCAATTAGAGCACAAACAGCACACATTATTGCTGGGAACTTTAAGCAGAGATGGACTCAGCACACTTTACACCCACACTTGCCTGTTGGAAGATATTGCAGCTCTTAGGGAGAGAATGTATCCCAGTTTCTTATCAGTGCAAGGAGAGCTTGAGGGAAAAGCAGGAAAAGAAGTACCTATTTCTCTCCTGTGGTGGAGTTAGACATGGTTGGAGAGCTTGGGAGCTTAGGAGCACTTCCAGATGTTTAATGTTGATGCATTACAGTTCACAGACCACACATGCCCCGTTCTTTGCTTGAAAGTGTGTTGAATAAATGCTACATAACAGTCTGGGAAATGAGGTCCAGCTGTAGAGGGGAAAGATTTACCCAGAGAAATGAGTTAATTTTCTTCTGAGGACTCAGACACATTATCCCAACTAGTGTGTTATCGGACTACTAGCTATAATATTGCCCTAATAATATTCAGAATGAAAATTCATTATTTACTGAGTTATGGCATCATTTACTGATCATACCCAAAAGCCTTTTGACATAGGCCTTCTCACCTCTGTTCAAACAGTATCTCCATCTTTGCTGTTTCCTTGAATACCAGAAGATCAAAACTGTAAACATAGATAAATGTCCAAGCTTACATGAGGTATATGTAATAAGAAATGAACTACTGAACTGAGAACTAATTAGCAGGTAACAAACTAGTGCAAAAATAAGTCAGGACTGGGACATACATGCTGTTGCTTTTTCTGTTTTCAAACCAGTCATAAGAAGTAATTAACTGCTGTAGGTATTACTCATAAAAATCTTTAGGAACTAGAGTAGCTGCAAAGATTAGCTGTCAGAGAGCTAACACAATGTTCAAGTTCCAGAGGGCAAAAGTAAGGACTGGAAGAAAGCAGATCTATTATTGAAGATCATGTTCATGAGCATCTAAGGAATCTAAATGTGCACAGCTCCATGGGGCCTGACGATATCCGCCCACGAGTCCTGAGGGAACTGGCAGATGAAGTTGCCAAACCACTGTCCATCATATTTGAAAAGTCATGGCAGACTGGTGAAGTTCCTGCTGACTGGAGGAGGGCAAACATAACACCCATCTTCAAGAAGGGAAAAAAGGATGACCCTGGAAACTACAGACCAGTCAGCCTCACCTCTGTGCCTGGCAAGATCATGGAGCAGATCCTGCTGAAAGGTCTGCTAAGGCAAATGGAAAACAAAGCAGAGGTGATTGGTGGGAACCAGCATGGCTTCACAAGGGGCAAATCATGGCTGACAAATTTGGTGGCTTTTTGTGATGAAGTCACAGCAACAGTGGACAAGGGAAGGGCAACTGATGACATCTACCTGGACCTAGTAAGACATTGAGTAAGGTATTTGACTCTGTCCCACATGACATCCTGGTCACCAAACTGGAAAAACATGGACTTGATGGATGGACCACTCGCTGGATAAGGAATTGGCTGGATGGTCGAACCCAGAGAGTGGTGATCAACGGCACAATGTCCACCTGGAGACCAGTGACAAGTGGTGTCCCTCAGGGGTCAGTGCTGGGACCAGTGCTGTTTAACATCTTTGTCAGTGACATGGACAGAGGAATGGAGTGCACCCTCAGCAAGTTTGCAGATGACACCAAGCTGTGTGGCACAGTCGACTTGCTAGAGGGCAGGGATGCCATCCAGAGGGACCTGGACAGGCTGGAGAGGTGGGCCCAGGCCAACCTCATGACATTCAACAAGGCCAAGTGTAAGGTGCTACACCTGGGTAAGCACAATGCCAAGCCCAAATCCAGGGTGGGTGGGGAATGGCTGGAGAGCAGCCCTGAGGGACAGGACCTTGGAGTCTGGGTTGATGAAAAGCTCAACATGAGCCTGCAGAGTGTACATGCAGCCCAGACAGCAACCAAGTGCTGGGCTGCATCAAGAGCAGTGTGGCCAGCAAGGCAAGGGAGGGGATTCTGCCCCTTTACTCTGCTCTTGTCGGACCCCACCTGGAGTTCTGGAGCCCTCAACACAAGAAGGATATCGAACTGTTGGAGTGAGCCCAGAGGAGTGCTATGACGATGATCAGAGGGCTGAAGCACCTCTGCTATAAGGACAGGCTACAAGAGTTGGGGCTCTTCAGCCTGGAGCAGAGAAGGCTTTGAGGAGAGATCTGAAGATACAGATATCTTCCAGTATCTGAAGGGGGCCTACAGGATCGCTGGGGAAGGACTATTTACCAGGTCTTGTAATGACAGGACAAGGGGCAATGGGTTTAAACTGGTAGAGGGGATATTTAGACTGGATGCTAGGAGGAAGTTCTTTCCAGTGAGGGTGGTGAGACACTGGCACAGGTTGCCCAGGGAGGTTGTGGCTGCTCCCTCCCTGGAGGTGTTCAAGGCCTGATTGGACGAGGCCTTGAGTGAGCTGTACTCATGGGAGGTGTCCCTGCCTATAGCAGGGGGTTGGAACTAGATGCAACTTGAGGTCCCTTCCAACCTTATCATTCTATGATTCTATGATTCTTTATTATTCTATAATTTCCCAGTTCCTCCTTTTGGCCCTTCTTGTGGATGGGCATCACATTGGCCAGCTTCCAGTCTTTGGGACCTCTCCAGTGAGCCAGGACTGTTTATAAGTAATGGAGAGTGGCTTGCCCAGCTCATCTGCCAGCTCTCTCAGCACCCTAGGATGGATCCTGATTGGTCCAATGGACTTGTGAGAATCCAAGTGGCTCAGCAGGTCCTGTACTACTTCCTCCTGGATTACAGGGGGACTATACTGGTCCCTGGCTCCATCTGCCAGTTCTTGAGACCAGTTGTCCTAGAGACAACCTGTCCCACTATTGAAGAACATGGCATGTTCCTTTAGAAATATGATCACATGGGATTGGTGTTTTTTACTTTCATTTAAAATATCAACAATTAGCATATTGCTGCTTTGTACTGCTGTGTTAAGTTGTATTTAAACAAATTTGGGAAATGGATGTAAACAAAAGTACTCTTTTCTATGTCCTGCTTTCAGGCACTGGCAGCTGAACCAGTTGATCCTATCCTAGCCAAACCCAGGACAATCCCTAAATAATATTTAGGGATATATTTATCTTAAGCATTTGATTAATCCCACTTGTAGCTGTGTGTGTTTTTCTAGTTCAAAGTCCTTGTAGCAATAGTACAATTCCTTTGATATCAGAGCAAAAGAGTGCTAATGAAAAATAGCACTGAATTCTTAGTATCTACCATTCCCTAAAGGATGGGGAAAAGTTTCTTATTTTGTCAAAGTATTTCCAAGGAAATGGTAAGTAAATCATTAACATTTTTTTGGAAGCTGGATGTCAAGGTTAAAGTGTTGGTGACAATTGGGAGTGAAATTTTTAATAGTTCTTCCAGATTTGTCATGCTATGAGTAATCTCCGCTTTCATGGATTAAGGAAGCTTTCTTTAGAAATTTCAGTTGCTCAGAGGATGTTTTCTTTTGACCTGTTATAATTAGCCCCATGGAAATAACATATTGTGTCTATTAACTTGGAAATTTTCATGATAGAGAGCACTTAGCAGAGGACATCTGCTGACGGCTGCTGTTTAGCGTTAGTGTGTTTATACACCACAAATAAAAAGAATGCATTTGCCATGTAAGAAGAATAAAAGGCAACAGTTGTGAGAAAATGTGTTTTAATACATAGGAATGTAATATCTTTTATCTATCTTGAGGCATTTTAGCCTTCTTTTTCATACTCCTGCTCCCTATTTTGTCCCATCTCACAAGAGTGCTGGCAATCAGAAACGGGGATTTATCTGAATGCTGTTTATGCTTTCTTGTTTTCTAATATGAATTATAGAAAGTAGATGGTGTCTAAAAATGCTGTAGAAAAGTGGCAGGGGACTTGAGGTGCATGAGGTAGAGTTACCCTCCTGACTAAGTCCAGCAGATATATCAAGGTCAAATTGTGCAACCACAGAGTTGCAGGAGAGGTGTCAGGGGCTAGCCAGGAAAGACCTGCCAGAGCAGAATGCTTTCTGACCCCAAAATCCGTTCTGAGATGCAGAGGGAAGAAAAGATGAAGTGCTATCATCTTCCAGGTTGTCCCTGTGAGAAGGCAAGCTGCTGGATGGTGCTGGGTGCCAGTGTGAAACAATATTGAGAAGTACATTTGATAAGTTAAATCATTAAGGGACAAACTGTTGCCCAAAGCAACTGGCCCAAATCGCCCAGGTGCAAACTATCGTGGCTTATCTAACTGGTGTAAGTCATTAAGGCATGAGCTGTGAGGGAACTAAATGGTTGGTGCATTGCTATCTGTTCAAAATGCTCCTTGTTTTGCTTTGATCATAGAATCATAGAATCATAGAATGGTAAGGTTGGAAGGGACCTCAAGGATCATCTAGTTCCAACACCCTGCCAGAGGCAGGGACATCTCCCACTAGGACAGCTCACTCAAGGCCTCCTCCAACTTGGCCTTGAACACCTCCAGGGAGGGAGCATCCACAACCTCCCTGGGCAACCTGTTCCAGTGCCTCACCACCCTCACTGTAAAGAACTTCCTCCTAACATCCAGTCTAAATCTCCCCTCTGCCAGTTTAAACCCATTGCCCCTCATCCTGTCATTGCAAGACCTTGTCAGTAGTCCCTCCCCAGCCTTCCTGTAGGCCCCCTTCACATACTGGAAGGCTACTATTAGGTCCCCTCGAAGCCTTCTCTTCTCCAGGCTGCAGAGCCCCAACTCTCTCAGCCTGTCCTCATAGGAGAGCTGCTCCAGCCCTCTGATCGCCCTCGTGGCCCTCCTCTGGACCCGCTCCAACACTTCCATGTCCTTCCTGTGCTGAGGGCTCCAGAACTGCACACAGTACTCCAGGTGGGGTCTGACGAGAGCAGAGTAAAGGGGCAGAATCCCCTCCCTTGCCCTGCTGGCCACACTGCTCTTGATGCAGCCTAGGACTCGGTTGCTGTCTGGGCTGCATGTGCACGCTGCAGGCTCACGTTGAGGTTTTCATCGACCCAGACTCCAAGGTCCCTTTCCTCAGGGCTGCTCTTCAGCCATTCACCACCCAGCCTGGATTTGTGCTTGGGATTGATCCAGGTTGTTATTGTAGTTCTTCTGCAGGCTGCTGTAGCCTGTGTCCTTGGCCCTTTGGATAAACTTTACATGTAGGCTGTGAAACTTCACCTTACAATTTAGTACTTAGCACAACTTGAATTGCTCACATGTCCAGTTAATGTTTCCCTACACTTATACATCTCAGCAAGCCTATGAGGAAGCAAATTCGGAGACAAGTTCATTGTTCAATGCTGCTTAAGGAGGTATCAACTTCTCAGCTCCATGGGGAGGTATGTGATAATTGTGTTTTTATCTTTATGGCAACTGCAATGTCTTCTAGGCTTTGAAGATTTGTTTATTGAAATTCTATTGTTTTGGAATAAACATTTTAGGACTTCCCTTCGTTAGAAAAGATCTGATGAAGCAAGTGAAATTTTTCAGACAATGACAAAGAGAAGGTCAATGCAATACAGAGACTTTTGCTTTTATGAAAACACGTTTTTCAAATGCAAAAGATGAATTTTTATGACATTTATACACCATATTAAACTGTCCTCTAGGGCCATACTCATTATTCCTGGAGTAAATCGAATTATAATTGATCTATGTGGATAATAATTCAAAAATCAGAGTGTTTCTGAGCAGTCCAGCAGCGTTTTGCTCTATAGCTACATCCTGCTGAGGTCAGGGGTTCGATTGGCAGGGTTCAGTTGTGGGAATATTTCCGTCTCATCATCACCACATTAATTTGTTTCCCTGTGCTAACAAGGCATAGAAGCCAAGGTAACACACGAGGATCAAGGGATTAAAAGGAAAACTAAGGTTAGGAAAGGAGAAATAACTTTTAATTGCTTTAGCTTGATTAATTCTAGTTCTCTATATCTCAGTCTCTACTGATTATTTAAATAGACCTCATGGATCTGTTAGCCTTTTTCCAAGTTATTCTGGTTTGTATCCAGCTTCAGTCTGAAGATAAAGAGAGCAAGACAACTTCTCTCCTGTCTCAAAGACGCAGCATATCAGTAATTTTTCCTTCCTTGTTTTACTATGCAAAATACATCCTGCATATGGTAGATGTTTAACTGCTAAGTCTTGCTTTGTTTTTTGGACACATTTCAGTGATATATGTACAAGACAGCTAATGACACCTACTTAAACCCTCCAAGATTTATATATCCCAAAGAACTCTCAGACTTTTTGCTTCTGTTCAAGGAACATTACTATCATCAGAACATGTACATTAGTCTTGTGCCAAGAGTTTTGGCTTAGCAGGTTGTGATGGGTTGGGAGTNACAGGAATATTTACAGGAATATACAAGTTAAAGGTAATACAGAAACACAACTCTCCTCCTAGAAATCAGAGACCCCAGGAGGGGCTCCCTACCACCCTTTCACCTTCTCCCACCCCTCTACTGTACCCCCAGGGTTTGGCTTACGTGCAAGGTGAGTTTGGAGGATCAGCCAAGGGGGGTTAGAAGGAAAGTGGTTAGTTAGATTACTCAGCAGAGAGGAGAAGGCAAGAAGCTAGACAGCCTGAGAGTGTCTGCAAGCCCGAGTGTCTTATCTTTATTTTGTGTTCTTATTCTTAAACATCTCAGCAAGCCTATGAGTGGACTCCTTTTCACAGCCTATAATATAATTTTCTCCATTAAAATATTCCAATTAGCCTGAAACCAGCACACAGGTGCACCTTGAACAATGTTCTCCCAGTTGTCACCCATGATGTCTTTTTCCTGGAAGGCTGAACCTGCTCAGGCCTTATACAGAAACTTCTTGAGGGAAACTCTTCAGGTAATGACATGACACATTTCAACTCTTCCAAAAAAGGAACCCTTTTTCTATTGTAGGAAGACTGGTGCTTTTGGCTTATATGCAAAACATAGAATATAGTTGAAAATGGCAGTAAATTATGACACTAACTCCCATATGAACTACTGCTATGACAACTGATGTGAAGTGCAGGCCTCAGTTCAAATTCCTAGCTAGAAGGACAAAACTTCAATATGTTGTACATACCTAGCACCTCAGACCCTTCTTTCCTGTCTCCACATGGGAGCTATGGGAGTGCTCTTACTATCACAGACTACAGGAGACCTGCGGCTGATGGATCTTGGTGGATTAAGCACTCCTGAGAATGTTTCCTTTGTTATTGCAGAGCTCAGGAGCAGCATGAATTCAAGATTCTGTCATGCTGTCTACAGTCACTCATATTTTAGTAAAAGGTTTATGTAGACCAATGAGTTATTGCCTGGCACAACAGAGTTTCTAGTTACCTTAAAGGGCTGGTGCTACTTTTACATATACGCTAACAAAACCGAGTGGAGCTTCTACTGCACTTCAACTCACAAGTGATAAAGGTTAAGGGAAACTATCAGTTTTAATAAAACAAAGATTTTTTTATGCTAGTTTGTGACTGAAGTGCTTGCAGAGCTTGATAAGCATGCAGATACCACACATACCACACATTTACAAGGTCTTGCAATGACAGGACTAGGGGCAATGGGTTTAAATTGGCAGAGGGGAGATTTAGACTGGATGTTAGGAGGAAGTTCTTTGCAGTGAGGATGGTGAGGCACTGGAACAGGTTGCCCAGGGAAGTTGTGGCTGCTCCCTCCCTGGAGGTGTTCAAGGCCAGGTTGGAGGAGGCCTTGAGCGAGCTGTACTAGTGGGAGGTGTCCCTGCCTATGGCAGGGTGTTGGAACTAGATGATCCTTGAGGTCATAGAATCATAGAATGGTAAGGTTGGAAGTGACCTCAAGGATCATCAAGGAAGGTCCCTTCCAACTTTACCGTTCTATGATTCTATACTAATTATTTTCTCATTATATTGAAAAAATACTCATAAATTTACAAGTCTGATTACTTTAAAAATGTCAGTGGTGCTAATATTATGGACCATCAGATGCAAAGTTACTATTTAAAACATTGTCTCTGATTGGTGAGAGCAATGCAGGAGGTGTTAATATCTAACTACCAGCTCAAGTACAACAGCAGGGTCCATAGCCAGTTGGTACAAGGAAGAAAACTGGGAAGAAACAAATGTTACTCAAGATAAAATGTATAGTCATCAATATGGCAAAAGCTTGTCAACTTCATTAAAAAAGGCAAGAGATTTCTAAACCATTGCTACAAGGAGAAACATAGCTACCTATGGAAAAATTTGATGAGCTCAAAGTGAAGAAAGTCTGCTAGAAGGCAATCCAGTGGGAGTATGTATCAATGAGTAGACATCTGCAGTGACTGGTGAGGTAGAAGAAAGCCCCTTTTACCCATCAGAGTGAGACTCATAGAATCATAGAATGTCAGGGGCTGGAAGGGATCTCAAAAGTTCATCTGGTCCAGCCCACCTGACAGTGCAGGATCACCTAGAGCAGATCACACTGGAACATATCCAGACAGTTTTTGAATGTCTCTAGAGAGGGAGACTCCACAACCTCCCTGGGCAGCTGGTTCCAGTGCTCTGTCACACAGTGAAAAAATTCCTCCCCAGGTTCACATGGAACCTCCTATGCCTCAACTTCCACCCGTTGCACCTTGTCCTGTCAGAAGAGTTACCTCAGAGAGATATCCAGGGATGGCTATTCTGTATTTTAAAAAACACTTTGTAAACATGTACTTAGGAAGTGAGACCAATTAAGTGCTACAGAACTGAGAATTAATTGGAAAGCCGAATGGAAGCAGTGCTGCAGTGTGTTTGCCAAATGAAGAATGGAACTCAGTGAGGAAAAGTTTGACAAGGAGCAGAGATGTTGGAGGAGACCCGAGAGACGTGTCTGAAATTGCTGCACAATGACATCTTACATCTGAGGCTTAAATTGCAGCAGAGTGTGCCAATTGCTGCTAGATGCTGGGAGTGAGATTTAATGAGACATCTCATGTCTGGCATGCTCTAACCTGCTGGAGATGAGGTTTGCATATGATCTCTTAGGAGGAGTGACCAGACTGCTGGAGCTGTTGTCATAACAGTTCAATAGCTTGATTCTTTTGTGGGTGTGAATGCAGACATGTGCAAAACAAGGGAATGGACTGTGACCAAGTGTCCTGTAGCTGAGGAAAGGAATATCAGAAAGAGATTTAAAAAGAATAGGGAAGTCAGTTTGTCTCTGACATCTGCAATCTCAGTGCATCAAGACCGTATTTCTGGAAAGTTAATGTGAATTAGTGTCAACTGATATCCAGTTACTGTGACCAGTAAAAAAAGAAGTGGTAAGATTGGGCTCTATATTTTAGTAAGGAAGAATAATTTGATAGTTAGACTCTATGGTCTGTCTGCCATAGATTTTCTACATAAGCTTGGCCAAGATACAGAGTTCATATTATATACAAAACTCTTTTCCCTGGGTTTCCACTGGTCCTAAGATTTAATGAGTGAGTGTTAGTCATATTTCAGTTCATGGTAACTAAAGCAGTACAGGGACTCTGTCACTGCCCACCAAATTGTGACTTGAGATGGAGATTACGTATTGAAAGTCCTGGGATGGAGAGCTAGAAAATGTGTGGGGTATATTTCAGAGTGCAAAAACTGAGGATATTGAAGGACAGGAACAAAATCTGATGTAATGTTGTCTGTGTTACCTTCTGGAGGGGTTCCTGGAGTGAACCAGCTCCAGAGCCATATTCAGACTTTGAGTAGGAGAGAACTAGCTGGAGCTCACCAGAACAGAGCCATGATACAAGCTAAAAATACATCATAGTAGACAGCTGGTGTGGAATAGCTGAGCTAGCTCCCTGACATCATCTGCACCTTTAGCAGCGTAAGTATCTCACTGCCTCCTACTGTCTTCACCACATGAGCAGTTTCCAACTTCCACAAATGATAGACAGGAAGAACTCATCACAGCTAGGCTATTGGGAACTACAGTAGAGATGCTGGATCTCTGTTTAAACGGCTTTGAAAACCACAGCATGAAGCATCATCAAAACCAGTTACAACGAATAAAGATCTGGAGTGAAGTAAAAGTTCAGAGCAAAAAAGGATATAGGCTTACTAGTGGGTGAGACAGGATATCTCTGAGAAGTAGAATAAGGCAGAACTGGGAAATAAAGAATATTTAAAAGCCCATACTTTGGGCTGTCTTTACTAGTGTATCTGTCTGTCTTTACTGCGTTAGTACTGGCTGGGATGAAGAAACAGATTTAGAAATACACCTGCTACTTTTGAATCTAATAGCCAGGATTATAACTTTATTTTCATTGAGAATGTGGAAATTGTCCTAGGCATGATGAAGTGTTACTTTCTTTGCATGCAGGTTTTACGAATTTCAGAAATGGCTTTTTGATTGAATTCCAGAAATCCTGAATTGTGGTTTACCATTTTCAAAATCATGTAGAGAGAATTATTGATGCGCAGTGGTACATCTGGTTGCTGCTTGCCCTGGAACAGCATGCTGCCTGTGCAAGAGTACAGCAATCTGTCAGGGGGGAGAATGTGAGACATACCTGGCAGACCTTGTTGAAATGTGACTGTTTCCATCAGGTAGTGATAAACCATCAACCTCCACTAAAGGAAAAAAAAAAAAGTTCTCTTGGAAAACTCCCAAGGGGAAACACCCATTAGTGACACCAGAAGAAAGGCATCCACTCAATCATCAGCAATATGTGGAGTTTGCTGAAGCATAAAACCCATAAAGTTGTTAGAAGATATTTATGAGATATGAACCTTGGGAAATGCTTTGCAATGAAAAAAGTGTGATTGTAAAAAGCCCCAGCTCTCCTGAGATGCAGCTCTTTGCCAAAACAGGGTGATGGATGCATGCATTTATGTATCCCTCTCATTTACCTAAAAATATGGCTAATTTTCTGCCAATTAAATTAGTCATGGGTTTTGTGGGAACTTGCTGGTATGTGTTGTGAGGTCAATATGGTACGAGCATTAGTAGTGAACAATCTTTAAAGCATTCTTTTGACTGCTTTGACTTTGATTTTCTCTTGCTGTGCTCTTGGTGACAGGCATAAAAGAACATAATGAGTGAGACAACTACATTTGACAGATAGCAATGGATATAGGTAATATACACTTCAGCAAAAGGAAACGCAAGGTAGGCACCATCTAAGAAAAGCCAGGATTTAGAGGTGGTTAATGAAATGCATGAGAGTGGGAGATATTATGCCTAATGCAGGTATGTCATATAGATCATATAATTGTAGGATTGTTTAGATTGGAAGAGATCTTTAAGGTCATTGAATCCAACTGCTAACCTACTGCTACCAAGTCCACCACTAAACCATGTCCCTAAGTGCCACATCTACATGACATTTAAATAACTATGGGGAGAGTGACATGACCACTTCCCTGGGCAGCCTTGTTATAATACTTGACAACCTTTTTGGTGACCATCTCGTGGTGCAACTTGAGGCCATTTCCTCTCATCTTATTGGTTGCTAACTGGGAGAAGAGATCACATCCCATCTCCCTATAATCTCTTTGCAAGTAGCTGTAGACAGCCTCCTCTTCTCCAAGCTAAACAACCCCAGTTCCCTCAGCCAATCCTCAAGCCACTTGTTTTCTATACCACTCACCAGGTTCATTGCCCTTCTTTAGGTACTTGAATGTGTCCAGAGAAGGGCAATGAGGCTGATGAGAGGCCTTGAGCACAAGCCCTATGAAGAGAGGCTGAGGGAGCTGGGATTGTTTAGCCTGGAGAAGAGGNTGGAGGTGTTCAGTGCCTGGATGTGGCACTTGGTGCCATGGTCTATTCTTGAGGTCTGTGGTAATGGGTTGGACCTGATGATCTTTGAGGTCTCTTCCAACCTTGGTGATACTGTGATACTGTAGATGGACCTCAATGTCTTTCCTGTAGTGAGGGGCACAAAGGTGAATCCATTATTTGAGATGTGGCCTCATCAGTGCCAAGCACAAGGAGACAATCACTTCCTTAGTCCCCCTGGACATACTATTTCAGATAGAAACCAGAATTCTATTGCCCTTCTCAGCTTCTTGGGCACATTATTCCCTCATATTTAGTCATCCATTGACCAACGACAGTTTTAAAAAAGAAACTTGTAAATCTCCTGCATAAAGAGAGAAAAGTAATTGGTAATTTGTATAAAAAAGTAATAAGTAATTTGCATTAAAAAAACCCCAAAACATCAGTTCAAAGTCCTCAATGTTTGTAGCAACTACACCATTGCAAAAGCATTCCAAGAATGAAGGGTAAACAGGGATACTGTAGACATTGCTAATAATCACAGTCCTTATTGAAACTAGAAAGGAAAGATTTAGAAGCTTATGATGAGTCTTGCAAAGCACAAGGGAAAGATAGTCATAGTATTATAGTCTGAGAACACAAACACTGCTGGCAGTTATGCTGTAAGAAGGTGCTGAGTCCTGATTTCTCAGTGATGAATGATTTGGAACCCTCTGGCAGCTATGAGTCATTGTGCTAGGAACTGTACAAACAAGGCTGACCTTGCATACGGTAGGTGATTAGGTACTGGAGGGAGCCAAGCACTCAGAACTGCATGTGAACAGACAGTGCAGGTGGTGCTGAGGGAGAAGGAACCACCTTAATCTTGCCTTGTGTGAGCCCTCACTAATATTTCTGAAAGACAGCTGCTATTTCAAAGCACTTATACTGTGTGCCTGGAGTTGTTCCTGCATATCACATTTATCTTTTCATCGTGTCCTGATGAACTTTTCATGTGCAAAATCCAGACCCTTAAGAATTTTGCTGACTGAAATTTGCATGGTTATGTTGTGATTGCTATTCTGAAAAAATGTATTTATCTCATTCTCCAATTTGTCCAGAAGATGAGTTACCTATCAAGTAAGACATAATGCAAAGGTTTTGGGGGTACTACATTACGTATTACTACTACCTTTTCCAGTTTTCCCTGTGATACTCTTGTGTTCTGCAAGTGGCTGGAGACAATTTTAAGAAAAAATAAAAAACCCAACAAAAATTAGCCATAGTTAAGTCACTATGAGGTAATTTGAATTCATACATGGTATGAAGACCGCTGTATATTGTAATTCCCTTGATAGATGTTTATTAATATCTCTTAATGATGTATTGTGCAGGAACTGTATTAGTATTTCCCTTCAGTTCAGTGTATTCCCTAACACTCAGTCAGCATCTCAGCATTGTCTCTAGTTTCCTCCTTCTCTACACCACCCTCATCACACTCCCACCAGAATTGACCATTATGCTCATTGCTTCTTTATGATAGAATGATAGAATGACAAAATGATAGGGGTTGGAAGGGACCTCCAGAGATCATCAAGTCCAAACTCCCTGCAAAGCAGGACCACTTAAAGTAGGTCACAGAATGACATATGCAGGCAGGTTATGAAGATCTCTAGAGAAGGAGACTCCACAACCTCTCTGAGCAGCCGTGCTGGTTTTAGGTTAATTGGAATATTTTAATAGAGAAAATTATACTATAGGCTGTGAAAAGGAAACAATGGTGATGTCTACTTCACTCATAGGCTTGCTGAGATGTTTAAGAAAAGAACTCAAAACACAGATAACACACAGTCTCTGGGGCACAGCATCTCGGTCTAGCAGCTTCTGTTTTTTTCTCCTCTCTGCTGATTAATCTCACTAAGCACTTTTCTTCTAACCCCCCTGGCCAATCCTCCAAGCTCAGCTTGCACGTAAGGCAGACCTTGGGGTAAGAGAGAGCGGTGGGGAGAAGGTGGAAGGGTGGTTGGGAGCACCTCCTGGGGATTTCTGGGAAGGGATGTTGTGTTTCTGTATTACCTTTAACTTGTGTATTTCTGTAAATATTCCTGTCTATAGTGTACATATCTGCTTGTACATTGTGCTGAGCTGTAAATAGAGCTCCAGTCCTTAACTTCCAGCTGGCTGAGTTCTAGTCTGGGTGATTTTACAAAGTGTGTGTGGGGGTAACTCCCAAACCATCACAGCAGCCTGTTCCAGTGTTCTGTCACCCTCACTGTAACAAAAACAAAACAAACCCCAAAAACCCAAAAAACAAAAAACCCAAATAAACCCCAAACCATGTTGAGGTGGAATTTCCTGCAGTTGAATTTATGTTCATTGCCCCTTTTCCTATCAATGAGCATCATTGAAAAGAGACTGGCTTCATCCTCCTGTCATCCATTCTTCAGATATTTGTAGATACTGATAAGATCCCCTCTCATCCCGCTCTTCTCCACACTAAATAGCCTCAGGTATCTTAGTCTTTCATCATAAGACAGATGCTGCAGTTTCTTAATCTTCCCAGTAGTTCCTTGTTCCCCTTGAACTGGGGAGCCCCAGAACTGTATGTTATATTCCAGGTGTGGTCTAACTAGTGCTGAGTAGACAGGGAGGAGAACCTCCCTCGACCTGCTGGACACATTCTTAATGCATCCCAGTGTGCTATTCACGTTCTTGGCCACCAGGGCACATTGCTGCCCCATTCAATATCAACCAGGACTCCAAGGTCCTTCTCTGTGGAGGCGCTCTCCAGCAGGTCCCATTCCTTAGTCCAGCATTACCATAAAAGCCTTTTAGTAGCAAATCTGATTTCTAATATTGCTAGGGGATGCTTCACACTGACGTGCATGCATACACACATGGTATCTCTGCTACAGGTCCATGAGTTTGAGAACAGTGGTGGTGCAAGCCTACCACCAGTTTTTCAGATGTTCTTAGGACATGAAGACAAACAATCCTTCTGGCTAACACTAATCCCAAACCAGCAGAAATTAAATTATATGCTAAAATAAGGTAACAAGAACTTCTTACTGTTTGCTAGCTGTAGACTGCACGTAGTTACTGCTTCACATGTTTTTGTTTAGCGCCAGTGTGTCCCTGGAAACATGGAGAAAGGTACATGCTGAGAAACATGACCTTGCTTTTGAAAGAACTGGCCACATGATTAGATTAAACTCAAAAATTATAGCAAATTTAATAAAGCAAACCTTTACACTGCCCAGACACAGACTGTACTTCACACTCTCTTCACCCATGTCTTCGCTGCTTCAGCAATTGTCCTATAGTGAGAAGCATCATTAGGAGGATTGTTACTGGTCACAAACAACTTGGTCTTACTCACTGGTGCAGGAACAAGTTGTGAATCACTTTTGGTTTCTGTCTGTCAGATTCCTAGATGTATTATGTGATGTTCAATATTTCTTCCTAGCATTTCACTTTCTCCTGGGGTCCCCATGAATAAATCATAGAATCATAGAATCATAGAATGGTTTGGATTGGAAGGGACCTCAAGGATCATCTAGTTCCAACTCTCTGCCATAGGCAGGGACACCTCCTGCTAGAACAGGTCTCTCAAGACCTCATCCAACCTGGCCTCCAGGGAGGGAGCAGCCACAACCTCCCTGGGCAACCTGTTCCAGTGCCTCACCACCCTCACTGGAAAGATTTTTCCTCACTTTTCCTATCATCTAGTCAGAATCTTCCCTCTACCGGTTTAAACTCATTGCCCCTCATCCTGTCATTACAAGATCTTGTAAATAGTCCCTCCTCAGCCTTCCTGTAGGGCCTCTTCAAATACTGGAAGGTTACTATAAGGTCTCCTCAAAGCCTTCTCTTCTCCAGGCTGAAGAGACCCAGCTCTCATAGTCTGTCCTCATAGCAGAGCTGCTCCAGCCCTCTGATCATCGTCATGGCCCTCCTCTGGACTCACTCCAACACTTCCATGTCCCTCCTGTGCTGAGGGCTCCAGAACTGCACACAGTACTCCAGGTGGGGCCTGATGAAAGCAGAGTAAAAGCGGAGAATCCCCTCCCTTGCCCTGCTGACTATGCTGCTCTTGATACAACCCAGAATTTAGCTCCAAGAAGTTTTGACTAACCAGTGACAATCTCCTGTCAGTGAATTCTTATGATGTAGTGATGGAAACCAATTTTTTTTTCCTGTTAAAGTTTGGCTCTCAAGTGTTTTTATTCCAATACTACCTTTAAAACATATTGTTTTCTGTGTGTCCTGCTTCTTGAAGTCAACCGTTTGTGCATCTGTTGCAGAGAAATTCAGCAAATGGTCTTGTGACAAGAGTCAGCAGTGCTATATTGTTTATAGCTCTTTCATCACACTGACCATTTTTCACTATGTGCACAACACCTCCAACCAACCTGGAAGGACTAGATGTTTTATACTGATGTTGTCTTGTGTCTTTTATGCATGTTCTTGTAGCTGCCCACTTTTTAGTATTGAATACCTATCCTCAATAATCTTACAGGGGCTGTCATCAAAAGAGCCTTTTAATATTCCATCTTCAAGGAATTATCTTTTTTATGTGGGCCTCCAAAAAACTTCTGTTCAGCCCATGTCCTTTATTTGTATCCCAAGCATTTATTTATTTATTTTAAAAGGACAATAAACAGTTTAGAAATGTGAATTTTTCCAATTTTTAATCAGTTTCTTGGAGCTTTCCTCTTCTCCTGCACCTCCATCCTCATGGGGTAGACTGAGTGCTGAGTTTCTCTGTCTGCCACTGCTGAGTGTGGGTGAAAAGATCTGCTTGCATCTGTAGTTTATTTGTCCACTGGCTTTCAAACAATGTTTATCTTATTTCAAGTACATCCAGGCAAGCAAAGTGTTTCCCTGGCTTGTCAAGGTTGGTAAGGATATTCTTGGAAATACATGGGCCCTGTAGTAGGTTTTGAAATCTGATTGTAATGGGTAGAAAGCATAAAGCTGTGCTAAGAAGCTTACCAAAAATATGGAGAAGAAATGAGTGTTCTTGAAGAAATGAGTGTTCTCAGTGATCATAGAATCATAGAATGGTAAGGTTGGAAGGGACCTCAAGGATCATCTAGTTCCAACCCCCTGCCATAGGCAGGGACACCTCCCACTAGTACAGCTCACTCAAGGCCTCCTGCAACCTGGCCTTGAACACCTCCAGGGAGGGAGCATCCACAACCTCCCTGGGCAACCTGTGCCAGTGCCTCACCACCCTCACTGTAACACCTGTGTGGCACCACGCTTTGCATATATGTCTAAGGATAGCTTGAAAGGCTTTAGAGTAGCAACACTGATTTTTATTTTTTTTAACCAAAGAAAATGACAAATTTCCATTTAAAGAAGAAGCAAAAATATGGAAGACTGCATTTATTTTTCCTTAAATACAAATCCAACATTTATCTAACCTTGGGTTCTTCCCTGAACTCTTCCTGGGCTTTTCGTAAGTCTATTCTCAGAACACACAAACAGTCTGAGTAATTTGGTTACTTCTCAGAAAGAGGTAGTCAGCATCTTCATCAATTTTGTAAATTATCTTTTGTCCTTAAGAACATCTGCTGCCTCAAGTAAGAGAGGAAGCACCCATTTTGCTCTTGGCTGAAGGAATGAAAATGTCACACCCCTGTTTTTAATAACTATGGCCTAGTTTTCCTTCCGTGACTGCACATTAATCCCCTAAGTAATAGCCAAATAGATACAGGAACGTGAAACTTAAGAACTGGGTAGTTCTGAAATTCGAAGCAATGAAACCAAGCTTTTTCATTGTCTCTTTTTTCTTCTCCAAGAGAATTCTGCAATGGGACCTGAAATGAACAAGAAAATCATTTGGGTTCTGATATGTCAAAAATAGCTAATCAGAAGTACATGCAAACGTTAATTGTGATTCATGGCAACTATTTTTACAATCTGTAATTCTTATTTACTTATATTTATTCATAGTTCTTTCTAAATTTCTCATTATTCCATCCCTGGCACCCGCCTCAGGATCACTGTGGCTCCCTATGGGCCTCTATGGGTTTCTATGGGGCTCTATGTGTTCCTATGGGTCTCTATGGGTCTCTATGGGGCCCTATGGGGAAGTGCTGAGATGGGCATTGACTCCTCTGGCACCCCCGGCACCCCCTGGCACCCGCCTTGGGATCACTGCGGCTCCCTATGGGTTCCTATGGGGCTCTGTGGGGCTCTATGGGGTTCCTATGGGGCTCTGTGGGTTCCTATGGGGCTCTATGAAAAATATATTAGCATCCTTGAGTAGGGTAATTATTCAGACCTCAACTGACAACATTCCTCAGGCAATTCCTGCCTAGTTGTGCTATCAGTGAGTGTTTGAGCCTCGAGTTTGGGTGCTAGCTAGCTCTGTGGGCATTAGAGATGGTCTGTGGAGACAAGGTGCAGTGATGGGGCATGCTCGTCTGTCGTGGAGCAGAGAAATGGTTTGGTCATCAACTCTGAATTCTTCTTAGAAGAAGTTGGTTAGGATGGGCACCTGATCAAACCACTGGCCACCTGACTAAGCCAGGAGGAGGAAAACAGCCTCACCAGAGCCTCTGTGATTCTTAGACATTGCTCCTTGGAATAAAGAAACTACACTACAAGTGTGACTGAGAAAGGCTTTCATGGTTCAGCCTGAGCACTGCAGTCCTGCAGAGGAAGGTGAAAAGTTAGGGTAAGATTGCTGCCTGCCTTTCTCTCTGTGGTGTCAGCCTCCTGCCTTACGCTGGCAGATTTACATCCCTAATTTGATGATTTAATGTGAATTAATCAAATTTAGAGGAGAAACTAACAGCCCAGGGCAGGCCCTGGTGCAGACAGAAATGCATTAAGGGAAATCAGTAAATAAACCTGCAAGTGATAATCAGAGGGTACACTTCCTGCCCTAAGGAGCTCACAATCTATGTATCAGACACAAAAACCAGTTAGTCTATAAGAAAGTACACAGAGATAATCCAGGATGGACAGAAAGCATGAGAGTTTATGTGGATACCTCTGCTGTTTCCCCTTTGACATGTTCTCTGTAGGTGTGAGTCTCACTCCACACCACACACCTCACCCCAGGTCAGTGCCAGCACAGCTGTGGAATAAAACAACTGTGCATATTGCAGAGTGGAAATTTCTATGTTAATACTCCAATGCTGCACTGATGGAAATCATCTAATGTATTTCCTTTAATGTTTTACTTCCAGACACAGACTGGAAAGAGCCTCCAGCTTTGCAGGGTACTTTGGGATAGAGCACAGCACTGCAAATGCTCTGAGCAGCATCAATTATGAAACTTTCAGTGAGACTTAGATAGGCTGGAGAGTTGGGCAGGGAAAATTTTAATAAAATTGAACAAGGACAAGTGTAGAGTCTTGCATCTGGGAAAAAAACCAAACAACTCGGGTATGAGTATGGGTTGGGGACTGATCTGTTGGAAGGCAGCAAAGGGGAAAAGGATGTGGGGGTTCCTAGTGGATGGGAGGCTGACCATGAGCCAGCAGTGTGCTCTTGTGGCCAGGAGGGGCAATGCCATTCTGGGGTGTATTAAAAGGGCTGTGGCTAGTAGGCTGAGAGAGGTTCTCCTGTGCCTTTACTCTGCCTTGGTGAGGCTGCATCTGGAGTACTGTGTCCATTTCTTGGTCCCTCAGTTCAAGAAGGACACAGAATTGCTTGAGAGAGTGCAGATGATTAAGGGAAAGGAACATCTCTCTTACAAAGAGAGACTGAGGGAGCTGGGGCTCTTTAGCTTGGAGAAGAGGAGACTGAGAGGTGACCTCAGTCATATTTAGGACCTCAGGTCCATATTTAGTGTTTATAATTATGCAAAGGCTGAGTGCCAGAAGCTCTTCTTGGTGGTGCCCAATGACAGGACAAGAGGGAATCAGTGGAAGCTGAGGCATAGGAAGTTTCATGAAAACATGAGGAGGATTTTTTTTTTTCCCTGTGAGGATGACAGAACACTGTAACAGGCTGCTCAGGGTGGGTGTGAATTTTCTTTCTCTGTAGATTTAAAAAACCTACCTGGATGCGTTTTGGTGTGATCTGGTGTAGGTGATCCTGCTCTGGCAGGGGTGTTGGACTTGATGATCTTTTGAAGTCCCTTCCAGCCCCTGACATTCTGTGATTCTGTGATTATCCCCAGCCCAGGAAGACCTTCTGGCAGTGGGCTCTCCCCAAGCTGCTCCAGAGTGGGAATGGGAGTTAAGGAGCATGTTCCCAAAGCACGTCCTGCACAGAGATGCCAACAGTGGATACCTTGGGGAAAATGTCACTCAGCATCTTGGAGAAGTGCCTTTAACTTACAAAGACACTTTCTTCTTAGGGGCATAACATCAACAGCAAAGCCTCTTGTGTAAGGGCTGCATCCAGGTGCTGCCAATGTTCACCTTAACTCTCTGTCCTCCCACTTCAGTGTTTTAGGGCATTATGAAACTATTTTCAAGGCATGGCTCAGTTAGAGAATTGACCTGGTGTTTCTCTAACTTCTCAGTCCCCTTGATAACCCAGCTAGCACCCTCACCCTGTACTCAGCCCTCCAGTTTCTTCCCATGTGTCTCTTTTCTCCTGCCCTCGCTCATGGCAGAGGAAGCATTTATACCTCAAATGTAACCAGGGATTAGGAAATTCTATCCAGTTCAGGTAAATCCATTCTTTCCCATGTAATCTTTGTATTCCTGTGCTCCACTTACATGTTTTCTCTCTTTTGACTGAATCTCTGTTATCTTCTGGAAGAGACAAAAGGCTACTGCAGAGGAACAGATGTAGCCATTGGGCATTTTTTAGTGAACAAATGATGACCAAAAGCAGGGAAGCAGGGATGTGGTGAGCTTGTGGGAGATTACAGTTTATTGCACAGCATGAAGTCTAATAAGGCAAAATCTAGTAAGTAATGTCATTCCAAAATGTTTTGCTCTGGGACAGGCCCAAAGTCTTTCCTCTGTGCCACGTCTTGGCTACAAAGCACATAATCTATCTGCTGACACCAGTAAAATGATTTACTTCTTTCTCTCAGCAGAGTTTAGGACATTTTTGATGCTACTGTGATAGACAGTTTAAGTTAGATTTCACACTATGTTATCACAACAAGTCAGAACCATGTTGTTTTTCACATTGCTTTACCAGCTTAGGCAAGGGAAACAGTTTCTTATTAAACTGCTACACCTAGTTGTGTGTTTCTTTCTACTATCATTTCTAGGGCATAAACACTGCAATTTCTATGTTTTTTCTATGGAGCAAAAGCCTGGATGTAGTTGAGGACTCTGGGGAGTGACTGGTGTCCTACATGAAAGCAGAAGAGTATACTTTAGTGAGAAATAACATTTATTTTATTTAAGAACTTAATAGACTTATTCTTATTAAATCTCATCATATCTTCCTGGAGATAGTAGTAAGTGCAGTGAATTTCAGAGGTGATTCAAAGGCCATTTTCACAGAACCACAGAATTATAGAACTTTAGAGGTTGGAAGGGACCTCCAGAGATAATCAAGTCCAAATCTCCTGCCAAGGCAGGATCGATCCCCTAGGGTATTTTGCACAGGAATGCATCCAGGCGAGTTTTGAAAGTCTCCAGAGAAGGAGACTCCATAACCTCCCTGGGCAGCCTAATCCAGTGCTCTGTCACCCACACTGTAACGAAATTTCTCCTCATGCTAAGGTGAAACCTTCTGTGTTCCAGTTTGTAGCCACTGCTCCTTGTCTTATTACTGCTGACCAGCAAAAAGAGATTGGCCCCATCCACTTCACACCCATCCCTCAGATATTCGTATACATTGATGAGATGTCTCAGTTTTCTCTTCTCCAGACTAAACAGCCCCAGGTTTCTCAGTCTCTCTTCATAGGGGAGATGCTCAAGTCCCCCAGTCATCCTTGCGGCTCTCTGGTGCACTCTTTCCAGCAGGTTCCTGTCTCTCTTGAATTGGACAGCCCAAAACTGGACACAGTATTCCAGGTGTGGCCTCACCAGGGCAGAGTAGAGGGGGAGAACAACCTCTCTGGACCTGTTTGCCACACTCTTCCTGATGCACCCCAGGATGCCAATGGCTCTCTTGGCCACAAAGGCACATTGCTGACCCGTACAGAACTTGCTGTCCACCAGGACTCCAAGGTCCATGGAGCTGCTTTCCAGCAGGGCAGCCCCCAACCTGTACTGGCACCTGTTGCCATTCCTCTCCAGATGTAGGACCCTGCACTTGTCCTGGAAGGCTACTTGATACTGGAAGGCTACTATAAGGTCTCCTGGAAACCTTCTC
This sequence comes from Eubucco bourcierii, assembly GCA_013396675.1. Taxonomy (NCBI): domain Eukaryota; kingdom Metazoa; phylum Chordata; class Aves; order Piciformes; family Ramphastidae; genus Eubucco; species Eubucco bourcierii. Next base: position 56,631 of record VWZE01012811.1, read on the forward strand.
TTCTGCAGGCTGAAGAGCCCCAACTCTCTTAGCCTGTCCCAATAAAGAGCTCCTGCCAGACAGAAGGCTAGAGGGGGAGGAGAGCGAGCTGGCCTCACCATGAGTTTATGAAGAGATAGCAGAATTATGGGATTGAATAATAATCTCCTAGTCCCTAGAGGATTTTTTACCCTATAGTTCCCAACCTGGGACAGGGAGGAATAACAACAGGCACCAGCACATGTTGGGGGCTGCCCTGCTGGAAA
>VWZE01012811.1:65722-78965 GCA_013396675.1 Eubucco bourcierii
TTTTTTTTTTTTTTTTTTCCAATTAAAACACCTTTTCCTCTATGTAACAAGGGTAAAACAAATGCTGCTTTTCCCTACCTCTACTTAACTCTGTACCAAGTGAATAAGAAATCCAGTTATGGCAAATAAACACAGTAGATTCCATTTGCAAATAATAATAATAATAATAATAATAATAATAATAATAATAATAATAATAATAATAATAATAATAATGATAGCCAAATGTTAGAACAGTTTGCCAATAAATGTACTTAGATCTCAGCCTGTAGTTTTATCCAGAGGCTGAGCAGACATGTTTGTTTTTTTTTTCAACAAGGAATTTCTTTTAGGAAATGAAAGTAAATAATACAGACTAAAAGAAATATAGTATTATCAATGAGCACAGGTATTGAACATTGTTATGCCATTCAAAGAAGACTGAGTCAGTGAAATGGGTTACAGCTTATAAAAAATGTGAGTGATAATATAGGTAAAAAAACCCACACATTTTTTTAACCAAAATTGCTTGGAGAAATTGGAACTTAATAGCAGTGGATAGGAAAAGAGAAGGGAAGGTTTAGAGGAGACCTTAGGGTAGCCTTCCAATATCTGAAGGGGGCCTACAGGAAGGTTGGGGAGGGGCTATTTGCAAGGTCTTGCAATGACAGGACAAGGGGCAACGGGTTTAAACTGGCAGAGGGAAGATTTAGACTGGATGTCAGGAGGAAGTTCTTTNGAGTGGATGTCAGGAGGAAGTTCTTTGCAGTGAGGGTGGTGAGGCACTGGCACAGGTTTCCCAGGGAGGTTGTGGCTGCTCCCTCCCTGGAGGTGTTCAAGGCCAGGTTGGCCGAGGCCTTGAGTGAGCTGTCCTAGTGGGAGGTGTCCCTGCCTATGGCAGGGGGTTGGAACTAGATGATCCTTGAGGTCCCTTCCAACCTTACCATTCTATGATTCTATGATTCTATGACAATAAGTGTAATCATGTTTATAACTTGTATTTGGACTTCAATGAGAAAATGTTGATAACCTAAAGGAATGGGCTAATGATGTTAAACATTAAGTTTTGGGGCTGAAATACAAAGAAAATTCGTAATTTCATTAAGAGATATGTGCAAAAACTAACTGCCAAACCTACCAGCACCCCCACAGTGATACATGGAAGCCTTTGTCATCTGGAGGTTTCCTGATCTGCAGTGATTCTTGAAAGCTCCCTTCTTGCACAGACAGCAAATTCCTAAGTCTGTAAAGCCATTTGGATTTTAAAAAGAAAAATAGACAAGGTCCCTGGGTGATGTGGCTGCTAATTTTATGAAATGTTTTCATCTAAGCATATCAAACCCAAATGGTCAAGAATTCTGAGGAACATCTAATATAAACAAAGTAATTGAGTTGTTATTGAAATTTCCTTGTAGATTCCAATTTGATTTATAATATTAACAAATGTGTTTAGAGATAGTGTTCCGATAACAACAAACAGAAACAGTATATGGACTGTCTTTATTTGTCTATATAGCAGGTTTTACATCCAGAATTAACTAAATTTATATAAATTAAAAGGACTGTTATTACAGGCATAAGAACCAGAGCTTTGATTTGCTCTGCTTAGATAGATTCATTATTTTACATCAGCTTATCACATGCTCTACAACTAGGTTGTATTTATCATTTAGTTAAGTACACAAAGCAAAACCACAAGGACAACAGTAGCACATGAGTGCTGGATGGTTAGAAAACAAATGCAAAGACTGAAGAACTGTGATTTACTTTGTCTGTTGCTGTTCTTGCCTGTATCTGTCTTTCTTCCCACACAGACCAAGAAATTGCCAAAGACTTCATTGTGCTGCTGAACTGTGGAAATGGAGTATCAGCTGAAGGATTTGAGTTTGTTCTCAGCACTTACTCCAATGACTGGAAGGTGTATGCGAAGTCTTCTTTCGAAAGGTTGGATTGTACGGGCACACACTTGACAAGAGAAAGACAGGAGAAGAGTGTAATATATTAACAGGGACTATTTCACTGAAACCTCCACCTTACCATTCACTTGGACAGATATGACCCTGATATCAAATTAAAGAAAAATACAAACATAGACATTTCATTGAGGTTTATAAACATTAGTAAAAATGCTCACTTTATTTAATAAACCAAAGAGGTGAAATCGATTTGAAGTTTCAGAAATACAAGCAACACAATGCACAGGCAACGTGCCCAGAGAGGGGCAAAGAGTTTGGTGAGAGGCCTCAAGCACAAGCCCTATGGAGAGAGGCTGAGGGAGCTGGGATTGTTTAGCCTGGAGAAGAGGAGGCTCAGGGGGGACCTTCTTGCTGTCTACAACTACCTGAAGTGTGGTTGTAGCCAGAGGGAGGTTACTTTCTTCTCTCAGACAACCAGCACCAGAACAAGAGGACACAGTCTCAAGCTGCACCAGAACAAGAGGACACAGTCTCAAGCTGCACCAGGGGAAGTTTAGGCTGGAGGTGAGGAGAAAGTTCTTGACTGAGAGAGTCATTGGCTACTGGAATGGGCTGCCCAGGGAGATGGTGGAGTCACCGTCCCTGGAGGTGTTCAAGGTGTGTTTGGATGTGGCACTTGGTGCCATGGTCTAGTCTTGAGGTCTGTGGTAATGGGTTGGACTTGATGATCTTTGAGGTCTCTTCTAACCTTGGTGATACTGTGATACTCTGATACTGTATATTTGCATATGTCTGAGGCATTTGTAATAGCACAATTGGTATGGTCCTTCTGACGGACCTTGATTAGCTGAGTGCCACTAATTTCCTCCTGAATGTGTTTTCAACTACTTCACCTTTTTGGATTTTGTGTTTGTTATCTCAGAAATAACTTTAAAAATATTTCTGTAGACATTTCTGCCATACAGTGTGTCTGGAAGGACAGATTCAGCTATTTGCTTCCCCGAATCAGACTTTCCTGAATCAAACTTTCCTGCAGAAAAGCCAGAAGAAACTGCAGAATACAATTAAATAACCAAAAAATGAGAAATGCAGAGACTCTGGATTTCATTTGCAATCTCTCTTACAGCCCTTTAAGACTGTGTTACACTCTTTGGAGGTGATTTACCATCCCAAAGGCCATATGATCTCCATTAGACCTGCTGCTTTAGGCAACTCTTTACACCAGTAACTAATACCGTGTCATTCTTTATAGTAGTTGAGCCCGATGGGGATGTTCAAATTGTCATGCTGCTGTATCCATTGACCCAGCTGCTGCTTTAGTACATACACCTCAACTTTTATCTCTGAGTGGGAAAATAATATATAGCTAGCAACTAGAGGGAAGAGACAAAGTCTGATGTGAATTTACAGGGAAAGCAGAAGAGGCACATCACTCACATTACTCACCATCTTTGTGAGCTGACGTGGCACCAGAATCTTGATCACACAGTGGCAAATGCACAGTCTCTCCTGTCCCATCCTTATTCTGCTTAGCATCCTCCTTTGTGTGCACTGTGCCCTGGGCACAGCCTTAAATTTTCATGCTGTACTATCTCCTTTCCATGCAGGAAATGAATATCCAGGAAAGTATTTCATACTCCAGTGCTAGAGCAAAAGAAGCTGCTTTCTGAGAAGATGTCTTTTTTTTTTCCCCCCCTTTATGTCTGAGAATATAGTGTTCAAGACAATTTCAGAGACAACTATCAGGCAGAGAGTTAGAATAGGAACTCCATGGGAAATGTCAATATTTCAAAATGTAGAAACAAATTCTAAGAAAATTCTTGAATCATTTGAATTTGCCTGCAAAACGAAGATGTGATAATCTGTCTCTAGTTATTAAAAAGCTTTTATGTGGAAGTTATCTGTCAATTTAACTTTCTGTGCTGGTTTGAGGCTAATTGAAATATTTTAATAGAGAAAATTACACTATAGGTTGTGAAAGGAAAACATCATGATGTCTACTTCACTCACAGGCTTGCTGAGATGTGTAAGAAAAGAACTCAAAACATTAGATAACACAGTCACTCTCTGGGGCACAGTGTTTTGGGTGGTCTAGCAGCTTCTGGTTTCTATCTGCCGATTATCTCACTAACCACTTTCCTTCTAACCCCCTATGCCAATCTTCCTAATTCACCTTGCACGTAAGGCAAACCTCGGGGCAAGGTATAAGGGTGGGGAGAAGGTGGAAGGGTGGTTGGAAGCTCCTCCTGGGGTCTCTGATTTCTGCGAGGGTAGTTGTATTTCTGTTTTACCTTTAACTTGCATATTTCTATAAATATTCCTGTATATTGTGTATATATCTGCTTGTATATTGTGCTGAGCTGTAAATAGAGCTTCATTCCTTAACTTCCAGATGGCTGAGTTCTAGTTTGGGTCATTTTACAAAGCGTGGGGGGCGAGGAACTCCCAAACCATCACACTTTCTTTGAATATTAAAAAATGCAAACACGATGTTTCACATGTTCTGTTGTAATATCGTTCAAAAAAATCGTCTGTGTCCTTTTAACAGGTTTTAATTTTTTATTTGCAGTTGTATCCTGAAACTGACAGACCATCAGAAAACTTTGTTTCTTCTGGACCCAACATTTTCTGATGAAAACTTGCCCTAGTGAAAATTCGGAGAATCACAGAATATATCTGGTTGGAAGATACATCAAAGATCATCCAGTCCAACCCTCAACCCTTCACTGAAGGGTCAACACTAAACCATGTCCCTAAGTGCCAGGTCTACGCTGTTATGAATATTCAAATTTGATATTCAGGAAATATTAAATATTAAAACTTTATTAACATGAGTTCCCATGCCAGACAAATACACACCCTGAAACAGTGAACTACTTACTATTGTTCCCAACACCCAGACAGGAATTATTTTACAAAAAAGGCATAAAGGAAATTTTAAAGTATCTTCAAGAAGAAATAAAGAGAAGGCTTCGAGGGGACCTGATAGTAGCCTTCCAGTATCTGAAGGGGGCCTGCAGGAAGGCTGGGGAGGGACTATTTACAAGGTCCTGCAATGACAGGACAAGAGGCAATGGGTTTAAACTGGCAGAGGGGAGATTTAGACTGGATGTCAGGAGGAAGCTCTTTACAGTGAGGGTGGTGAGGCACTGGAACAGGTTGCCCAGGGAGGTTGTGGCTGCTCCCTCCCTGGAGGTGTTCAAGGCCAGGTTGGATGAAGCCTTGAGTGAGTTGTACTAGTGGGAGGTGTCCCTGCCTATGGCAGGGGGTTGGAACTAGCTGATCCTTGAGGTCCCTTCCAACCTTACCATTCTATGATTCTATGATTCTATATCCAAGAGTGAGGAGCAGCAAGTGCCACTGCCAGCCACAAAATGGATTCCCTTTGCCCTGGGAGGGCTATTGGTGGGAAAAACCTAGAGACTCCAATAGATTTAGTAGCCACATTTACTCACTGATCAGTGCTGAAATGATAAGCGAGGAAGTTGCTGGCTGTTCCAAATTTATGCTCTTGATGCAACCATGAGGCTGAGAGGGTAGCAGAGACTGAACATTCTGCCAAAATGAAAAGAAAACCCAGAGGGAGCCACGGGTCACCCCAGGGGCTAACCTGCAATACCCCACCACCGGAGGAGGAGGAGGAGTATAGCCCAGAAGCAAGTGAGGTCAAACCCCTCCAGAGCAAAACCCCTTCAATCGCTCCACGAGGCAAAATAGATCACTGGCAGGAGAGAAATTTGTAACCCAGCCCAACAGGCAGGGTATCAGCATTGTAAGCAAATGCTCAGGGCCCGTAATGCCCCAGCAGGACACACACTCCATTTAAACACCACCAGGGACAGCAGCTCCACCACTGCCCTGGGCAGACCAATGTTTGGTAACCCTTTCAGAGAAAAAAGTATTTCCTAATATCCAGCCTAAACCTCCCCTGGCACAGCTTGTAATTATTTTCTCTAGTCCTGTTACCTGACACCAAGGAGAAGCAGTTTGCTCCCACCTCCCTTCAGGTAGTTGTAGAGAGCAATGAGGTTCCCCCCAGCTTCCTCTTCTCTAGATTGAACAACCGCAGCTCGCTCAGACACTCCTCATAGCCCTGTACTTCAGGGACTTCACCGGCCTCACTACCTTTCTCTGGACATGCTCCAGAAAAAGCTTCCTGCAGTGAGTGGCCCAGAACTGAACGCTATTCTTGAGGTGTGGCCTCACCAGTGCTGAGTACAGGGAGATGATGACCTCCCTGTTCCTGCTGGCCACTGTTCCTAACACAAACCTGAGTACCATTTAGCTTGCTTCGCCACCTGGGCACACTCCTGGCTCATATTTGCTCAACTACCAGCCAATACTCCAGGTCCCTCTCCAAGCTGTGGATTTCAAAACTGGTGGCAGTTGTCATGCTCATAGCTTTAAATCTTACATGCCAGCTCCGGGAGCAAGATTCATAACAGGATTACAGGATGTTAGGGGTTGGAAGTGACCTCCAGAGATCATCAAGTCCAACCCCTCCGCCAGAGCAGGGTCACAGAATCTAGTGCAGGTTGCACAGGAATGCATCCAGATGGGCCTTGAAAGTCTCCAGAGAAAGAGGCTCCACAACCTACTCAGGGAGCCTGTTCCAGTGCTTCATGACAATGTTAAGTAAAACACCACAATGCAGCAGCTGAAAATAGTACTGGGGGCACCATTTAAAAAGCAAGCAAGCAAACAAACAAAAAACTACCCCCCAACAACACATCAGAACCCAAAAAATCAATGGAAAGAAAATAACATATGTTCTGTGTATATATAACCTTAAATTACTCTGCTGAGTGTTTACCATAGCCAAACATCTATTTATCTTTTGCCAGGTAGTTTTCCTTCAAGTGCAGTACAATCAACCTAATGCAACCAATGGTGTCTGGTTGCAGTTTGGTGCTGGAGTGACATGACATTCTCGTAAATACTGATGCATACTGCAGTTAAACTGACTTTAACCTTGAAATAAAACTTTGTAATTCTGTATATTTTCACAGTATCACCAAGGTTGGAAGAGACCTCAAAGATCATCAAGTCCAACCCATTACCACAGACCTCAAGACTAGACCATGGCACCAAGTGCCACGTCCAAACACACCTTGAACACCTCCAGGGACGGTGACTCCACCACCTCCCTGGGCAGCCCATTCCAGTAGCCAATGACTCTCTCAGTCAAGAACTTTCTCCTCACCTCCAGCCTAAACTTCCCCTGGTGCAGCTTGAGACTGTGTCCTCTTGTTCTGGTGCTGGTTGTCTGAGAGAAGAAAGTAACCTCCCCCTGGCTACAACCACCCTTCAGGTAGTTTGTCTTTTCCCTTCAAAATACTTTTGCTAACTTGACACAAATCAAGAAATCATTTTAGTAAAGCCAAATCTTTATTACCGTATGCAAAGATGTTAGTAGGAAATGTGCTGTTTATTCAGAGTGACTAAAATATGTGCAGTACTTGCACAGTATTTTTTTTTAAATTGAAGAAATAGTACAGTAGCTTTTACTCATTCAACTGTATGGAAAAGCCAAACAAAACCACAGCAGTCAACATAAATCAACAGCAGTACTGGGCTCAGCATTGGCCAAGAGGCCCAGCAACTTGATTTTTATTGTCTCTGAAGATTTTTTCAGGTTTACTTGAAGCCAAATGTTGAAATTGAACTATAGAAATATAATTCATATTAATAAAATAGAAAAGATTTATTTTTTTTTAAACTTTAGTCAAACTGAATTTCTGAGTAATCCAGAGTACATTTCAGGATCTTTTCCAGCCTGTATTTAAGTTATCTTCACTTGTCACCAACCTAATTAATCTTCAGGTAGTTCCAGGTTCTATTAGTCTAATCTTTTAAAACTGTCATAGTTGTCACAAAATATCAAAATGCATTCAGTACCTTCCTGTTGCCAAAGATGTCATTGGTCACAAATACTGTAATAATACTTATTATGAACTTATGTACTGGGGACTGTTCCAGACAACAGAACACTGAGTCAAATCTATCATCCCAATCTTCTGTGCCTCCAATTCATTTTGCAAGTAGATACGAATAAAGAACTGATCAAACCCAGTATTTCCTCTCAAATCCACTATGACAGTAAGGGTATTTAACAGTTGTTTCTAAGAACATTTTCACATAGGAAAAAGCACAGTAATATAAAGTTTTATGTCTGATCATTTGTTAAATACAAATGTTATTTCTACAATAGCAAGTATTTAAAAGACTAATGATAACATGTCCATTGTTTACAAATCTCTTTCACTGTTTATTTTGGCACTGAGCAGTTTTTGAAGTAATTCTTGTGCGTACCAAGCCATAAATTATACACAGTTCTGCTTAGATTTACACTCATAACTCATTGCTAGTGTCATATTCCTTTCGTCATTAAACACGAAATTCTAAACTTTAGTGTTCTGGAATATTTAAAATATGTGTTTATTTTGGCTGATCTTGACTATTACACTGCTAAATAACCTCTGTTTTCACTACAAGATTGGTCAGTTTCATAGAATCATAGAATAGTAAGGTTGGAAGGCACCTCAAGGATCATCTAGTTCCAACCCCCTGCCATAGGCAGGGACACCTCCCACTAGGACAGCTCACTCAAGGCCTCCTCCAACCTGGCCTTGAACACCTCCAGGGAGGGAACATCCAAAACCTCCCTGGGTAACCTGTTCCAGTGCCTCACCACCCTCACTGTAAAGAACTTCCTAACATCCAGTCTAAATCTCCCCTCTGCCAGATTAAACTCATTGCCCCTTGTCCTGTCATTATAAGATCTTGTCAATAGTCCCTCCACAGTCTTCCTATAGGCACCCTTCAGATACTGGAAGGCTACTATCAGGTCACCTCAAAACCTCCTCTTCTCCAGGCTGAAGAGCCCCAACTCTCTCAGCCTGTCCTCATAGGAGAGCTGCTCCAACCCTCTGATCATCTCCGTGGTCCTCCTATGGACCTGCTCCAACACTTCCATGTGCTTCCTGTGCTGGGGGCTCCAGAACTGCACACAGTACTCCAGGTGGGGTCTGATGGAAGCAGAGTAAAGGGGCAGAATCCTCTCCCTTGCCCTGCTGGCCACACTGCTCTTGATGCAGCCCAGGACTTGGCTGCTGTCTGGGCTGCATGCACACACTGCAGGCTCCTGTTGAGCTTTTCATCAACCCAGACCTCCAGGTCCTCAGGGCTGCTTCAGTTTGTATCAGAGCTGATTCTGACTACATGATCGTTGGGTGCTACAGGGAAAGAAGGTTGCTTTGTGAAAGAAATTGTAAGTTAGCAGCTGTCTTCTCCTCTCATTTGTTTCTTTAACTGAATAATGGCTGCAGCACTGGTGACTACTTGGCCAGATGGAGAGTAGGATGATAAAAGCTCAGAAGTTGCTATCCTCAAAACTGTAGCCCCTGCAGCAGCTCTCCTGGCCACCAGTTAGCAGGAAGAAGAAACTGTCTCTATGTACAGAAAAAAATGTGATCTTCTTGAATATTTACATATAATAGAAGTACATAATCTGAAAAGATCTCTCCCAAATATTTTGTATTCCTTCTCTGGAGACATTCAAACCCTGCCTGGATGCATTTTTATGTGATCCGATATAGGAGATTCTGCTCTGGTAGGGGGTTTGAACTAGATGATTTTTCAAGGTCCCTTCCAGCCCCTAACATTCTGTGATTTTGTGATTTGGTTTGTTGGACATTCTCATTTATACATATCAGCTCCAATAGCCTTTTGCTTCCCTAATGTGGTTTCTTAATTCTGTTCTCATCTGAAATAGACATCCTCAAAACAGCATCTTGCCAGCACTCCAGCATTCTAGCACTCCAGGGAAACTACCAGAAATATGCCTTCAGTAAACAAAAAAGTAACAATAAACAAATGAGAGCTTACTACACTTAATTTGGAGCTGGAAGCAAAATCTGAGTTTTGAGAAACTTATGAGAAGTCCTGGAACTAGATCTCACAAACTGAAAGCAATTCACTTCTGGAAATAATGCTTTCCCATTTAATTTGGGGAAAATCTTGAGGGTTTCTTGGTTAAGACCATTTCAAGCACCTGAAAGATGACCAAAATCTGATTTCAAAAGGATGTACTCAAAGTCTTCTGAAGTTCATAATACACAGACAGACTCAATTCTATCAAAAACTGATGCTGGGCCACAGACTTTCTGTCTCTTTTTAGCTTGACCTTCTGGGACACTTGAGGTTTGGTTTTAAAGGAAATTAAAAATGTATGTATGTGCATAAAGATGCATGTGTGTGATGTACATATATGTGTATGTATAAATATATAAACAAACAAACATCCAGGCATACAGAGACATGACTAAATATGCATGTTGTCAGAAAGCAAAATACTATTCTGTGATGGTTTGTGAGTTACCTAGCCCCCTGCTCTATGAAAATCACCCAGACTAGACTAAGCTGGCTGGAAGTTAAGGAATGAAGCTTTCTATTCACAGCTTAGCACAATATACAAGCAGATATTTACAATATAATATGAAATATATACAGCTATATACAGAAATATACAAGTTAAAGGTAATAGAGAAACACAACTCCCCTCCCAGAAATCAGAGTCCCCAGGAGGGCTCCCAACCACTCTTCCACCTTCTTTCCACCCCTCTACCTTATCCCAGGGTCTGCCTTATGTGCAAGGTGAGTTTGGAGGATTGGCAAGGGGGTTAGAAGCAGAATGATTAGTTGGGTTAGCAGCTGAAGCCCAGAAGACACACTGATTCCCAGAGAAAGAGAGACTCTCTGTCTTAACTATGTTTGGGTCCTTGTTTTATACATCTCAGCAAGCCTATGAGTGAAGCAGACATCACCATTGTTTTCTTTTCACAGTCTATAATTTATTTTTTTTTTAAACTAAAATATTCCAATTAGCCTCAAACAAGCACATACTGTAAATAGAAACTCTGACTTTCTGAATCCCAGTCTTTGTCCAAATAGCTTGGAACATACATAAACTACACATCCTTTATACTTTTCCAGTATATTATCATCATCTGGAATTGAGTTGCAATATGGAGTGGATAATTCAGGGACAAGTAAAATAAAGCAAGACTCCTCAAGACTTGAACAAAAGCCTTGAATGAGTAAGTGCTTTCTAAAGTAGAACTACACCTGATTTTACTTTGGAGCTTCACAGTAATTCTCCACAGCAAGTAAAAGCATTGCATCAAAATGTGTGTGCCTCTGAGTAGGACTGAACTCTAGAAAACTTCCTGCAGGGACTCAAGATAGTGCTGCAATATAGCCAGATTCCCAGAATTTCTTTTTTTTTTTTTTTTTTTTTTNTTTTTTTTGTCTGCTTCTGTTGAAGTTTTATTCATGGTTCTTTTTCTGTGTGTGCAGGCAAGCTTAGCTCATCCTGTGTCTGCTGCCACTACTAAGACAAGTGAAGCAGTTGCGAGCAAATTTTTGCCTGCATTCACAGAACTGAAGGCACACTACCTTATTTCTCTGTTTAGGCACTATCAAGAGTGCACTTAGAGGAGAGAATTTCTGAAGAAATGGTCATGTAGCTAATGAGAACATGGATCAGCATTAGGTCAGAAGCTCTCTGATAGACCTTATCAGGTTTCCTGTTAAGAAAAAGAGTGGGGTTCTTCCCAGGGTATTGACTGCTCAGAAAGGAACCTGCTACCAGTGCTGCTATTTTTCAAAACCATAAGCATACCCTCAGTCAACCTCAACCTTTTCATCCTCAATACACTTTTTCAGTTTTAGCAGTTTTGTTGATTCTGTTCTTCTACTCCAGTTAAAACAAAGTACTTCTTGGGAAAAGAACTGACAACAGTCTTGTGGTAAGACAGACATGTTTTGGAATTAATATCACTTCTTTTCAAAGACAGAATATAAAGAGTTCTTATTATTTAATTGGCATCAGTGCATACTAGAAACTCACAGATCCATCTTAATTTATTCCAGACTGTAGAAAAATATTTCTATCTGAAGTAATGTACCCTCCATAGGAAAAATTACTCAAATCCTTACAACTCATGTATGGAGTGTTTTTAACATGAGGTAATTCAGGATCCTATTATGCTTAGGAAAATCCACTGTGCTGTTGTCCTGAACTTTCTGCCATTGAAGCCAACAATTAAATTCAGTCAGGCTGTAAAACTTTAAAGAACCTATAGTTTCAAATTTAAAAAAAAAAAAAAAAAAAAGAACACACATCAATAAAAATATACACCAGCTGGTTGATTTTCTGAAGAGACACATCAGAACAGTACAATACCACAAGCTAAACACAGTTGTTGAGTGGTAGTCAACGTCTCAATGTCCAAGTGGAAGCCAGTAATGAGTGGTGTCCATTAAAGGTCTGGATTGTGACTAATAGTATTTAATACCTCCATTAATGATATAGACACTGTGACAGAATGCATCTTTAAAACTTTTTGCAAATGAGACCAAACTGACTGCTGCATTTGACATGCCTGAGGGATGTGATGTCATGCAGAGGGACCTCAACAGGCTTGAGGAGTGGGCCCGTGTGAATCTCATTAAGTTCAATAAATCCAAGGGCAAGGTACTGCATCTGAGTTAAGGCAGGCTCTAATATCAATACAGACTAGGAAATGAAGGTATTGACCACAGCCTTGTAGAGAAGGACTTGAGTCTACTTAAGGATGAAAAGTTGTACACGAACCAGCAATGTGTGATCACAGCCCAGAAAGCTGACTGTATCCTGGGCTGCATTAAAACTGAAGGATGTGACTTGCTGCAGCGGGACAAGGAGTAACGGTTTTAAACTAAAAGAGAGTAGATTCAGAATAGATAAAAGGAAGAAATTTTTCATGATGACAGTAGTGAAACATTGCAACTGGTTGCCCAGAGAATCTGTGGATGACCCAGCCCTTCGTGTGCTCAAATTCAGGTTGCATGGAGCTCAGGGCAAGCTGATCTAGTGAAACATGCCTGTGTCCACAGCAGGGGCATTGAACTAAGTCATGTTCAAACTATTCTGTCTCTGTGACTGAGGTTATGGGATCGGGGTCTAGTTACAAGCAAGCTGCAGATGGTTAATACAAGCTAAACTGTTTGACTAGAAACAGTTAAAAGGGATTTGCATAGCTTTCTTTGGGCATGTGCTCTGCTCTTGTCAGACCCCACCTGGAGTACTGTGTGCAGTTCTGGAGCCCTCAGCACAGGAAGGACTTGGAAGTGTTGGAGTGGGTCCAGAGGAGGAACACGAAGATGATCAGAGGGCTGCAGCAGCTCTGCTATGAGGACAGGCTGAGAGAGTTGGGGCTCTTCAGCCTGGAGAAGAGAAGGCTTCCAGGAGACCTTAGAGTAGCCTTCCAGTATCTGAAGGGGGCCTACAGGAAGGCTGGGGAGGG
>VWZE01012812.1:890-38324 GCA_013396675.1 Eubucco bourcierii
GAGCTTGGAGCTCTCTTCCAACCTGGGTGATTCTGTGATTCTATGATCCAGCCTGGCCTTGGACACCCCCAGACAGGAGGCAGCCACAGCCTCCATGAGCAGCCTGTGTCAGACTCTCACCACTCTCAGACTGAAGAACTTCCTCAGCTCCACTCTCACCCTGCTCTGCCTCAGCTCCAAACCATTCCCCTTGGCCTGGCTCAGACTCCCTCAGCAAAAGTCTCTCTGCAGCCTTCCTGCAGGATCCCTTCAGGCACTGGCAGCAGCTCCGAGGTCCCTCTGGAGCCTTCTCCTCTGCAGGCTGCACCCCCCCAGCTCCCTCAGCCTGTGCTCACAGCAGAGCTGCTCCAGCCCTTGGAGCATCTTTGCGGCCACCTCTGGACTCTCTCCACCAGCTCTGTGTGTTCCTCCTGCTGGGGGAGGAACTGGAGGCAGGACTCAAGGTGGGGGCTGACAGTAGCAGATGAGTGCTTCTGACCCTGCTGGCAGTGGTTCCTGGTTGGTTTGATTGGTTTAGGAGCTGCATTGGCTTCCTTCTGTTGAAGAAGGGAGTCAGTAGGGTAGGATAAATAGAAGATATTCTGTGATTAACTTTTAAAACCATATTAATGCTTCAGCACCCAGCTGCAGGCTGTGTTTCCCTAATACAGGCTCTCTTTAACTAGCTGATGTGACAGGCAAAGCCATCTTCTGTGAATGGAGGGATTGCCCTCCTTACAATTACAACTGTGAGAAATGTGACTCCAAAGTGTGAGCTCTGTGGTGATGCTTCCCTGAGTGAGGAAGATTGAGAGTCGTTAATCTCTGAATGTGCTTCTCAGCTACTGAGGAGCTCTGAAAATCTGAATTACAGCACCTGGAAAACATTGGTGGGGATCAACCTCACCAAGAGCTGGCAGTGCCCTCATGCAGCCCAGAAGGTAAATCCTGTCCCAGGCTGCATTGGGAGGAGTGTGGGCAGCAGGGCGAGAGAGGGGACTCTGCCCCTTTACCCTGCTCTGCTGAGACCTCACCTCCAATCCTGCCTCCAGCCCTGCTGTCCCCAGCAGGAGGAGGACACAGAAGCTGCTGGAGAGAGTCCAGAGGAGGGCACAAAGATGCTCCAAGGGCTGGAGCAGCTCTGCTGTGAGCACAGGCTGAGGGAGCTGGGGGGGTGCAGCCTGCAGAGGAGAAGACTTCAAGGGGAGCTTAGAGCTGCCTGAAGGGATCCTACAGAAAAGCTGCAGAGGACTTTTCCTGAGGGTGCCTAGAGGCAGACAAGGATCCCCAAGAGATCACAGTGTCTCCTGCAGAAGATCTGTAAGGTCTGGAGCTGAGAATCTGTGCTATAGCCAAAGGCTTTAAACCAGAGTAGTGCAGTGAGGTCCCTTTGGCCAGCACTGCCTGGATGGTGCCAGTTGAGATCCTGGCCTGCAGGAGCACTTCCAGCACCACTCTGAAGCTGCAAACATGTTTCATGGTGCTAATTTAAAACTTCTCAAATTAAAGCTTCCTCATTAGAATCATGCTGGGCCTGAAGGTCTTTGCTTTTCATAATTCATGGGCTGGAGGTTTTGCATGTGCTGACTGCTGACCAAACAAGTCATTACACTCCACTTACTGACAAGGCCATTTAATGCTGGAAAAATTGGCTGGGTAGGAAGAAGAAGTGTGGGGGAAATCACTTGGAGCACAAACAGCTGATTGTGTCCACTGACAGCTGTACCTCCATGGTAGGCATCACTATTTAGAGCTTTTAAAGCAGCAATAGGTCTGCTTTGGGGAGTGAGATCAAAAGGAGGACTTTTCTCCATGATCCTCATGCTCTGCTGTGGCATTTTCACTGCTCTTATCTAAATCATTCCTGACCACACAAACAGAGAAGCATTTTCTTAGATAAATAGTCACAGAACGGAAGGGGCTGGAAGGGATCTCTGGAGAGCACTGAGTCCAAGCCCCCTGCCAAGGCAGGGGCACCTAGAGAAGGTCACACAGGAACACATCCAGGCTGGTTTTGAAGGTCTCCAGAGATGGAAACTCCAGCTCTTCTCTGGGCAGTCTGCCCCAAGGCTCCATCACCCTTAAAGAAGTTCCTCCTCATGATTAGATGGAACTTCTGAAGCTCAAGGTTGTGCCAGTTCCCCCTTGTTCTGTCCATGGGCACTGCTGAAAAAGCCCTGGCCCCATCCTGCTGACACCCACCCTTGAAGCACTGATCAGCACTGGTCAGATTCCCTCTCAGGCTGCTCTTTTCCAGACTGAACAGCTCCCAGTCTCAGCTTTTCCTCACCAGGGATGTTCCAGTCCCCTCAGCACCTTTGCAGCCCTTTGCTGTACCCTCTCCAGCAAGTCTGTGCTCCTTAAACTGGAAAGCCCAGAACTGGGCTCAGTAACTCATGCCAGGGCAGAGAAGAGGCAGGGAAGAACCTCCTCAACCTTGCCACATTCTTCTTGATGACTCCAGGGAATCCTTTGACCTTTCTGGTTTTTTTTTTCTACCCATTGCTCCAAGTTTTAGAGAAGCAGCTGCCAGATACTCCCCCAACTTTGCAGCTCCCTGCACCACCCCTGAACAGGTTTCTCTCCTTTCAAGATGCTCAGAGCTCTGCTCCTCATCATTAAGCTCTCTCCCTTGCAGCTAACGAGGGATTTGCCCATTATGATAAAACTCTCCTGCTTCTTTTGAAAAGAGCAACGAGCAAGCCAGCAGGACACTCCCCCTGCTTCATCTCTGCAGACTAAAGCAGGGAAGAGAGAAATTACAGCACCTTAATTGAGATTTCTTTTTTTTTAAGCTTCTCTCAGATATAATGAGGCTGCTTTGGAAATTCTCTTTTGCTCCAAACAATGTTTGATCATTTCAGGACAGCTGAATTCTTGACTTGGCCAAAACAGCTGCAAGAAACCAAAGGAGCAGTCTCCAATTTCTCTCCTCACTGGCTTCCTTCTGGTGGAACTGGGTTGCAGGTTTTACAACTACCAGCAAAGCTCCAGGTTGTGCCTTTGCTCTGCTTCAGAGTTTAATTAGGGCATTGCTATGTTTCAAAAACATTTATGCCCCACCTAAAAAACACTTTCTAGCTTAAAAGAGTATTTCAGCAACAAATTCCTCTCCAGGCTGGGAACAAAGGCTCCCTCCCATGCCCTTTGGTTTTCCATCCCTGTACAGAAGTTCAGAGAATCACAGCATGGTTTGGGTTGGAAGGAACCATAAACACTTTCTGCCATGGGCAGGGACACCTCCTGCTAGAGCAGGATGCTCAACCTGGCCTTGGACACTCTCAGGCTTGGAGCCTCCACAGTTTCTCCAGGCAACCTGTTCCAGTGCCTCAGCCCCATCATGGGGAAGGATTTCTTCTTAATGCCTACTCCAAGTCCAGCTTCTTCCAGTCTGAAGCCATCAGCCCTTGTCCTGTCACTCCATGCCTTTGTCAAAAGTCCCCCCCCAGCCCACTTCAGACACTGGAAGGCTGCTCTGAGGTCTCCCCTCAGCCTTCTCTTCTCCCAGCTGAACATCCTCAACACTCTCAGCCTTTCTCCAGAGCAGAGGTTCTGCAGCCCTCTGATCATCTTCATGGCTTCCTCTGGCCCCACTCCAACAGTTCCATGCCCACCTCCAGAGCTGGACCTTGCCCTGCAGGTGTGGGCAGAGCAAAGCAGCAGAACCAACTCTCTCCACCTGCTGCCCACGCTGCTGGGGCTCAGCCCAGGACATGGTTGGCATCTGGGCTGCTGTTGCAGTTTTTAAAGTTATTGCTTCTATCCCTACACCCTGATGGAGCTGAACTGTGCCACTCAGGAGCTCACAGCTCTGCTCACAGCCCCTCACATGCCACAGCTGCTGTTTGCCTCACTGGGAGGCACAGTGCCACTGCCTCACTCTGCTCAACAAGCCAGCGAGCAAGAAGCACTCTGAGGACATCCACCTGCAGGTGCCTCTGCACAGCCAATCCTGCTTTGCCCTTAAGCCTCTCCTCCTTGCTCCCAAAGCTATCTCCCATTCCCTCTCTCTCTATCCCTACAAAAGTCTCCCTTGTAAAAGGTCTCTCCCCAGCTCTCCTGTAGCCCTTTTCAGATACTGGAAGGGAGCTCTAGGGTCTCCCTGCAGCCTTCTCCAGGCTGAACAGCCCCAACTCTCTCAGCCAGTGCCCATAGGGGAAGGTTCTCCAGCCCACCTTAAACAAAACAAAACACAAATGCAAGCACAAAGCTGCTGTTGTGATGATTAAAAAAGAATTGCTCCTCATATCCAGCCTAAATCTTCCCTCCTCAAGCTCCAAGTCAGACATTCCAAAGTCTCAAGTTGGGCATTAAAAAAAAAAAAAAAGGAAGTNGTCTCAAGTTGGGCAATAAAAAAAAAAAAAAAAGGAAGATTTTAGCCAAATTATTTCTTCAGACTTCAAAGAGTTAAGTTATGAATGTTTGGGGGAATGAAAAGGGAAAAAAAAAAAAGGAAAAAAAAAAAAAGCAAGCCTCTATCAGGTTTGATTGATAAAAGTACAGCTTTTAACTAAAACTGAAAAAAACCTGAAGACTGGCAACATTTTTTCCCCCACAATAATATGCTTCCTCTGCTTTTTTGCAGCAGAGTGCACATAAATCAAAGAAATGTTAAAGAGCTCCATACATCACAGGCTGGCATTTCCAAACTATTTACAAAATCTGTAATAGTCAAGAGGATGGAGAGCAGGGAGGGGTGACCAGCAAAGCTACTGACAGAAACAAAGGCACTTCTGCCATCCCAGCAGGGTTACTCAGGGCTGGAAGCAAGGCTTGCTTCTAGAATTTGTGACCAGAAAGTTCAGGGAGGTTGCCTTCCTCTTCTGTTCTGCCCTAGGGAGGACACATCTGGAGTCCTGGGTCCAGGTCTGGGCTCCCCAGTTCAAGAGAGACAAGGAACTGTTGGGGAAGAGTCCACAAGAGGCTCCAAAGCTGCTGAGGGGCCTGGAGCAGCTCTGTGAGGAGGAAAGGAATGGGAGAACTGACCTGGGGCTGTTGAGCCTGAAGAGGAGCAGCCTGAGAGGAGATCTGATCAGTGTTTAGCAAGAGCTAAAGGGAGGGGGACAAGAGGATGGGGTCAGACTCTTCTCAGTACTGCTCACAGGACAAGGCACTGGGAGGAGCAAATCAGAACCCAGAAGGTTCCATCTGAACAGGAGGAGAAAATCCTTTGGTGTGAGGGTGCTGGAGGCCTGGAGCAGGCTGCCCAGAGAGGTTAGAATCTCTCCTTCACTGCAGAGATTCCAGCCCCACCTGGGCATTGTGATGCTGGGCAAGCTGCTGTGATGCCCTTCTTGAGCAGAGAGGTTGCACTGGATGAGCTCCAGAGGTCTCTTCCAACCTCTGCCATGCTGGGATTCTGTGTAATGTAAAACCACTAACCCCAGGCAGTCCTGACAGTGCAGGGTCACAAAAAGGAAACACAACAGTGCCAGAACAGAGGAGGAGATCAGAACAAGCAGCTTGTTCCACCTGCTTCTGTATCCAGTAAGGCATGAGGCACCTGCAGCAGCAGACCTGACTTCACATCTGCAGAGACAGCCCCAAAATGCCACTAACTGCAGTGCCCAGCTGCACATCCAGCACACTGCCACCCCCAAGCACAGGACAGCCTCAGACAGATGAGGTTTTCCTCCCCAACTTTTACAGATGAGAATCTCATCTCCTCTGCTGCCAGGCCAGCCAGAGCTCCTGCAAAGTTTATCTGTCCATCTGCTGAAGATGTCACACTGACTGGGGAGTGCAAAAAGCACAGAGATGTTTTACAACCAAATCCAAAACTGACTGCAGTCTGAGCTCGTGTCAGAGCCATATGCTTCCCACAAACACCTCTTCTGCT
Organism: Eubucco bourcierii; assembly: GCA_013396675.1. Lineage (NCBI taxonomy): Eukaryota > Metazoa > Chordata > Aves > Piciformes > Ramphastidae > Eubucco > Eubucco bourcierii. The sequence continues at coordinate 6,709 of VWZE01012812.1, forward strand.
ACACTTCTTTTTTTTTTCCTCCTTCTTACCACACCACAAAGAGTAACAGCTCGAGAGCTGCTGGAACCTTTGAGTTCTGAAAATAGCTCTCAGATTCTTACTCTCAGCTGCCCTGCTCGGGTAAGCTAACTGCTCAGAAAGCAGAACAACAAGGAAACAGCACACACTGCCCAAGGCAGGCTGAAAACCAAACCACCACCACCCTCCACTGCAAGGAGTTACCCCAGACAGCAGGGGAAGCAGCAGCTCAGAGGGCACAAGGCCAAGAACAAACAGAAGGTTTGCTGGGACGGCACAAGAAGTGGCACAAGGTTTGCAGTTGGCTCTGTCAGCACTGAAGACTTCATAGAATGGTTTGGTAGGGACCTTAAAGCTCATCCAGTTCCAACCCCTCAGCCATGGGCAGGGACATCTCCCACCAGCACAGGTCACTCAGGGCCTCATCCAGCTTGGCCCTGAACACCCACAGGGAGGTTGTGGGGCACAGAAGCACAGAATGGGATCTTTGATCCCATTCTGTGCTTCTGTGCCCCACAACCTCCCTGGAAAACCTGTCTCAGTGTCTCCCTACTCTCCCTGGACAACCTGTGCCAGTGTCTCCCTACTCTCCCTGGAAAGAATTTCATCCTAATCTCCAGACTCAATCTCCTCTCCTCAAGCTTCAATCCACTCCCTCTAGTCCTAGGTAAAGCATTTCAGACGAAGCTGTGGAACCTCAGAAGTATCTTTATGAATAAAATCAACCAACTACACTTCCTATTATTTTCATGGGAGCTTATAATGCTGGTATAATCTTCTGTTGTAATTTAGTTAATTAATAGCCTTTAAAATGCTCCCAGTCATTCATGATAGCTCTAATTAAAACTCTTTTGGTGCTGAGCCAGCAAGAAATACAAACCTCCCTGCTAACTCCCTGTGCAGAAGTAGAAATGCAATTTTCTTTAGCATGCTGATTGTTTCCATGGTCACAATTTCCCCTCTGCTTGGCACTGGTGAGGCCACACCTCACATACTGGGTTCAGTTTTGGGGTCCTCGCTCCAAGAAGGGCACTGAGAGGCTGAAGCAGGTCCAGAGAAGGGCAATAAAACTGGGGAAGGGTCTGAAGAAGACAGCTGGGGAGGAGCAGTTGAGGAGGTTGCTTAGTCTGGAGAAGAAGAGGTTGAGGGGAGACCTCATTGCCCTCTGTAGCTCCCTGAAAGAAGGCTGGAGCCAGTTGGTCTCTTCCTGGCATCAGGTGATAAGAGAGGAAATGGCCTGAAGCTGTGCCAGGGGAAGGTTAGGTTAGACATGAGGAACAATTTCTTTGCTGCAAGAGTGGTCAGGAATTGGCAGAGGCTACCCAGGGAGGTGGTGGAGTCCCCATCCCTGGAGGTGTTCAAGAACCATGTGGGCATGGCACTTGGGGACAGGGTTTAAGTGGCCATGGTGGTGCTGGGTTGAGGAGTGGACTGGATGATCTTAGAAGGCTTTTCCAAGAGAAACAATTCTGAGAGTCTCTCTTTCAGTCAACAGTTTGGTTTGTGAAAAAATAAAAAGGTATATTATAAAAAAAAAAAAATAAACCTACTATCAAAGGAAAATGGCCAAGATGCCACTTGAGAAGCTCCAACACCTGCAGCAGCTCACCACAGCTCCCCAGTTTATTTCTAGCTTTGCTTCCACAGGGAAGGGCTTCTACAATAGCAGCTGCCTTTCCTCCCACACATCAATTAATTTGCAAATGCACTCAGGTTGGAGCAATAATGAAGTGCTGAAGGCTTCTCTATTGACAAGTTTTGCTGTCAGGAGGTGGCTGCTGTAGGCGAGGTGCTAAAATGCATCTGCAGCCAAAGGGAAGAAGCAGCCACACCAAACTCCAGCTAGCAGCTGAGTTACCTCCCTCTCACTGCAACCTGGGGGAAGAAATCTTCTTCAAAGGTTGGGTTTGGTTTGGTTTTCCCCTTTGTCTTTGGAACAGGAGGGTCAGAGTGAGAGCTGAGCTTTTTGTGCTGACCCAGGAAAGGTTTTGGCACTGGAGGGGAGAAGTGCTGAGTTCCCATGTGCTAGGTGTGCTCAAAATGTGACATCTGAGTTGCTCCTCAGGTGACAAATGCAGAACTCAAGGAGTGCCTGAGTCCCTACTGCCCATGCAAACCAGGCTGCTGCAGCTAAGGATGCAGGATTTCATCCTGGAACACTGCATCCAGTGGTGGGCTGCCCAGTCCAAGAGAAGGATCTGCTGGAGAGAGGCCAACAGAGGCTATGAGCATGACTGCAAGACTTGAGCATCTCTGCTATGAAGGCTGAGAGCCCTGGGCCTGTGGAGTCTGAGGGGAGCTGAGGTGGTCTATAGAGCAGTAGGTGTCAGGATGAAGGTGCCAGGCTCTTTGTGGTGGTGCCCAGTGGCAGGACAGGGAAGAACAGATACAAGCTGGAGCACAGAAGGTTCCACCTCACCATGAGAATAAATTTCTTTGGTGTAAGGGTGCTAAAGCCCTGGAGGAGGTTGCCCTGAGAGGCTGTGGAGTCTCCTTCTCTGCAGACTTTCAAAACCCATCTGGATTTGTGACCTGCCCTGGGTGATCCTGCTTGGGCAGGAGGGCTGGACTCCATCTCCAGGGGTCCCTTCCAACCCCTACCATTCTGTGATTCTTTCCAAAGGACCTCAAATCACCACAGTGGTGGCTGAAGAGGCAGCTCCTCAGCACCCACTGGCATGCACAGAGTGTTATTTACAGCTCTTCACACAGTGCCCACACTTTGCTTCTCTGCTGCCTTCTCTGAGGTTTTCCTGCTTCTCTGCAAATGCTGTTAAATTTACCTTCACCATTCTTATTCTAACAGTGCTGGGTGTGGATATCAGCAACCTCAGATTTTTAAGAATACTAAATGGTTCTTACTACTTACTACATTTGTAGTAGACTTCCTAGAGAGAAGAAACTGCAGTCAGACACTCAGCAAATCTTTGAAGCAGCCAGAAAAGGCTTTAGGTCAAATCATGGAATCACAGAGTGGCTCAGGCTGGAAGGGAGCTCAGAGCTCAGCTGCTCCAACCTCCCCACCATGCCCAGGGGCACCTCTCAGCCAGACTCAGCTGCTCCAAGGCTCCATCCAACCTGGCTTTGAGCACCCCCAGCCTCCCGGGGCAGCCTGTGCCAGGTTCTCAGCACCCTCACATTGAACAACTTCTTCCTAAGCTCCAGCCTAATCCATGGCAAGGCTGCAATCTCTCCCCTCACATCTAGCCCTTGAAACAAAGGATTAGCTGGCAGCAGGTCACCATCACTGTCTTCACCACCCACTAACTGGAAATAAAAGACATCTCTGAACATCAGTTAAAACCTGAGATTGGGAACTTCCAGACTGAATTCTATGCTCTGAGAGATGTTCTCATGGGTACAGAGATTGGGAACTTTCAGACTGAATTCTATGCTCTGAGAGATGTTCTCATGGGTACAGAGATTGGGAACTTTCAGACTGAATTCTATGCTCTGAGAGATGTTCTCATGGGTACAGAGATTGGGAACTTCCAGACTGAATTCTATGCTCTGAGAGATGTTCTCATGGGTATAGAGATTGGGAACTTTCAGATTGAATTCTATGCTCTGAGAGATGTTCTCATGGGTACAGAGATTGGGAACTTTCAGACTGAATTCTATGCTCTGAGAGATGTTCTCATGGGTACAGACCCTACTAATTTTGAGTCCTCAGAGTAGAAAACACACAGCTGGTGAGCACAGAAGAGACAGCAAAGCTAGATGGTGGTTAAGAGCCTGGACAGCTGGGGCTGATTCCATCCACAAGCTTCCCAGGAAACGAAGTCAGTCTACAAGAACCATTTAGTCTTGCCTCTTACCTAATTTCAGTCACTTCTGTGTTTATAATTTAGCAAATGTAGTCAGAATTTGCATCTGCTCACCTTTCAAGCCTTCCACAGGAGGAGAGTCCCACATTAGCCCTCTCCAGTTCTTCCAGTGCCTAATTACCCTGAGTGTTTAAATCATGCACTCAGCTGCACTCTGCATTTGTTAAAGTTCCACTTCCAATTACTGAATTTAGGGGGGGACACTTTGCTTGCTCTAATGAAGTGCCCTCTTCTCCACTTCTCCCTCCTGAGCCAAGATGTTGGTACAAAGCAAGTGAGTCATCCCTTATCTTTTCTTCCCTGAACGAGATAAATTGAACTTGTTTGATCAGACAGGGGCCACAGGAAGCCAAATGCTTTTGATCAGTTCTCCTGTCTCTTGACTAGAAAACCTCAAATTAGCAGGCACCCAGACAAATGGCAACTAAGTAGCTCCACAATTAAAACCCTGCTCAAAACCATTTTTTATTTTGAAATGTTAATAGGTGGAAATGTTATTTGTACAGGTAAGAGAGTTAAAAATAGATGATTTTCTGCTGTTTCAAATCAGGGATTTTTCAGGCTGACCTTGTCCCTTTTAAATTTTCATAGCATCTTCAGTTCCAATTTGAAATTTTCATACAGGGTAGGCAAACCTTCTTATGTTCTGTATTAAATGCAAGACACCTTCTTGGCATGATCTGCAATATTAATAATACAACAGTGCCAATTTCAGGAGCAGCAGCACAGGCACAGCTACACCAATCCAAATTTAACCATGTCCAGCACAGAAACCTTTGAGAGATCACAGGGGAAGGAGCAGCTCTGACAGCTCAGACACCACCTGAGAGCTCCTCTGCTGCCACACAAACACACGACCTTGGCATGCTGCACAAGGTAGCACCAAGGCAGCTGAGGCAAGAAAGCAAATGCTGCTCTTTACTGGACTCAGCAGGAGGGAGAGAGGAGAAAGAATGATCCAGGGGCCAAAGCCAGTGACCTGCAGCTGCCACCACAGTCAGCAGACAACCTCCCCACCCACACCAGCTCCACAGGACCCCAGCTGCCTTCCAGCACCTGCAGGAAAGCTCCAGAAGGACTTTACACAAGGGAGTCTAGAGACAGGCCAAGGGGGAATGGTTTGAAGCTGAGGAACAGCAGGGTGAGAGTGGGGCTGAGGAAGTTCTTCAGCGTGAAGGCGGTGAGAGTCTGGCACAGGCTGTCCAGAGAGGCTGTGGCTGCCTCCTCCCTGGGGGTGTTCAAGCTAGGTTGGATGAGGCCTTGGGTAACCAAGTCTAGTTGAGAGGTGCCCACAGCAGAGGGCTTGGAGGAGATGATGAGACACTGGCACAGGTTGCCCAGGGAGGTTGTGGCTGCTCCCTCCCTAGAGGTGTTCAAGGTCAGGCTGGGTGAGGCCTTGAGTGACCTGTGCTAGTGGAACTGTCCCTGCCTAAGGCAAGGGGTTGGAACTGGCTGATCCTTGAGGTCCCTTCCAACCTTCCCATTCTATGATTCTATGTCTGAGGCCCCTTCCAACCTTCCCATTCTAGGATTTACAGAATTTTTTTCTCTTCAGCACAACCCAAGCTGCAGCTTCTTTACCTGATTCTAATTCATGACTGAATTCATCTCCCCAGAAGAACTCAGTCAGTTGAGACTTCTGGCTTCCAGCAAGGCTCCTGCTGTTGACTCAGGTTTTCCAGCTGCACTGTACAACATGCAAAGAGGGCTGAGGACTTAGTGGAGGCCACATGGAGAGGAAAACCCTTCCATGATTCTCTGATCACTAAATGCCACAACAGAATGAGAAAAGTACTTTTTGGAAGTTGTTATATAAACACTACAATCTCTTTATTTAGGTAGGAATTTGCACTGATGTTAACAGAAGAGTTTGAGGACTTTGAGGCTAAGTTGCTGTGGGACACAGTTAAAGGCCACAGGAAAACCCAAATCTCCAGCTTCAATCCATTCCCTCTCACCCTACCACTCCCAGCACTTACCAAAACTCCCTCCTCAGCTCTCCTGCAGCCCCCTTCAGGTACTGGAAGGCTGCTTTAAGCTCTCCCTGGAGCCTTCATTTCTCCAGGCTGAGCAGCCCCAACTCTCTTAGCCCAGTTCCAGGTTGTTTTTCCTATTAATCCAAATTCTACATTCAACATTAAGTTTTCCCAGAGTCTCCTTAACTCCTCAGCAGAGTTCATACCTGCAGAGAGGATCTCTCTGTACAAGATCAGAGCCCCAGCAGCATGACAAACTGGTGAGCATTTAAGGAGTGTGGAGCACAGAGAGGGAGAAAGGCTGCGGTGCTCAAACCAGCGCTACCTTGGCTCTGGCACTGCTCTGGCTGCAGATTCCCTTCTGGACAAGGACACTCCCTGCCTCCCAGAGCCGATTTCAGCAAGCCAATAACTCAGCAACAGCAACTACCCACAACTCACCCAGCAGCTCCACCTCTACTCTGCCCTGGTCACACCACAGAAGAGTAACAAAGCTGGGGAAGGCTCTGGAGAACAGGGCTGGGGAGGAGCAGCTGAAGGAATGGAAGTGTTGAGTCTGGAGAAAAGGAGGCTGAGAGGAGACCTCCTCATGCTCTACAACTCCTTGAAAGGAGGCTGGAGCCAGGTGGGGGCTGTCTCTTCCAGGTAACAAGCAATAGATCAAGAGTAAACAGCTTCAAGCTACATCAGGGGAGGTTTAGGTTGGACAGGAGAAGAAATTTCTTCCCTGCAAGGGTTCTCAAGCACTGCAACAGGCTCCACATGGACAGAGTTGAATCCCCATCCCTGGAGGGGTTCACACTGTGGACATGGCTTAGCAGCAGATTGGGACAGTTAGGCAGGGGTTGGACTCTACCTTAGAGGTCTATTCCAAGATCCCATGATCCTAATCCACCCAGGACTAGCAGTGCTCCTCTTCCTGTCTCATCCCCCTCCCAGCCCTTGTGCATCACACCCAGCAGCTCTGAACGTCAGCTCTGGAGTGCTACTTTTAGCTCTGCTTTAAATAAAAGTGTGCTGAGTGCAGGCTGCAGAATGAAGCCTCAAAACCATGGAGATGGCACAGACTGCAATTGGGCAGCATCACCAAGCTGGGGTGTGTGGGGGGTGTGTGTTCAGTTTGGGGATTTTCTTCCTGGCAGATTTGCTTTGCTTGTGGAACACAACTCGATGTCAAGAGCTGATATTTTCTTTTTCAAACATTAAATAAATTTAAGTAACTTGCAAGAAAACAAAAGCAGTTACTCAGGGCACTGTTTGACTTCATCAACCAGAAGGAAAGCCACCACAGATCTGCTGCTGCTCCAACTTGATCATTCAAGTCTCTGAGAAGTTTGCCTGGTCAATCACTCACTTCAGTAAGTATTTCCCCCCAGCCTGTTTACCATAAGCACAGTGAACACAACCCATCAGTTCTGCAGGCTTCACACTGTGGCTGACACAGCAAAGCCCACACTGAGGTTGGGGAGCCATCAGAGCCAAGAATCTCTGACAAAGGCTCCCTCCAATAAATGCACCATGAACATCTCAGCCCACTCAAGCACAGCCTCCTGCCACTGCTCTTTGCCAGTTTAAAACCAGGTCAGGGATGCTCAGAGAAAAAAAGCCACAGACCCTTCATGACCATCCAGCTGGGAATTACTGCATGTTGCAAGTTAGCACATAGGAAAATGCACTCAAAGCACTTCTCAGAGGCAATGTGGCTCCTGCAAGTCCTCCTACAAATAACCTTTGTAAACCAGCTAATGTTCCCTAGGACTTTTTGGGGAGAAAATGGCTCTTAAAAGGAATCATCTTCCCGTGGAGTGTTAGTGCAACAAACTCCTCTCTAGGACGTGGCCATCATCAAATATGCAGTTAGGAGCCATAGCAAATCATCAACTTACTTTGCAACGTTTGAGGAAGAGCTAAAAGCACCATTCTGTGGTCTGGGATGTTCCCTCAGCAGTGCAGCACTCCCCTGTGCAGGATCAGCTCCCACACCACTCAATCCAGTCCATATGAAACATTTTTCCCCCTCTATGGAAGACCTGCAGGGAGCAGCAAGTTCTTGCATCCAGCTCTGTGATGCCCCCAGCACAAGAAGGGCGTCAAACCGTGGGAGCAGATCCAGGAGGCCACCAAGATGATCAGAGGGCTGGAGAACCTCCCCTGTGAGGACAGGCTGAGAGAGTTGGTGTTGTTCTGCCTGGAGAAGAAAAGATGCCAGGGAGACCTTAGAGCATCCTTCCAGCGCCTGAAGGGGCTCCAGGAGAGCTGGGGAGGGACTTCTGATAAGAGCTGGGAGCGATAGAGTGAGAGGCAGAAAAGGGAAGCTTTAGGAAGAAATTCTTTGCAGTGAGGGTAGGGAGACACTGGAACAGGTTGCCCAGGGAAGCTGTGGTTGTCCCCTTCATGGAGGTGTTCAAGGCCAGGCTGGATAAGGCCTTGAGCAACCTTAAAAGTCTTTTCCAGTCTTAAGGATTTTGTGACTTCTGATTTTGTAACTCAGGTAACTGAAGGAATCTTCTGCCAGCTAGCCTGCAGCTCTCCCTGCAGCCCTCCCCACAGCCTTCCCTTCTCTCTTCCACCTGTGTGGAGGACTCCTCTGTCTTTCAGGTCTTCCAGAAAGAAGGTATTGGCTTGGAGGAAATGCAGCTGAGCAGCTCTTTCACCAACAGAAGCAAGCAAGCCCAAGGACTTGTGCCCTTTATGTAGTGATGCTCTGTAACTGAGTACATTAAGATGTACAGGGGGAAAAGCAAGGAACCAGGAGCTGGGATACAACCCAGAACAGCAGAGTAGCAATTTTCCATCTTCTTCAATCTTCTCACAGAGTGATTACAGTTGACCTTTAAATCCAGTAGATCAACAAATCAATTCTGCTGGCACAAGCTTGTGGGTGTGATCTCAGAGCACAGCCACACTTCTCACCCTTCCAGTGCCTGCCTGGGACAGCCATTTTAGTTTTGCTGGAGAAGCTACCAAGATTTTTCTCAATTGATTTTACTTGCAAAGAAAAAAAAAAAAACCAAAGCACAGAACCCTCACACCATCAGAAGTGCAGCATCAGCAGACACTAAAGGTCTCAGCTCCTGGCAGGATGAATGCAATATCAATAGTTATTAGGATGTATTCATACAAGGTACACAAGAGGGATGGAAAGAAGAGGGCAGTAAGCTCACTTAATCCTAGCACAACCTCTAGCCAGGTTCTTTAGGCTGTGGGAAAAAAGAAAGAAGCAAAACCAAAATGATAAAACACTCCAAAAGCCTTTGCCAGACAAATGCTGAACTTGGAAGTGAAAACATTTTGAACAGCTCTTGAAGTAGCAAAGTTTCCTTGACAGCTGAGATGTTAGTCTGAGATTGTGCTTGAACAAAACAACCCCAAAGAGGCTTCAGGATGTGTTTTGGTCCGGGGTGGGCTCAGGAGTGATCTTACTCTTAGGACTTCTTGGAGTACTCAGCCTGCAGCACAAGCCTCATTTTATAGATGGGAAAACAAAGGTGTGGACAACAAAGTGTCCTCTGAAACCTCATCCCAAGAGCTAAGGACAGAGGAAAGAAGAGGATGCACAACTCAAGTCCCTCCAGTCACTGGGAACTTGGCACACTGCCACCTCCAAATCCTTCTGTCTCCCCATCATGACATTTTCTATTTTATTTGATCTCCTCTTGAAGCTCTAAAATCTCTTTTCCATCTGAACACCACCAACAGGATGCTCACCACTTCCACCAGCTGTGGCAGTGCTCATGTCCTGAATGCCCTTCACAGGAACATCCACTGATTGACACAGGATGCCCAGGAAGGTGGTGGAGTCCCCAGCTCTGGAGGTGTTCAAGAAACCTGCGGACATGGCACCTTGTGACGTGGCTAAAGGCCATGGTGCTGTTGGGTTGATAGTTTGACTCAACCTTAGAGAGCTTTTCCAACCAGAACCATCCTCTGGTTCCCCAAGTGTCCCAAGTGCCCACACAAGGTGTCACCACATACTCTGCAAGAGGCACCATGCAGGGCAGCCAACCTCCCCCACCAAAAAAAAGGGGGACTCTACACACCAGCTACACACCAGCGAGCAAGCTGGAAGCACTCCATTGGCAAGTCTGAAAATAGAAGATGTGAGTGAGGAGTAAAAAGTGAACCATAAGGCAAGGCAGAGAACTTGTGAAGTCTGAGTGCAGAGAAACCTCTAAATAGAACCCAACTGAAAGCAGATGGGGAGGGCAGGGAGGAGCAGAACAAAAAACCTAACTAATGGTAAACCACACAGGGGTGTTCTCCTTCAGTCATGGAGTCATCTACCCAGGCTCTGAGCTAACCTCAGGAGGGGGGTGGTGGAAGCTATTATCCTTTTAACTGCTCCTTGTTTGATACCAAAGTGACATTTTCTCTGAATGAAGAATTCTTGCAGCAGAAAGAAAAGCCATTTCTGAACTGTGAGATCCTGGGAATGCTGCAGTGGAGAATGTCAAGATTTCCATCAAAAAAAAAATTCCCCCCAACAAACCTGGTTTGCAGGGGTTAGGAACAGCTGCTTTAACCTGAACTAGACTAAAACTAGAAAGAAGCTGTCAAGACACACCACGCCCCCAGAAAAAAAAAAACCAAACCTATTTTATCTAGATAAAAACAGATATTGGATTTAGCTGCTTCTGGTGGTGGTCAGCCAGAAGAGAAGACTAAAAGGAACATTCCAAGATCCCAGACATTGTGGCACAGACTCTCTCCTTTTAAACACTCTTTATGTAGATTTATTCCTTTAAGCATTTGGAAAAGGAAAAATGTCAAACAGCTCACAGCACACAGTCCTCAAGAGTTCCAAACCATGGGCAGCTTAAAACAGTTTCAAGACACCTGAGGATTCTTTCTGCTCTGCATCTCCTGTAGCAGTAGCAGGGAGTTGCAATGAGGGAGATAAACTCAACTGCTCTTGACAGAGAGATGAAAATAATTCACTTGAACTCATCCCTTGTACCAGTACCTGCAGACAGCTCCTTCTTGGGCACACCTGCAGATCCTAAAAGGCTTTCATAAGATCACAGAATTGTTTTGGTTGGAGAAAACCTCTAAGATCATCAAGTCCAACCATCAACACAGCACCACCATGGGCACACATTTCTTCAACACCTCCAGGGATGGAGACTCCACCACCTCCCTGGGCAGCCTGTGCCAGTCCTTTACCACTCCTGTAGCAAAGAAGTTTTTCCTCATGTCCAACCTAAACCTCGCCTGGTACAATTTCAGGCCATTTCCTCTCTTTCTATCCCCTGATACTAGGGAGAAGAGCCCAACCCCTCCTTGCTCCAACCTCCCTTCAGGGAGCTGCAGAGAGCAATGAGTTCTGCCCTCAGCCTCCTTTTCTCCAGGCTGCACACCCACAGCTCCCTCAGCTGCTCCTCCCCAGCCCTCTTCTCCAGACCCTTCCCCAGCTTTGTTGCCCTTCTCTGGACACACTTCAACCCCTCAACATCTTGGAGTGAACTGCCCAAAGCTGAACCCAGTATCTGAGGTGTGGCCTCACCATGCTGAGTCCAGGGGGCAAACACTGCCCTGCTGCTGCTGGCCACCCTGGTTCAGTGCTTATTTTCAGCACTGAGCTGCACAGGCACTGAAGCAGCAATCTCATCCCTCTTGGAAACCAGTTCAATGTCACATCTGGATCAACTCCTTTGTGTCTAACAGCCCAGGCAGTGCACAGAGCACCTCACACCATGTCACTGCCAGTCAGAGAAGCTCAAGCCACCAACTGAATCGAGACTGAGGTTGCTTTTGAATAGGATCCTGTTGCCAAGTGCAGCTGTGAGCATCAAAGGCCCCTCTGACTGGATTGCATGCTGTAAGCTGTGCCCATCACTCTGCTTTCCAGACCTAAAGTCCTCCTGAAAACAGCCTCAGCACTTCCATGTGGTCATTACTCTTCATAACTGTGATCTCTATTAATCCTGCCCAAGAAGTCTATTGGTTATTACTGTCAGCTTGTCACTTGATGTGCTTGTGAAGAAGACTCATCTGGGAAGAGGCCAATTCATGAGCATACAAAGCATGAGACACTCCAAGGAGCATGTTTAGAAGTCACTAAGGCACCAGGCAAGGCTCAGCCCTGCGCCAGCTCACCTGGCAGCTCACTCTCACTGTCCCCTTGCAGGCATTCAACTCCCTACCCGAGGGCTCAGGCTCCATGGAGCACCACAGCACACCTGAACACTTCACACCCAGCCAAGATCCTTCCAGCAGAGCACCAGGTAACTGCTGCTCAGGGGACAGAAACTTTTGATCTCTCTGTGAGCAGATCAAACCTGCAGAAGCTGAGCACCAGGTAGAAGCAATCAGCTTCACTTCAATCTTTTATTCACTCCCAGGACAGCTTTCCCTAGGTGTACTCTAATTGAACAAATGACAGCAGGAAGAAGATTTTATTCCTGATTTGGTTCCTGAGTGAAGCTTCACATTCAGGTATTTAAGATTAGATCAAATGAGCTGCTAAGCATTGCTTGGGCTAATCTTGTATTGGCAGAGGAAGTGATAACATGGACTGATAAATCACCTTTATCTCCACAGCATCAGGATTTTACAGCTCCAATAGATTGTAAATGCTCCTGCCAGGAGGAGGGACCCGTCTCAGAGGGAGTCAGGAGCCAAGCAGCTGGGTGCAAAGTTCATATTCCCGTCTCTGTTCTTCCACCAACCCCCAAACCTGCCTGACTCTGGCATTGCTCAAACTTCCAGGAGAGCCAAGATGTGTTTCTGCAGCTACCAACCAAGCCATAGAGCCACACAGGTTGCAATTTAGTACCACACTTAGAATATTGGTTTGCCCCATTTCTGCTCCCAGCTGACCCGAGACAGGAGAAGTACAGGGGCAGAAGGGAAGGAAAAAACCCCCAACCCATTTCTCAAGGGGCAGCATTTTACCCTAGTGCCTCGCTCTGTGCTACAAAAGCTGCTCATCAAACTTCATTCAGCAGAGGAAAATGAAGTATCCCTAAAAACTTGGTCAGGTACCAGCAGGATCTGAAGCAAAGTTCACCTGCAAACCCCAAAGGTGTTCCAAGCCTCTGCCAAGGGCAGGGACACCTTCCACCAGCCCAGGTTGCTCAAAGCCTCATCCAGCCTGGCCTTGAACACATCCACAGAGGGGAAATCCACAGCCTCCCTGGGCAATTCTTGGATTGTCACAGCATCAGAACCACAAACCAACACCACTCCTGCAGGGCAAGACTATCCCTTCCTCCCAGGAAAACAGAAGGCAGGCAGCATGTGTTCATCCCATGAGGCAAGAGATTTCCAGAATCACCACAGACCTTCTGGATTAAGGACATCAGAGAAAACTGCTGCCACATGTTTGCAAAGCACATTTCCACTGAGCAGCAGCCAAACCAGTGGAGCTGAGCTGCACTTTTCATTACACACAGCTCCTCACTCAGCCTATTGTCAAGTTTATTAGCTTTTAGGTGATTTCCACGTTTGTAGCCCAGTTCTCAATAGTATCTGATTAAGATAAAAGGGGGAAGAATTGGGTATTGCTTCTGTGTGATTCAAACAGCTAACATCACTCTGTGAACTCTGGTGGCCAACTTTAGTGAGTCCAGCAGAGAAGTCCAAACAAGATTAGAGCTGAGCACACTTCTGCATTAAAAACACCAAAGAAGTCACACAGAAAGAGCTGACAACAACAATAGCAGAGAGCAACAAGGTGACATCATGAAATTTTCCATTTTATTTGATTTCCTCTAGCAGCTATAACAAAATCTTTTCCATAGAAAGAATATCAATGGGCTGCTTATCTCCTCTATCACTTATTTTTATATTAGTGCTCAGATGCCTCCAATGCCCTTCACATGAAGGTCCCCAAATGCTTTACAAACATCTTTAACTTGCCTCAAAGCAACAGAGGCAACTTTTGAGGCTCTGGAATCATCCTCTGTGCTTTCACAGTGGCCACCAGTTAGCAGATCACTAAGGCTGCAGCACCAGTGTGAGCCACCAAGAGCTGAGGCAGCAGAGACAGCTGAAATTCAAAGGAATGCTTGGTCCCAAGTTCTTACAATGCTGCTCTTGTTCTACAGTCCTAGAGAGTCTACAACTGATCCCTTGACAACCACACAAGAAGTTACACTTTGCTGAAGAGGGCCACAAAGATGCTGAGGGGCCTGGAACATCACTGAGAAGAGGAAAGGCTTAGAGCCCTGAGGCTATTGAGCCTGCAGAAGAGCAGCCCCAGAGGGGATCTGAGCAATGCTCAGCAGAAGAGGGCTAAAGGGTGGAGGGCAAGAGGCTGGGGCCAGGCTCTGCTCAGTGCTGCTCAGCCACAGGACAAGGGACAATGGGCACAAACTGCAACCCAGGAGGTTCCATCTGAACAGGAGAATCTGCTTTGGTGGGAAGGTGCTGGAGCCTTGGAGCACGCTGCCCAGGGAGGTTGTGGAGTCTCCCTCCTCTGGAGAGATCCCAACCCCACCTGGGTATTGTGATGCTGGGCAAGCTGCTGAGTGTGCCCTGCTTTAGCAGAGGGGTTGGACTGGGTGAGCCCCAGAGGTCCCCTCCAACCCCACCCTGCTGGGGTTCTGTGCCATTTCTCAACTTGCAGAAGTAAAGCCTTTTTCTTTCCAGCTAATGCTTGCTGTACCATGACTTTATTAAGCCATGCTTCTGTATGTGCCTGTGCACAGCTCAGTGTGATTCCAGGCCTGTTCTATGCAGAGCAATGCAGTCTTAACCAAACTGGTTTGGTGATCACATCCTGCAGCTCAGAAAGTGATCACTGACGTACAAATTACATAATTCAGCCATCCAGCATCAACTGTATGAAGAGTCCTTGCAGAAGGGAGAAAAAAATGAGTTAGGAGAGGAAGAACCAGGAGTGGGCAGAAGTGTTTTGGTTAAAATAGAGCAACATCAATCATTTCCATCCTGAAATAAGCTAACAGCTAGAACATTAATACTTCTCAAAGAAACTGGGGGGAGGGGAAGCCCCATTCATTAGCAAATAAAGGTGTTGCAAAGCATTAAATAATTCTCCCCAGCTGACAAGGGGACTGTGATTGATAATGGTGTGGATTGATATATCACTTCCCATCATTAGGGAAAGTGAGACCAGGGCTGCTCACAGCATTATTTTGATCACAGCCTTGGGAAAAAAAAATAAAAAAATACTGGTGAGAAACAACAAACAAAGCACAGAAAGAGGAAAAAAAAAACACCACACAAAATATGCTGCTCTCAGGTCACTTCAGATCTGAAATTCAACATTCACACAAAAACCTAGAAAGAAAAAGTGAGATATGCCCAAAGAATTTCACAGTAACATCCTGGTGTGGATTCTCACTCTTGTAACTCTGGGAAGATCACAAAGTATTCAAACCAGGTAACAAGCAAACCCCAAGCAGAGGTTGAGGAGTTCTCTTTAAGTAAGAAGTTAATCAATACCCTCCCCTTAGTGAGAAACTAACCCCAGGCTGCTAAAATGCCACAGAATTGTTTGGGATGGGGAAGACCTCTCTGAGATCATTGAGGCCAATCACCAACCAACACCACCATGGCCATGGCCACACATTTCTTGAACCCCTCCAGGGATTCACCACCTCCCTGGGCAGCCTGTGCCAATCCCTGACTGCTCTTGCAGCAAAGAAATTGTTACTAATCTCCAAGCTAACCCTCCCCTGGCACAATTTTAGGCCACCTCCTCTCCTTTCTCTTCTCCCTAGTGTCAGATAGATCAACCTCACCTCACTGCAGCCTCCTTTCAGGGAGCTGTGGAAAGCAATGAGCTCTGCCCTCAGTCTCCTCTTCTCCACACTGCACACCCTCAGCTGATCCTCCCCAGCCCTATTTTCCAGAACCTTCCCCAGTTTCCTTGCCCTTCTTGTCAAAGCAACTCAAACCCAGGGGCTGGCACAAGGCAGGTGATGTGGCACAGTCAAAGCATCTTGCCAGTAGTGCAAAGAATAAAGGAATTGGTAATTTTCATTTCCTTTTGTTCCAACTATTAGGTGTCAAAGCCACTTCTGTAGTTACAGATGGTAACAATAAAATAGTTAGAATAGCCCCAGGTTGGGTTTTTGTTCAAAACAAACATGAGAATCAAAGGCAAAGAAACACCTCCAAGAGCTGCAGACTCCCAGGACCCCACCTGCCTCCTGCAGCCTCCAAGAAGAAGAAGATGGACACAGCTGATGCTACCCATCCCTAATGTTCCCAGAAGATGCTTTAGGCAGGATCTCTGGGGAGAATAAATCCCATGCAACACACAGCAGCTGCTGATTCTGCCTCTGCTTTTGCTGCTGCTTCCCCATTTTCATCCTGGGTTTTACTGTTTTTTGTCTTCACTTCTTTTCAGCTATCACTGCAGAGATTACAGAGCCCCAGAGGAATAGTGGAAGTGGCAGGGGGGCTGGAATTAGATGATCCTCAAGGTCCCTTCCAACCCAAACCATTCTATGAATTCCTTTCTCCTCCTCCAGTGAAGCATAACCAGACTTTGGCATTCCTGCCTCTCTGCTTTACATTTTGGACTGTCAGTTTGTTGCCCATCACAGCTTTTCCCCTCACCTCCTCATATCAAGCATAGCTTGCACACCACTCCTGCCATTGCTGGTCACTCACTCCCAGCCTGCAGTACTAAAATCCCCTATTCTCCAGGCAGACAAGTGAGCAGCAATTAATATTTACAGCAGTTGGAAGCAAAGAGGTAACCACCTGCTTCCCAGTCACATCAAACACACCAACCCCCACTGCTGATGTCACTCTGCACAGCAAGGGCACTTCACCCAACATTTGTGCCTAAAATGCCACAAAATTAAAAGCCCATAAAGGGCATTTCTCCAGCCTGCCAGGCAAACATTAGTCACAATCCTTGGCATCCACAAAGCATTTCTGTCCAAAGAACCCAAAGCACTTGAGACACATTTAGACTAGAAACTCTCCCAAGAAGTAGGTTAAGTATTAGCCTGTTTCATCCTGCAGGAAAATCAGGCATAGGAGACAAAAAAAACCAACAACCCAACATGCATCTTGTTCAAGGTTACAACAAAGTCCAACCCTTTGCCAGAGCAGGATCACCTGAGGCAGGTCACTCAGGAATGCATCCAGGTGGGTTTGAAAGTCTCCAGAGGAGACTCCACAACCTCTCTGGGCAGCCTGCTCCAGGCCTCCAGCACCTTCACACCAAAGAAGTTTCTCCTCATATTGAGGTGGAACCTGCTGGGCTCCAGCTTGTACCAACTCTTCCTTGTTCTACTCCCTCGAGTAGACTCCTGTCTTTCTGGAACTGGGAATTCAGCTCCTTCTGCTGAGAGGCTGTGGAGTCTCCTTCTCTGGAGCCTGTCAAGCCCCATCTGGATGTGTTCCTGCCCCTGGTGGTCCTGCTCTGGCAGGGAGGTTGGACTTGATCTCTAGAGGTCACTTCCAACCCCTAACACTCTGTGATTCTACCATCTCCAGCCAGCACTGTAACACTGCATTTCTGTATGAAGAAAGTCCTGAAAGGACAAAATCTTGGCCAGCTGCCTGAACTTCCAGAGCCCTGCCAAGGCAGTAATTCACTTACACTGTCCACGCCACTGGAAAACTACATTAAACTCTGAATGTTTGAGCACATCCCAAAACTAGAATTAATGTTCTTTGGAATGAACACTTCACTTTACAATCAGGATGAACAACAACAAAAAATTACTTCAGCAGTGTTCCACTCCTGTTATGGTTAACATTTAATGTCATTTATTGTCATTAAGCTCAATATTTGTGTCTAATCAATAGGAAGCTACCAAGGGCAGTCGTAACAAGCCTGGACTTTCTCTACAGGCTCTATTGATTTCTTTTTGAGACCTCCAACAAACCCAATTTAGCCAAATAATTTATCAGTGAACACATCCCAATAATTTAATAAACAAAACCTATATATTCCTTTGCTCTTCTGTCATGGGACAGAAAATCATTTTAACTCATTACTGGCAATCTCAACAGTTCGATTTTGAATTTATGTAAAACCAAGAGGAAGCTAAGAGGTAACAAATTCAGATCCAAGTATCTTCTTGGGCTTCAGTGAGCAGCCCAACAGTAATTCTTTCAGGTCATTTTGTATTTGCCAGCATGTTACTTGTACACAAACTGATGACAACTCCTGCCCAGCTTTGTTCAGCTCACAGAATGCACTTGGTTGGAAGAGATCCCCCAAGCTCATCTAGTCTGGCTCAAGGACTAGAGCCAGAGGAGACTGAGACTGGAGATTAGGTGGGAATTCTTTACAGTGAGGGTGGGGAGACACTGGNCCCTGGAGGTGTTCAGGACCAGGCTGGATGAGGTCCTGAGTGACCTGTTCTAGTGGGAGGTGTCCCTGCCTTTAGGGGGGGTTGGAACTGGATGATCTTTAAGGTCCCTTCCAAGCCAAACCATTCTGTGATAGCCTAACCCTCCTGCAACAATCAAGGACATCCCCAACTAGATGAGGTTGCTCAGAGCCCCAAAAGACATGGAATGTCTCTAGGGATGGAGCCTCCACCACCTCCCTGGGTAACTTCTCCCTAGTGTCCCTTTGGAACATTTACAATACTCTGTCAGTGTAAAGCCTACAGGAGAGCAAACACTGGGCTTGAGTGAAGTTAAAAATCAAGGCCAAGATTTAAAATATAGAATCATAGAATGGGAAGGTTGGAAGGGACCTCAAGGATCAGCTAGTTCCAACCCCCTGCCATAGGCAGGGACACCTCCCACTAGCACAGGTTACTCTTCAAGGCTACAGCTGCCCTAAATTTCCTTCACTTCTGCTGCTGGTAATAGCATTTGTAAGGCTGAAAAACTCTTCAGTGCAAAAGGGGGGTGGGAAATGAAAGACAACTCCTAGAAGACCAAATTTTCACTTGGGCAAGGAAACTCTGCTAACACCAGTACTGCTCAGCAGCTCAGGGCAGCTTTGTTTGCTGCTATCCAACAAACTCACTGTTTAAGTGTGCCAGAAGGACCAACTCTGCAGTGCTTTGGTAGTTGATGCATTTTGCATATACCCTTCAAACAACAGCAAATCTCTAGCAGTGATTAAAGCTCAGATGTTGGGCATGAAATACTTGACAGCACCCCATGAAGAGAGGGAAGCTCACCCCACAAAGCATTTGCCTTGCTCAGTGGGTAGGAACCATGCTGGCTGTTTTCTGTTCCACTGCAATGGAAACACCTCAACAGGCACTGCCTGGGGCATGCACAGGGCCAGAGTTTACAAATGCTTTGCCAAGGGCAAAGAGGATGAATGAATGCACACTACAGGTAAGCAAAAAGCCTCACTAAGGCAGCAGATGGAAAGCAAAAGTTTGTACCACTCAAAGAACAAGTTCAAACTCAGGGATTCCAAAACTCTGCAGCTGCTGTGACCTCCAGCACTACTGCAGCTGGGTCAGGCCACACCATCAGAAGCTTTATTAAATGTTTTATAGATGGGGAAGTAACTCATCTTTAGAGAAGGCTCCAGGGAGAGCTTAGAGCAGAGCTGAAGAGGAACTTTTGTCAAAGGCATGGAATGACAAGACAAGGGGGAATAGCTCCAAACTGGAAGAAGCTGGATTTAGATGAGACATGAGGAAGAAATTCTTCCTCAGGAGGGTGGTGAGGCACTGGAACAGCTGCCTAGAGGCAGTGTGGAGGTTCCAAGCCTGGAAGTGTTCAAGGCCTTGAGCATCATGCTCTAGTGGGAGGTGTCCCTGACCATGGTAGGAGACTGGAACTGGATGATCTTTAAGGCCCCTTCCAACCCCTCTGATTCTATAAGGTGTATATTATTGTCTTAGTCACATTGTCAAGTGGCTTTTTCCCACCCCATAAGGTCCCTTTGCCAGTCAGAACCAAGAACAAACACCAAGAAACACACAGAGTTGCTTGGTAAATGATGCTCTCACTGAAGCATTGCTTCATCTACTGGGACCACAAGAAGCACCCATGAGCTTGGAAGGGCACTCACAGAAGTGTCCTGAAGCAAGCTGCTCAAGTGCTCTGACACAAAGGAGGTCACATCTCTTTAAAAAATGAGAGCTTCATCAGTATTTCAGTCCAGTAAGTGACTTTTAAACATTCTTTTCATCCAAACTTGTAGCTGATGCATTCTCCCCTGGGGCAGCTTCCTTTGAATTCCAATAGAATGCAAGCAGCTAGCACCTGGTAACGGGAGGCAAAGCAGCAGCACCCTGCAGATCCAGTCCTGGCTCTTCCAGGTAGCATGGAGCCACACACAAACAAATCAGAAACCTTTCTGACTGCTGCTGTCATCTCAGATTCCAGCTGCTCAGACACAACAATCACAGCACACACACACAACAACAGCCAACACAACAGCTAAGATGTTTTTAGCTCCAAAAGCCAGAATGGAGCAGCAATTTCTGAACACAGTCCCCATGAAGATGCTCTCCAATTCCCACATGCTTCCTAACTTCCCAATAACACTTCATCTGCATTACCCCTCCAGAATGAGAGCTCATTTTTATCTCAGCCAATATTATATCTTCACTATTACATTAAAGGCCACATATGGATCCTTCTGGGAAACAGCACTTCGATTGTAATGAAGAAAACCTCTTTTCTTACCCAAAATTAATAATTGAATGAAGTTAATAATTGAATAAAATGGAAGAGGAGGGATCAAAAAAGATTTCTCAAGCAGAGCCAAATATTGTTGCATGGCTACTACATGCCTCCATGCACCCCTCAGGCAATGTAATTTGCTTGTATCGTTCCTCAGACATAAAGGAGCTAAAGCAAAGCAGGAAAAGTCTTTAGCTCTTGCCTGCAGCCAGATCAGCTTCCTGTGTCTTTCAGCTATAGCTCCTGAGCTCTGTTCAACACCTGGAAAAGGAAAAAGTTTCTTTACAGCTGCATGGGTGTGTAATTAATGCATTTGACAAGCTGTTGTGTTGCCAAACAGCTGCTTCCATTATCCTGACAACTTTACCCAATAGTCCTGCAGATGGTAAACTACAGTAAGTAAATAGCAAGATAGCAGGTGCTAATAAATAACAACTGCTGCCAAGATAACACCTCTGCAAGGAAAGGTTGACTTTCTCCCCACTCTGCTTTGCTCTGCCTGTGGAGCAGATAAACTTCAGATCCTCAGAAGCAAAGGAACCAGGAGAAACAGGTTCTTGGAAGCAGGTAAAGAAGGG
Source organism: Eubucco bourcierii (assembly GCA_013396675.1). Taxonomy (NCBI): domain Eukaryota; kingdom Metazoa; phylum Chordata; class Aves; order Piciformes; family Ramphastidae; genus Eubucco; species Eubucco bourcierii. The sequence goes on from VWZE01012812.1 coordinate 27,649, forward strand.
TCAGAACAGGACACAATACTCCCGATGTGGCCTCGCCAGGGCAGAGCAGAGGGGCAGGAGAACCCCTCCCAGCCTACTCACCACAACCCTTCTTATCCACCCCAGGATGCCCTTGGCCTTGCTGGCCACAAGGCCACATTGCTGGCTCACATCCACCAGGACCTCCAGGTCCTTTTCCCCAGAGCTGCTCTCCAACACATCAGTCCCCACGGGGTTGTTCCTTCCCAGATGCAAGACTCTGTCCTTGCCTTTGTTGGATTTCCTTCCATTTCTCTCCACCTAACTCTCCAGCCTGGTCAGGTCTCACTGAATGACAGCACAGCTTCGGGGGGTGCCAGCCACAACTCCTAGTTTGGTGTCAGATAACTTTTGAAAAGCTTGGGGAGCTTTTGGCATTCTGGGGTTGTTTGGGGTTTTGTTTCGGTTGGTTGGTCGGTCTTTTAAGAACAACCATTTCAGGCCTAAGTCGCTGTTCTGTATCAAACTAAAAAACTGAAAGAAGAGAGTTTTAAATACACAGTACTTGCTGTGGCCCTGGGCAGCCTGACCCAACTGGGAGAGGCTGTCCCCTGACAGGGACTGGACAAGATGACCTTTGAGGATCCCTTCCACAGGATGCAATCTGCGAACCTGTAGTGCTTTGATACGCTGAACAATTTGCTTCTGCTGAGGCAGTCCAGCTATTACTGCTAATCTCATTGTTCAACAAGCCACTGCCACCAGCCCCCCAGTGTTTTAAAAACAGAATGCCCAGACACATGGAACACAGCCTGTGTGCTCATTTTCCTCTTTGGAATTGCACCACAGCACCAAAACTCCACGCTCCACCTCCCCTCCCCTGGCAGCCGTGTGGCTATTCATGCCATCAGTAATGCATGAGCAATCTAAGAGGGAGGAAAATGTCCTGATCTCAGCTCATCAAAAATACAAGCAAGCCAGCCACAAAGGGGTCACAAATTAAATATTAAATGGGGACAGACATAAAGTGTATTGAAACATCACCACAGCTCAGTCCTCCCTCCAAAGCAATGGCAAACACCAGCCACACGGAGCAGGAACAGAGAAGGCAGCCAAAAGGTGGAATGAAATAACTCAAGAAGTGGATTTAGCAGTGAAGAATGAAGCAGCAACATGGTACAAGCAGCAGCAGGGTCTGTGCTGCTGCTGGTAAATCCAGCAGCTAACACCTCTCTTCATCTGCTGTGAGACCAGGAGCAGCCCACCCATGGCTGCTTACTGCAAACCCTAGAAAGGCTGCTGGCAAAGCTCAGAACCACCACTGGGTAGAGAGCAGCTGTTTAAGTACAACTTAAAGAGTATCTTTCATTGTACCCTGGAAACAAATTCAAGAGATAAGAGGACAAACCCCACAGGTTTTCTCCCAGAACACTGGAGTACTTAGGATACCAAAACTTTCTGCCTTCTGAAATCAGAATCCATGCCCACATCTAGCCTGTGTCTGAGCTAAACCACAGCAGCTCTGCCCACCAGTGACCCCCTCCCAGCACAGAAGGGGAAATGGGAAAAGCAACCTGGGCTGAACTGGAAACCACTTCATGAAAACTGATGCAGAAGCATCCAAAGTTACAGTGATGGCAGCCAAGGTGCAGCTGCCACACTACACAGGAGAGCAGTCCTCAGGGACAGGAGAAGAAAGAGGACAGGGTCAGGAGGAGTTCTTCAGTACAAGGGTGGTGAGACTCTGGAACAGGCTGCCCAGGGAGGTGTGGATGTCTCCACCCTGGCAGTGTTAAGCCAGATCTGATGTAGCCTTGGGCAACCAAGTGTAGATGAGAGGTGTCTCAGGCCGTGGCAGAGAGGTTGGAGCAGCTGATCTTTGAGGACCCTTCCAACCTGAGCCATTCTGTGAATGTGCTCCTCAGCTCCATAAAAACCCTCTCCATTGTGACAAATGTTGAGAAGTTAATAAATCACCAATCAAACCTTCTGTAGGGACACACAACTCGATGACACTGCTCTAACTCCCTTACCTTATTTGACCATTTGTAGGCTTGAAGAAGTTGGCTGTAGAGAGGAGTTTTATCCTGGACAGGATCTAGGCTCAGTAGTCCACTGTTGTGCAGAGGGTGGTTCTCAGATGGTTTACCCACAAGGTTGCTCAGACGTTCCAGCTCCCTGGAAGAGAACAGAAAGGGCAATTTTAAGTCCTTTTTTTCAAGTCAGATCTGCAGGTGCAGGTATCTGAGATCCACAAAGTCCTCCTGCAGGGATAGCAATCATGCAGAAACTCTACTTCAGTATCTCAGTGAGCTTCAAAGACCTCCCCAGTTTGATACAAAGCAATCCTTCTCATTATCCAAACAAGGTAAGGTGCTCTGGGAGTTGTTAAGCTTTGTAGAAAAACAGAAGCCAAGAGCAGCTCAGCATTTCTCAGGGAGAAAGCACCAACCAAGAGCCTTTGCAAGACAACCTGAAAGGGATCAAACTATGGCAGGTCCTCTTCATAAGCATTTCCAGAACCCAGGGCATCTTCTGAGCAATGCACACCCTCAGAAACTGCAAAGTTCTGCCTTTAGCATTGCCTGCAACAGTAGGAGGAGCTTTTCAACCAGCAAGCAGGCAGAAGCCTCATCAGAGAGCTAGGAAGTAACATCATCCTCTGAAAGAACTGGCACTAGGCCTAAGCCTGAAGAGTGACCTGCAAAGTTTGTGATGCATTAGCAGGGGGTACAAGGTAGAGCACAAAAGGTTCCACCTCAACACAAGGAGACACTTCTTGACTGAGGGTGCTGGAGGCCTGGAGCAGGCTGCCCTCAGAGGTTGTGGAGTCTCCTTCTTTGGAGACTTTCAACACCCAACTGGATGTGTTCCTGCATGACCTGCACTAGGTGAGCCTGCTCTGGCAGGGGGTTGGACTTGATCTGTGAGGAGAGACTGAGGCAGTTGGGGCTGTGAAGGCTGGAGAGGAGAAGGCTCCCAGGTGACTTTATTGTGGACTTGCAATGTCTTAAGGGGGGTACAAGAGAGCTGAGGAGGGACTTTTTAGGGTGTCAGGTAGTGACAGGACTGGGGGGAATGAAAGAAAGCTAAAGTGGGGAGATTCAGACCAAAGGTTAGGAAGAAGTTGTTGAGCATGAGGGTGGTGAGAGCCTGGCAGGGGTTGCCCAGGGAGGTGGTAGAAGTCTGATCCCTGGAGGTGTTTAAGGCCAGGCTGGATGAGGCTGTGGCCAGGCTGATCTAGTGTGAGGAGTCCATGCCCACGGCAGGGTGTTGGGACTGGATGCTCCTTGTGGTCCCTTCCATCCCTGACTGATCCTACGATCTCTGCAGCAGACACACACATTCCAAGACCTCAGGGCAAGGAAGTATCTTCTGTCTAGATGACCTCCAGAGGTCCCTTCCAACCCCCATCTCTCTGTTATTTTCATGACCTGCATAAAATACCCACCTGGAGTACAAGCAGCACCATTTCCCCATAATAAAAACCCTCTTACTGTGAAGTCCTCTGTCATGGCTTCACAGCTCATTTGTCAGACTCCATTTAACAATAACACAAGTTAAGCAAGTTTTTAAAGCCTGCATTAATCAGCTGGAGAAGAAAGGCTGAGTACTTAGCACAGAGATAACACACAGGGCTCCAAGTGACATGACTAATCAGGTGCCTTTCTTTTTGACTTCTGACGTTCCTGCCAACTCTGAACTGCAGAACTTCCACTAAATTAAAAGCAGGATTCAGACCCTTCAAAGGGGGACTTGTGAAAACCACTCTGAAGAAAAACCTCAGGACCTGCACTTGTGTTGAATGAAGGTTATGAATACAAACACCAACGATCAGAGAACTGAAAGACTTCTGCACTCCACTAGCACAGAATCACAGCATGGTAGGGGTTGGAAGGGTCCTCCAAACCTCCAACTCGCCCCTGCCAAGGCAGGGTGACCCAGGGCAGGTCACCCAGGAATGCAGCCAGGTGAGGCTTGAGAGTCTCCAGAGAAGGAGACTCCACAACCTCTCAGAATTACACAATTAAGCAGGTTGGAAAAGATCTGAGATGGAGTCCAACTCAGCACCTAACCCTTCTGATTAACTAACCCATGGCACAAAGTGCCTCATGCAGTCTCCTCTTAAACACCTCCAAGAATGGAGACTCCACCACCTCCCTGGGCAGCCTATTCCAATGCAAATCTCTCTTGCTCTGAAGAACTTCTTCCTAATGCCCAGCCTGAACCTGCCCTGGCACAGCTTAGGCTGTGTCCTCTTGTTCTGTCCCTGGGTGCCTGGCAGAAGAGATCAACCCCAGCTGGCTACAACCTCCTTTCAGGTACTTACAGAGAGCAATGAGCTCTGCCCTGAGCGTTCTCCTCTCTGGGCAGCTTGCTCCACATTCACGCCAAACAAGTTTCTTCTCATGTTAAAGTGGAACCTCCTGGGTTCCAGCTTGTACCCACTGCTCCTTGTCCTGTCACTGGGCACCACTGGAAAGAGCCTGGCACCTTCATCCTGACACCCACTCCTCAGGTATTTACAGACATTGATCAGATCCCCTCTCAGCCTTCTTGTATGGCTTCCAAGGACACCAGCAAGCCTCCTCAACTTGAAAAGAGTAAAAAACCAAAGGGATGCAACAGAAGTCTACAGAGCTGTGACCAACATCACTTGTAAGAATAATCATCCACCATCCTTTCCCAAAGAGGCAGGGAGCAGGGAACAAAACTCATTGTCACCATCAGAAGTAAAAAGCAGGGAGGGCTCTTAGGCAGCAAGAAAAAACTCATGCAGAAGACCCTGGGCACTTAAATCCCTATAGGTCAGAAGATGTGCTGGGAAAGGGTAGTCCTGCACATGGCCCACCCTTGGACAGGACTGATGGCTCCCAGGAGGACACAGAACCCAGGGATGCACTAAGACATTAAAAAAAAAAAAAACAAAAACAAACAAAAAAAACCAACCCCAACAAAAAACCAAGTTCTGGTTTTATCTTTTCAGGTTGATGTTAAAAGGTTTGGGTTTATGATTGTTTTTTTTAAAGAATGTCTCTCTCTGAAAGCTTTCATTTGAAGTCTCCAAAGGTTTCCTTTAAGACCTGGAATTTATGGTAGCACCAGCAGCTCTCTGGCAGGATCCACAGGGACAATCATACCTCAACCTGCCTCTGTCTGCACGCCACACTCCTGCTGCTGCTAACTAACCCTTCCCACCTGCGCTGGCTTCTCGGCCTCGCAAGTTTCAGAAACAAAATGGTTCTTTTTGGACAGCCTTGGAATTTTTTTAACAAAAAGCTTCAAAAGAAGGGAAAAAACAATCCCTCTGCAACCAGCAGCATTCACCTTGCCGACGCAATTCTTCTTTTAAAACAAGGCGAGCACAACCCAACCTGCCTGTATGCTACAAGCTGCGTTCACCCCTTTGGTGAAAGCCACCCTGGGAAGAGGCAAGCACAAGGAAAAGGAGACACAAAGGGCAGCGCCTTCGCATCTCCTAGCTTAAAACTTCCCCAGCAGCGGGCACCGCCGAGCTCCTCCAGGGGACAGGCCCTGGGCACGGCAGGAGCTCGCCAAGGGAGCCCCGGGACAGGCCCTGGGCACAGCAGGAGCTCGCCAATGGGACCCCGGGACGCGGCCCCCTCCCCATGCCACCCGCGCAGAGCCGGACTGGGAGGACACGACCCAGCCGCACGCCGACACCGGGGGAAAGCCCCTCGGGGCCACCCGCTCACCCCAGGTCGCGGCTGACGGAGTGCAGGCTCTCCTGGAAGGCGGCCACGAAGCCCTTTTCGCGGCCCTCCAGAGTCTCCTTGTTCCGCATCCCATCCTTCAGGCAGTCGAAGACCCGCGTCACGCTGGAGCGCAGCGCCTGGATGGCGGCGATGGCCTGCGAAAAGGCCTCCAGGTTCACGCCGGGGCTCAGAACCCCGTCCGCCATCTTGGCCGGCCGGGCCCGGCCTCTCCCGGCAGCAGGCCGCGGCGGCGCGGGGCAGGCTGGGAAACGGAGTCCGTCCGCCCCCGCCTCCGGAACAGCTTCCAGCCGGGCCGGGGAGCAGCCGAGGCACTGCCAGCGCCGGGGCTGCCTTTTGAGCTCTTCAGCCTCCTGTCCTCACCTCGGCGATGCCCTCAGCAGAGGCAGCTGTGCCCTGCTCGCCTTGACAGCGGCGGCCGAGCAGGTGCCCGCCCGAGCCCAAACGCTGCTTTATGTATCTCTCATACACCTCCGCTTCCTCAGAATAAAAACTCTCCAGCCAAATGTCCTGTTTTGATCCTGTCTCCCTGTGCCGTGCATCGTTCTCTGCTGTAACACAAGGTATATCCCCTCCTCTGCATGCTCCGTGTGGAGTTTTCCAAGCAAAGAGGCAGAAATAAACTCATTTAAATTGAGGAGTAAGAGCTCCTATTCTGCTGCATCTGCTGCGCTCAGCTTGAGACAGGCGAGGACACCTCCGCAGGCATGCCGCTCACGGGTAAGGAGGAAGGTTTGCAGGGTACAGCTCATGACCTGGTCTGAAATTGACAGGGTGAGGACATGGAGAGGCTGGAGCATGTCTAGAGAAGGGTAACAAAGGTGGGGAAGGGTTTGGAGGACAGCGCTGGGGAGGAGCAGCTGAGGGTGTGCAGCCTGAAGGGGAGGCTGAGAGCAGAGCTCATTGCTCTGCAGCTCCCTGAACTTGGTCTCTTCCCCCAAGTAACTACTGATGGGACAAGAGGCAATGGCCTGAAACTGTGCCGGGGCAGGGTTAGGCTGGAGATGAGTGTGCTGGATTGAGGCTAATTGAAATATTTTAATGACAGAAATTGGATGCTAGGCTGTGAAAATAAAAGAATGGTGACGTCTGCTTCACTCAAGGGCTTGCTGAGATGTATAACAAGGACACAGACATAGATAAGGCAGAGTCTCTCTGTTGGAGTCAGTGTGTCTGCTCCCTGGGCTTCTGCTGTTAACCCAACTCATCCTTCTGCTTCTAACTCCCTTTGCCCATCCTCTCAACTCACCTTGCACATAAGGCAGACCCTGGGGTAAGGCAGAGGGGTAGGAAGAAGGTGGAAGGGTGGTTGGGAGCCCCTCCTGGGGACTCTGATTTCTGGGAGGGGAATTGTGTTTCCATATTACCTTTAACTTGTATACTGCTGTATATTTCTGTAACTATTCCTGTCTATTGTGTATATCTCTGCTTGTAAATTGTGCTAAGCTGTAAATATAGCTTCAGTCCTTAACTTCCAGCTGGCTGAGTTTAGTCTGGGTGATTTTCATAGAGAGGAAAAATGTCTTTGCTGCAGGAGTGGTCAGGGATTGCCACAGGCTGCCCAGGGAGGTGCTGCAGTCCCCATCTCTGCAGGTGTGCCAGGAACTTGTGGCCATGGTGGTGCTGGGTTGCTGAGTTTAGTGGCCATGGTGGTGCTGGGTTGCTGGGTTTAGTGGCCATGGTGGTGCTGGGTTGCTGGTCAGGTTGGATGATGCTTGGAAGTCTTTCCCAGCCTTAATGCTTCAATAGTTCTATGACCAGACCTTGGCTCCTCAAGGTTTGCAAAGCACTGTAGGCTGCAGAGTGGCATCACAGCACCAAGCAGAGCACTGGTTTGGTTCTGTAGGAGCTGCTCATGCCCCCAATGCCACTGCCAGCTCTTCCCACCCTTAGAATGCAGCTAAAACAAACAGAGCTGAAATAAACGAAGCCCTTTCAGGCCAGGAGTCCTCCACACAGCACAAATTGCAGCATAGGGCTGGGGGTTGTTTTGTTTTCTCAGCTTCTAAAGTAAATAACAATCTCTTTCATACAGGTATCAACTAAATGCAGTAAGCACAATCCACACAGCCACATCCTTTAGTCAGAGGTGGGGATTTTTAGTCTGTAAAATGGAAATGAATATGCCAAGGAGCAGCAGATATGTCAGTGGCCAACTGAAGCGAGGCTTTGGCCTCCGCTCAGTGACACTTCTCTGTCTGTCATGAGACAAAAAAACACTTGCATCTGATCAATTAAATGTTCCCAGGCATGTAAAGTATTGATAAGGGAAGCCCTGCTGCTTAGCATGAAAAATGATAGAAAGAAAAGGCTGGGAAGGAGAAAAGGAAAAGAAAAAAGCTGGGAATGAGAAAAGGAGAAAAGGAAAAGGCTGGGAGTGAGAAAAGGAAAAGGGAAAGGCTGTGGTTCTGCTTCTCTGGAGCTCAGAGTTGCTGTGGCTGAACACAGAGGTGAAGCAAACCTGGAAGCAATGCAGGCTGAAGCAAGGCAGCTCAGCCTACACAGTGAGATAAGACTCAGCAGTGGGCTGAGAACATTTGGAGGGGCAACTATGAACAAGAAAGGGCCCACAAGGACCATCCAGTTCCAACCTCCCTGTCATGGACAAGGACACCTCACACTAGATCAGGCTGGCCACAGCCTCATCCAGCCTGGCCTTAAACACCTCCAGGGATGAGGCTTCCACCACCTCCCTGGGCAACCCCTGCCAGGCTCTCACCACCCTCATGCTGAACAACAACTTCCTAACCTCCAGGCTGACTCTGCCCATTTCCAGCTTTGTTCCATTCCCCCCAGTCCTATCACTACCTGACAGCCTAAGAAGTCCCCTCGCAGCTTGCTTGTAGCTCCCTTAAGCTACTGCAAGGCCACAATAAGCTCACCTGGGAGCCTTCTCCTCTCCAGACTGAGTTGTTCATGTAAAAAATCTCCCAATGAATCAAAGAAGAGCAGCCAGAGGCAGAAGGAGCAGGACTAGCTCAGCCAGAGTGGCTGTTTATGGATCTGTAACAGATTCTGTGAGAACTAAAGTACCTTTCTTAGGACTGTAATAGATTGGTCAGGAAGGTGCTGTGCTACTGTAGGGGAATGTTTATAGGCTGGAGGAGCATTGCTGCAGGCAATTATCCTTTTCACCTCTCACTGCACACTTCAGGTGCCTATGACATTTTCACAGAATCACAGAATGCTCTGGCTTGGAAGGGACCTCCAAAGCTCCTCCAGTCCAACCTCCTCTGCAGTAAACAGGAGCATCCTCAACTAGGTCAGGTTGCCCAGAGCCCTGTTGAGCCTCATTTTCTGTGTTTAACCCTTGGGAATGGATGATTCTTTTCCATTTCTCCCCTTCTGATGCAAGGCTTTTTATTTTTAAACACGTGTTTTCAGTTGTTACTATCTCATTTATTGTAACTATCTCCAAGATCTGCCACTTGTGTAAGGGTCTCTGATTTTAACACCCTGCCTCAAAGGATAAAAGGGCTTGGCAGTTGGGTTGCTGTTTTTAAACTCTGAGGACAAAACAGTGGCTGGAAATCAAACTCAGAAATGTGTGAGGAATCATTTGGAGCTTGCCTCTAAAGAACAAAGAGCACAGCACAGCTTTGGCTTAGAAACTCAAAGGAGGGCATTCACACTTTTTGCTCCAGGGATCTGCTTTTCCTTGCATAAATGAGAAGCCAATTCTCCTGAACAGACAAGGAGCAATTCAGAGCTCTAAGAACTCTGCTGGGAGTTAAGGAAGACTCTGCTTCAACACCTAGAGATAACAGCTAAAGGAGAGGGCAGGAGTTCCTCTTATTGCTCCTTTAAGGTCCCTTCTAAGCCACCTGTCACTCGGTGAGTCTGTGACCCTGCGGTCTCCTCCCAAGCACAGCGCACACAGCACAGGAGTTACATCTGCACAGCCTCACACAGAGGGATGGGAACAGCACAGCTGCAGCCCTGGCAGCAGCCTGCTCTGCTAGCTCAGTGCTCTGACCAGACTAATAAACTCTGCCTCTTGGTGTAGGTAATGAGCTCTGGCAGTACACGGTGCTGACACGGTGCTGCTACAGACCTGCAGCTCAGCTGACAGCCTGCTGCACTGTGCCGTGCAGATTGACTGAGAGAGGGAACAGAGAAGGCTGAGGTGAGCTGCCAGGTTTGGATCTCTCCTGTGGCTAAGGAGAGAATTTCATTTTGGGTGCTGTCAGCCTCCTAACACACATAAGCTCTGAACTCACTTGGAGAAAGAAGGGAGAGGAAAAAAGAGGTGAGGATCCAGCCTGGCATCCCCTGCTGCCTGAGCAGAGCAGGGCAGCAGCTTGACTGGGGAGCATGCAACTAAGGTGAACCTTCCACAGCAGAGTGTGGCATGGCAATGATCCCCAAACTGCAGCTACTGGAGAACCAAGAGGGTTGTAATTAATCAGCAAAGAGGAAAAGATAATTTTGGACTCCTCACAGAGGTGCTGTAAATGATTTGTTAGGGAAGGAAGTGCCCAATTAGAACTGCCTCCTTGTTCAGGAGGAATTAATTGTGTTGTCAGGAGAGACAGCTAATGGTGGCTGTTGGGTTGCATACCACACACAGCCAACCTCTCCTGAACACTCTGGACAACATTTGGAAGAGCTGACATCATAAGGAGCAATCTTTGCCTTCCTCTGAGGAAGATAAATGCTGATTTTCCTTCTGTGGTAAGCTGGTCTGGCATTCATCACCAGAGCCCCTTCCTTTCTTCATGCTTCAGAGCAGCATTCTTGACAGCACAGCAGATAAATAGAACAACCTGATTGTCTCCCTCTTGTTCTTCAACCAGCTGTGGTGCTCCACAGTGCCACTGGTAAAAGAGATCATGGAATGGTAATGTTGGAAGGGACCTCAAAGCTCAACCAGTTCCAGCCCTTTGCCATAGGCAGGGACATTAGGTCACTCAAGGACTCATCCAACCTGGTCCTGAACACCTCCAGGGAGGTTGTGGAGCACAGAATGGGATCAAAGACCAC
>VWZE01012812.1:61649-74570 GCA_013396675.1 Eubucco bourcierii
AAATCCATCTATTCCATGCTGACACTTCAGCTGTAAAGAGACATCCTTGTCAAGCTACTTACACATTGCATGTACAATGAGAGAGCTCCTTCACTTCTCTGCACCAGTTGCAGGAGTGAGAATGTAAAGCAGGGAGGGCTCCAGACCTCTTGTTTCAGCCTCTGCTGGCTCCGTGTGTGGAAATTATGTTGGCAATGATGAAAGTTCAGCACTGCCATCGAATGCAGAGCACCTGAGAGGGCAGGGGAATATTCTGATGAGAGAAGAAGCCTGGCTGGGTGCTGGGCTTCAGGAACTGTCACTGTGCTGTGAGCCTGGGGGGTGTGTGAGGGGCAGTATTCATAGGTTCATGCAATGGTGTGGGTTGGAAGGGACCTTAAAGATCATCTAGTTCCAAACCTGTGCCACGGGCAGGGACACCTCACACTAGAGCAGGCTGAGGTCATCCCCATCCATTCCTTGGTCTTTGTCCTGCTCAGCTGTGACACTAAAGAAAACAAAGGCATTTGTGTGTTCCTTACAGACCTAGGAAAGGCACTAGAAAGGAGAGAAAACTACCTCCAAAGTCTGATTTTTTGCAGGTCAGTATGAAAAAGAAGATTCACTTCAGCCCTCAGATGCATCCTCATGATTCCTATTCAACTTCTACACCTCCTGCTTTTACTATTCTTTCATTTTACTACCACTTCTCCTAAGCTCTGCTTGTCCTGTGGACACATTGATTGCTATTCCATGCAAGAGTTTCATTTTAAGCTCTGTGATACCCTCACAAATGGCTTAAAAGCAGGAAAAAATCCTTTATCTTCTCCAAAAATAACAACAGTTCCACTAACCAGATTCTGTGCTGTCGAGAACTCAGGTGTCCTCTTGCAATCCAGGAGCTGAAGCAGCTAGAAGTGGATGCCTGCACTGGCAGGAACCTTTCTCCTGGGGTGATGGATTGCCAAGGGAAGTGCAGGTAGGTGCCAGTTGTTCTGGGTGCTAGCAGAGCTCCATCCTTATCCCAGTTTTCTCCATGATGATCCTGTTGGCAGCTGTATAAAATGATGTTCCAGTGGGAGGTGTCCCTGCCTCTGGTGGGGGGTTGGAACTAGATGATCTTCGAGGTCCCTTCCAACCTAAAGCATTCTGTGATGCCATGGGAATTATCTGAAAAGAGATGTTAACAGGCAATTAGTGCAATTAACTGACCAACTGCTTGGTTAGTGCAACTTCATCGTTTGCATGCACCAACAGCTGGAATGTGCCTGCTCTCCACACGGGAAGATCTCAGGGTAACTGCTGGAGAGAGTCCAGAGGAGGCCCCAAAGCTGCTGAGGGGCCTGGAGCAGCTCTGTGAGGAGCAAAGGCTGAGAGCCCTGGGGCTGAAAGCCTGCAGAAGAGCAGCCCCAGAGGGCAGCTGAGCAATGCTCAGAAAGAGCTAAAGGCTGGGGGGCAAGAGGCTGGGGCCAGGCTCTGCTCAGCACTGCCCAGCCACAGGACAAGGGGCACTGGGCACAAGCTGGAACCCAGGAGGTTCCATCTGAACAGGAGGAGAAAATTCTTTGGTGTGAGGGTGCTGGAGCTCTGCAGCAGGCTGCCCAGAGAGGTTGTGGAGTCTCCTACTCTGCAGAGATGTCAAACCTACCTGGGCACTGTGATCCTGGGCAAGCTGCTGTGGATGACCTTGCTTTAGCAGAGGGGTTGGTCTGGGTGATCTCCAGAGGTCCCTTTCAATCCTCCCCATGCTGTGTTCTGGGATTCTGTAGCACAAGCATGACCTGAACCAGCTCATTCACCAGCAGGGGCTGGCAGGACTTCCCAGACTCCAACTGAGGGAGCAGCTCTTTCAGAACTCAGTCCAAGTTCAGCTCCCATACAAAAGATTTCTGGGGCAGCACTCCTGGGCACAGCACTGTTTTGGAGGCAAAAAAAAATCTCCTCCTGCCTCCAGAGGAACGAGGCCTTTCCCACAGCACTGTTTGGAGCAGCAGTAGCTCTGCACCACCTCTCACACAGGCAGGCTCCTAAGGCTCCCTCAGCAGCTGGGAAGCTTTGAATGCCTCAGAAGCTTGCCCATGCTTGCAGCAGGTGCCACAACTGATTCCACCGAGGAACCTTCCTGCACCTGCTCCACAGACAAATCCCTGTGAGGCTGAAGGTCACAGCTCCAAGAAGTCCTTGCATTAAGTGACCTCAGCTGGCTAGGCTGTGGTCCTGGGTAGTGTCTAATGGGTTTCACATGACTCAGGTTTTCCTCCTGTGTCCTTCACTCTCCTTCACCAGAGTGCAATTTGCTAGTTAGTGGTTATGCAGCAACAGCTGCAAAGGACCAATTTAAGGCAAATTGTTATTAAAATCCCTTTGCCAGCTTGACACAAACTATTGAGCAGCACTCTCCCAAGCTGTCTGGTCACTGCCACCCCCTCAGCAGGGCATGCATTTGGATCCTCACCTGCAACCTGCTCTATGCGACCCTGCCTCGGCAGGGGGGGTTGGACTCTGATCTCCCCAGCACCTTTCCAACCCCTAATATTTTGTGATTTGGATCTGCACAGGAATTTGGATGCTCACCTGCGTTCGAACCTGCACCCACACTTGGATCCTGTTGTGCATTGGAACCTTCACAATGCTTCAGGAGCATTTTTGTCCTGCACCCGCGGTGCAGAAAGCTCTGAGCCCTGCTTTTGCCTGGCAGCAGAGGCAGCCAAGGCTCCCGGACCAGCTCCAGCCCGCCCAGTTTCGTCCAATTGAGCCCAGTTCCAGCCAGAGCCCTAAGCAGCCCAGCTCCGGCCCGGCTCAGCCCGGCCGCGGCGGCACTGCGCTGGGTGCCAGCGGCGGGCACTGCTCGGCTGCGATACTAGAGGGCACTGCGAGCCTGCCAGTCTGGGCTGCGAGCGGCACCGGCGGAGATGGAAGCGATCTGCTGCTCAGGGGCATTGGCACAAGACCAGCACCACCCCTGGGCGGCAGCAAATTCCCTTGCGAGCGGGCACTTCGCCGCCCTGGGTACCACCGGCACCGCCAGCTCCAGCCCGGGAGCCTCCTTCACCGCCGAGCCCTGGGCTGCTGCACCCTGCGGCTGGAGAGGCTGTGCCGCCAGAGAGGAGCAGCTGCTGGGATGCTGAGAGGGATCGTGGGATCATAGAATGCTTTGGGTTGGGAGGGACCTTAGAGATCATCCAGTTCCAACTCCCTGTCATGGGCAGGGACACCTCTCAACTGCATGAGGTTGCTCAAAACCTCATCCAGCCTGGTGACTTCCAGGGGTGAGGTGTCCACAACTTCCCTGGGCAACCTGTTCCAGTGTCTCACCACCCTCATAGTAAAAAACTTCCTCTTAATGTTCAATCCAAACCTGCCCTGCTCTGCTTCAACATCATTTCCCTTTGTCCTGTCACCACAGCCCCTTATAAACCAACCCTCTCCAGCTCTCCTCCATCCCTCCTCGGGCACTGGATTGTAGAACCACAGAACTGTTGAGGTTGGAAGAGATCTTTGAGCTCCCCAAGTCCAGCTGCTCACCTGGAGCTCACAGTCCCACCCCTGCTGCTAAGCCATATCCCTCAGTACCACATCCTCACATCTTTTAAACACCCCCAGGGATGATGACTCCACCACCTCCCTGGGCAGTCTGTGCCTGATACCCCTTTCTGTGAAGAAATTCTTCCTAATATCCAACCTAAATAAGGGGCAAGAACCACTCTGAGAACTCAGGATCTGTCTTCTAAGCCACGTTCATTAATTAGCAGCCAGACCACTGCCTGGCTTCGTTTAACCCCTGATGGTCTCCTTTTATGGTGGTAGCACAAGGTTCCATCCTTGGTCTTGGTGCCAGCACCATTTTTCCTGTTGGACATCTTTCCTTAAGGACACAAACCTCTCAGAGAGGGCAGACAACAAAGTCGCTTTGAGAAGAGTCTTTTAAAAGATATATTAAACCAGGGATGTGCTGCTCCAAGGGAAACACTCCAGGCAATGCTGCCAGTAGAGGAAAGGTCTCAGGATGTGTCTCCTCAGACCCCCCTCACACACACCCATCACACAGCTGAATTCAGCATTCAGCTTCAAGGAGGAAGGTTTAAAGTGGAGCAGCAGCAGACTGACACAGCCAAGGCTTCCCCACCCCAATGTAAAGCATCCACCCAACGTGCAGAGCTCTCTGCTCTCCCAGGCTCACCACCCAGCACACACAGACCCGCAGGGAAGCAGAGGGAAAGGGATCTGGAGAGGTCACCTAGTCCAGCTCCTTCCCCCAGGGTAGGACCAACCCTGCCTAAATCAGTCCTGACAGGAGTTTCTCTGACCTGAAGGATTTTAAGGAGATTCCATGAGCTCCCCAGTCTATTCTGGGCAGGAGCTGTTCCTGCAGATGGAACATTCTCCCCAAAGTCTAACCCAAATTGTATTTGCTGCCCTTTGGTCCTACCAGATCTGTCCTACCCTGCTGGAGGTGGGCAGCAGTTCATGATTTTTGCAGCACCTTCCACATTTGGGGAGATTATTGTGGTGTGTTTGCCAACCTTAAGCAATCCTGAGGGTCAGGAGGGGGGGACAGGCTCTGCTCACTGCTCCCTGGGATAGGACAAGGAGCAATGGATGGAAGCTGCAGCACAGGGGGTCCCAGCTCAGCACAAAGGGGAACTTCTTGACTGGAAGGGTCCCAGAGCCCTGGCACAGGCTGCCCAGAGAGGCTCTGGAGTCTCCTCAGGAGCCTTCCAAGGCCTGCTTAGATGTGTTCTGTGTGCCCTGAGCTGGATTGTCTGGTCCTGCTCTGGCAGGGGTTGGACTGGATGAGTTCTTTGTGTCCCTTCCAACCCCTGACACCCTTTGAGCCTGTGGTCCTGGATTCCAATCAGAATGTCCCCAGCAGTAACCTGTCCCCATCTCCCCCTGGAGTCTCCATCCTCCTGCTAGCCAGACTGTGCCCAGGTTCCAGGCAGCATCGTGGTGCCAGTGCTCAGGAGGGTGAGCAGGGGACTGTGTCCCTGCAGAACTGCAGATGCAGGCCTAGCCCAGGGATGTCACAGGCGAGTGTGAGCTTTGTATGCCCTGAGGACCATCGTGGTGTGCTCAGTCCCCTTCCTCTCTGCAACCACATTATCTGGTGCTACCTCTTTTCATTAGTGCCCTCAGAGCAGTGGGTCAGGCTGGATAGAGGTGGGAGCAGGTGTAATTTACACACTGGAGGGAGCTGGAGGAAGGTGTAAATTACTCAAGCACAGACTACCTAAGCTTCACTTAAAATTCACTCTGAATTTGGCAGCAGATACACAGGAGATAATCAAGTTTTCCTTCCCCTGATCTTGTGTATTTAAAACCTGCTGTGTTTAATTTCTGCAGTCACAACAATGCTCATTCATAAATATTTCCCAGTGCTGGATCCCATTAGTATGTGCAGCCCTGCTGCCTGATTAATGGCCCAGAACAAGGGGATCAAATCTCTTTCAGGCTCCAGAACACCACTTTGTAATGCCTAGTATTTGATAAGGTGTTACAGATAGGGTTTGGCTGCTGACAAGATGTGGCTGCACTTCAGCTCCCAGCAACTCGGATCCAGGTCTTGGATCGGAGCTGAATTTCAAGCTCTAATTACAGGACACACTGGACCAAACCTCGAGGTCTTGCATGCTTCCAGAGCTGGATGCCTCACAGCTCAGATGCAAATGCTGCTCCTCAGCCTGCTCTCAGGAACTCATCACATATTCATCAACTTGTAGTACCTAAGAGCCCTGTCCAACTATATTTGGAAGACCTTAATTCGACTCCAGCAGGAGTTTAACAATATTAATAACTAATATTAAGTGGAGCCCTGATGGGGCTGCTGGGCCAATACCCTTTGATCAGAGCACTCATCTGGTACAATTGTGTTTGTCTCAGCCTTGCTCATCCCCACGTGTGCTCGGTGCCATCTTGGCATGAATATGAAATATGCAAATCTGGGGGATACACGTTAATAGTGGGGCCATCTGCTCAGAGCTTTTATTAAAGAGAAGTGTGAATGCAGTTGCCATGCAATCCACTCTTACACACAAAGCCCATGAGCTGGGCAAACAAGAGAAAACATCTCCTGCTTTGGCCTCCTCAGTGGTTTGCATTCGTCCTGCCCCATGCTGCTTTTGGGGGTTAATTCAGGAATTTTTCAAACACCCCCCCACCAGAGACATGAAAATGGAGGGGGAAAAGCTCCTCTCACGCTCCTCTCTTCCTCTCTGGTGACAGACAGGATATTACTTTTCCACTGCATATTACATTAATAGCAGAAGCACAAGAAACAGCTTGGAAATTCCAGTCCTTAAAGCCTGATCTGGATCTTGCTTCCACTGCTTTGAGTGTTAACCTAGAGGAAAACTCCCTCCTGGAGTTAGGAAGATCACAGAATTGTAGAAAAGACCTCTGAGACCATCCAGGACAACCTTCAACCCAACACCACCATGGCCACCAAGCCATGGCCCACAGGGCCCCTCTGGGGGTGGGGACTCCAGCACCTCCCTGGGCAGCCTGTGCCAACCTCTGACCACTTTGGCAGCAAAGAATTTTTTCTTAATCTCCAACCTAAATCTCCTCTGGCACAATCCCAGAGCTGCTGGATGGAGAGTCAAGCACAAATTCCAGCTCAGTGTTGAACCTGGAGCCTCCCAGGGTATGGATGAACTTCTGTGTGCTGGGATCTCAGGGTCACAGGACATCAGGGGCTGGGAGGGACCCAAAGAGATCAACTGAGTCCAACCCCCCTGCCAGAGCAGGGATAAACAACTCCTCCAGCTCCACCCATAAGCAAAAGCTCTGCTGGCTCCTTGCTCTCACACACTGCATGTCCTCAGCCCGTCTCTCCCACGGATCTGGGCTCTTCCATGCCAACAGTTAGAGGGGATTGTGCCAGTGGGCAGGTCAGACCTCCACGCCCCAGATATGAAAGTGCTGATTTGGATATGGAGTGAGGAAGGTGTCCTGATGACATAAAGCCAAAGTACTGATGAGCCTTCTTAACCCAGAGACTGCCTTTTGTCCATGGAGAGGTGGAAACCAACCATCACCGTAGCTCTTCTGAGCTTCACACTCACCCCAGAAGGCTGCACTGAGCAATCACTCCTTTATTCAAGGGCACTGGGATCTGCAGCATGAAGGGGGCCCAGATTCTTCTCCTTGCTTCATAGATATTTGAGTAGGCAGCAGAGTAAGCAAGGAGAGAGGTTTTTTTCCCTGTCTTCCATATGCAAATAGATTGGTGAGCTCAGCTCCCTATTCATTGCTTCCAACATACATGACACAGATGATGCTGTTCCCATTGTCAGCCTAAAGCTGGGGGCTTGATGACAAGAAAGTCACAGAGTTTCCATCTGCATAAAGCTGAGATGATGGTTGGGTAGGGAAAGTCACTGCACTGGAGGATGTCAGCTCCACTGTCTGCAGCCACAATTGATTAGCTGGGCTTGGGATCTGAAAAGCCTTTCAGGCTCCCAGTTCTTCTTGCACAACCTCTCCGTGCTACTTGGAGTGGCCTCGTTTGTACCTCCCCAGGGGCTGCCACCTTCCTCCCCAGCCCAGCCACAGCTCCTGCAACTTGGGCTGAGCCAGGGAACCTGCTGAGCAGAGTCCTCAAGCAGCACATGGCTGGAGCAGAAGTGTCGAGGTTGGTTCTAGATGTATTTATCAAGTTGCAGTGATGCAAGCAGTGCATTAGCATAACTGGGTCAGTTCTTTGGCAATCAGCACATGTGTGCCTGGGAGGGGACCATGTGCCTGTGTCTGTTGGGGTTGTGCTGCTGAACACATCACCTGCTCCAAGGAGAGCAAACGTGTTCAGCCCGGTGCTGGGGAAAGAGAGGCCAAAAACCCAAAAAGGAACAAGTCACCCTTCCACAGGCAGCTGATTTTGCACTTTCCACACCAAATCGTCAGCATTTATTCAGTTACTTCACTCCTCACAAGTGCCTTCTGCAGCCATCGGCCCCGAAGCCCTCCCTGCTGCTGTCAGCTCCGTTAGAAGTGACACTCTCCTTCCCCAGGTCAGAAGTGGTTGTGGAAGGCTTCTCCTCCCAGCGTGGTGCTCAGGGCTGCTGAGGGACCACCAGCTCAAGCTGGGAAAGGAGCTCCTCTCCCTATTGCCCCGAGCAAGACCAAGGGGCGAGGCTGGGGCTTGCCGTGGGCAGCGGCCGGTGGGTGGCGGTGAGCCCTCCGCAGGGTGCCAGGAGTGGGTTTTAAAGCCCAGACAGGCTCCGAGGCAGGGATTAGAGAAATTCACAGAGCTGTGTCAAGGATACAGAGGAGATCCCCAGAGCCGAGCCCGTGTACTCTCCAACACTTCCATTTTAATAGTAAGTTAAAAGGAAAGTTCCCCTTCTGGAGGGGGTTTTAATTATAGATCCCTTCTTTAAACGCTCCTCCTGGCTTTATCCCTACTTACACCCCCACAACTGGGAAAGAGAAGGGAAGCTCTACCTTCCCCAAAATCAAATCAATCCGAGCTGCTTCCCGAGCTGATTCACTTGGCTAAGCTCTGATGCGAGACATGAAACAAAAGACAAGGCGAAAGGCAAGGACAACAGAAAGCAACCAACCTGCCCTGCCTCAAGGTGAAGAGGACTTGGGGACCTCTGCCTCCCGCCAGCCCATCTCTGCTGGAGCTAATGCGCGTCGCTAACATTTAAATGACTGAAGTTTCCCCGCACAGGCAGTAACGGGGTGGTTGGGGTTTTTTTTTTCTGACTTGTCATGCTTGTTTTCCTTGCGGAGGCTCTGACCTGCCGTGCTCGGGGCTGGCAGCTCGGCACGCAGCAGCGTTTTTGCGGAGCGCTCTCTCCCTAGCAGAACAGCAGCCTCATGTTTCCCTGCACAACAACCTTCCCCAGCCTAAAATGCTTTGCATCCCATTTCCTTGATCTGGCTAAGTGCTTGCATGCTCAAAATCCCACCCTCCCTCCAGCTGTCCTTCTGGCAGGGAAGAGACAGCATCTTCTCCCCGGAGAGTACAGTCACTGCTCCTTTGGTTATCTAATCAGAGAAGGGCAAAATTCAGCCGAGGACCTGCAAACCCCCCTCGAGCTGCAGAAATTGCATCCGAGGATCTTGTGCAGGAGGGTGTGAGGCTGGGAGCTGGGAGGGGAACCTCCCCGCCCTGAGCAGATGCTCTCTGCCATCTCCTCAGTATCTTGCACAAAGGGAAGGAGAAAAAAAAACAACAACCAACGTGTAGAGTACTCCAGGGTCTGGAGCATTCAGCTCTTCCCTCTCGTGCTTGCTGGGTTATTTGTGTGGCCAGGAGCAGGCACCTGCTAGTCCAGCCCTGGGGCTTGAGCAGGGGTGTCTGGGGAGGGCAAGACAAGAAGCATCCCCCACACACACCCTCCTGGACTGTGTGTACCGACGCGGTCTGTTGCTCAGTTTCCCAGGCTTTGTGTGGGTTTCCCAGCATTTCTCCTAACTACAAAACATTCCATCTCTCTGCCTTTGGAAACTCAGAGGTTCTGTCTCTGCACAAGGAACAGGAAAGCTTAAACTGGATCAGGCTGGAAGGTCTCTTCATGTCCAGCTTGCTAAGCACAAAAGGACGGTACAAGGGTGCTGAGGTGAGACAAACACTCACCCCCAATAAGCACACGAGGTTCAAGCAGCCTTCTCCTCCACCACCCCTGAAACAACAGCACCTTAAGTCATCTGTGGTGACACGGAAGGGACTGAAGCTGGGAAAGGGCAGGTTTAGGTTGGAGATGAAGAAGAAATTCTTGGCAGTGAGAGTGATGAGACATTGGAACGGGTCGCCCCGGGGAGGTTGTGGATGTCCCCTCCCTGGAGGTGTTTAAGGCCAGGTTGGACACGAAGCAGCCTGGTCTAGTGGGAGGTGTCCCTGCCCATGCCAGGGTGGGGGGTGGAATGAAATGATCTTTAAGGTCCCTTCCAATCCAAACCATTTGATGGTTCTGTGATTCCCTCCCCTTTTCTCGGCAAACTTCTCCCCGAAGATCCCAGTGGGCTGGAGAAAGCTGTGCCTGGGAGCAGGGGTCAGGCTGAGCTGCGTTTGTCAGATATTACCTGAGACCTTTCCTGGCCAAGGGGTCTCCACCTGCTCCGTGCTCCGAGCACCAGCAGCAGCCCTGTGCTCCCAGCTAATAAAGTGCTTACTCACTTGCAGCAGGCACTTTGACATCCTCGGCTGCGCTGCTGGCCGAGGGCTGCGAGCGGAGCGTGCTGCCGGTGGAGGAGAAGCAGTGAGATGTATCCTCGGCAGAGAGAGCCTCCACAGGCCTGGTTATCATTCTGCCAGTAATCTTGGATCTCTCTCCACGGACTCCACTCAGCTCGAGTGTCAGGCAGCGCATCGCCAGCCGCCGGCGGGGACCGCCGGGTGTCACGTTTGCCTTCTGTTGTCTCACTCTCTCCTCCACCATCCCAAGCTGGGAAAACGCTTCCCTCTGCTCCCAGCACATGTCAAAGGCACCATTTGCCATTTAGATTTTGGGAGCCAAATATAACCCTGTATAAACAGGTGCGAGTCTGCATATGTCAATAGAATTACACCTGCCTGCAGTGGCTTTGCCTTTGGCCCTCCAGCCCTGGGGATCCCTCTGGGAGCAGAGCCTGGATTAAATATTAAGGGCCTTGCTCTCCACCCCGGCCTGGGCTGCTGTAATTAAATCTCAGTGCAGATCCATCGATTTCCACCCGTGCTCGCCTCGTGGGAGGAGGTTGTGCTCAGGGCAGAGATGCCCCTGGAGGAGAAGCAAGACTGTTTTGCTCCTCACCCGAGTTTAGAATCAGAGAATCATGGAGGTTGGAAAAGACCTCTCAGATCACCCAGCCCAACTTTCTGTCCAAATACCTCCATTATCATCTCCTGAAGTGCCACATCCACTTTATTTTTTGATGCCTCCGTGGATAGCAACTCCACCCCCAACCCGGGCAGCCTGCTCCAAAGCCTCACCAGAAAGAGCAGGAGGAAATGGTACCCAGCGTTCAGTGTTTGCCAAATGGGCTCGGGTGAAATATGCAAACGGTCTAAAACAGTCAGCATTTGCTGCAGCTCTCCCCCAGCCCTCCCTGCCCATGACAGCAGCACAGTCGCTCCGCAGACACATCCTATGGGCTCCAGTGTCTGAGTGCCACAGAGCAGCACAGAATCACAGATTGGGTCGGGTTGGAAGGGATCTTAAGGATCATCTAGTTCCAACCTGCCGGCAGGGACATCTCCCGCTGGCCCAGGTTGCTCAGAGCCCCATCCAACCTGCCCCTCAACACTTGCAGGGAGGGGACATCCACAGCTTCCCTGGGCAGCCTGTGCCAGTCAGGAACATAAGGACGGCAGAGCCAGACCTCTCCGTGTATCCCACGAGCAGGACCGGTACAATTTCCCATTCTCGGTGCCTATTTATCCCTGGATCTCCTGAGCCACCACATCCCCTCGGACCAGCCCCGCGCCTGCTGCCAGCTTCGCCAGGGTGCGACACCCGCAAGCTAACTCCTGAGCTGTGCCTCTGACCGAGTCTCTGCGCTGGCTTCTGATCTTCGGAGCTCGCCGGGCTGAGAAAAACGACCCTGGCTTTTCTTTAAATGCCTGGAGTTGGGAAGTGTGACGACTCACACTGTGCTGTTATTCTTCCCAATTGAAAGCTAACGAGGCGTGCATGTCACTTAACTCTGATGTCAATAATCTGCACACCGCTTGGTCTTTGCCGTGGCTATTAGGGGGAATGGAAATGAAATACCAACTCCTTTTTATCCTGTTACGGCACCATAATAACTAATAAAGGAGTAATAAGCGAGACGTGGGGAAATTCCAGGGGAGCCATTACTACAGAGAAGACCTAAAGGCACGAAGTGAAATCCAGGAATATTAGGCAGCCCTGAATTCCCAGTCAGGGCTGCTCACTTAAGCGGTCCTGCGGCTGTAAAAGAAGTGTTTACAGAAATAATTACGGTGTGGAAAGCATCAACCCTGCCCTGACTGGGGGAGGGGAGCCAGAATCAGAACCTCACAGGTAACGACCACCCTGAGCGTTAGTGAGGCATCAGGGCTGGGCCACGGTCAAGAGACGTCGGCATTCCATAAATCTCACGCTCCGGGGTATTGGAAACGTTTCCCAACAGAGCTCTAAATCACCCCTGCCCATCACGGGATGGGTCCTGTGTTTTCCAGAGACTTAGGTAGGAGAAGCCACACTGAGACCTGAGAGCAGCGAAATCATTTCACAAAGTCCTGAGCCGATGAGGTCACAAACCACACTCGGGCTGGACAGGAACTTTATGGCTTAGAAATGATCGAATTGGTGCTTAGGAAGGCACAGGCAGATTTCGGCGGCCATGGACGCAGAGGGCACCGGGGATTCTTGGAGTTTCCTCCCCATGAATGAGCTGTCCTTTAGCCAGGAGCATGGCAAAAAGCTGTCCCTGCTCAGGGATGATCCTGTCTCCAGGCTCAACCTCTGCTCAGGAGCGATCCTCTCATCCTGGACGGTTTCGTCTGCCCTGTCCGTAGCTGGAGCTTCCTCTGCCCTCAGCGTGGCAGCAGGAGAGTTGAGCTAAGCAACAGCTACAGCTTCTGCATCCCGATGCTGGAAGGTGCTCTCACCCCTCCCAGCCCTGCTCCTTAATCCCCTGCCCTTCCCAAAGCAAAACCTGGTTTGGTTCGGTTCCCACCATTACCCAAACGCTTCCCAGCCATCTGAATTCCCCATCCCCGAGTTCTCGCTTTGTTTATCCTATTAATTCCAACCACCCCCTCTTCCCCCACCACACACACACACGCACACAGCCTCATTTACAGCAGCTTCCACCAGCAGCAGCCTCCCCAAAAATATTCAGGGCACACGAAGAGAACTTCCACGGGCGGGGAAACCCTCGTGACTACAGCTTGGGGTTTTTTTTTTCCTCCTCGAGCAAACATCATGAGCTCATGATTTTTTAGGTTGATTTTTTTCTTTTTTTTAAGCTCTTAAAGGAGGGGGG
>VWZE01012812.1:77409-99517 GCA_013396675.1 Eubucco bourcierii
TTTTTTTTTGGGGGGGGGTCTGTGTCCTCACCCTCCTAGTTCTTTGTCGTTCTGTTTTGTAATTATTTGGGGCTTTTATGGCTCTGCTGGAGGGATGACAAAATTGCAGAAATGTTGCTCTAACCTGAGATGAATCCTGGGGAGGGCATTGCTCTTTGTATTAGGTGAACCTTAAATGTTATTAGGACCTTAAATTGTTCTTTTATTAAATGTTATTGTTCAGATAAATCATCTGTGGGGATGCTGGGCAGTGGATCTGTCTCCCCAGCTGTCTTAGTTATTTGCTTATCATTTAAAGACTATCAATTTGTCTGTCTGTCCCTGCTCTCTGTCTACATATCCTCTGCCTTCTAATGACCTACAGCTGCTTCTTGATACTATTTGAGGACCCATTAGAGCTGCTGCTGTCCAGCTGCAGTTACAGAGCAGGTCCCTTAAATGGGGAGCAGTCTTCCTCATCTCCTGGATGGCAGCAGAGCTGTGAGCATCTTACTATGGATTTCTTTTTATTAAAGTTGTATATCTCCCTCTTACAAAGCCTGGCTCCTGGCTCAGGAAGCCCAGCTGAGGGCTGAGGCTCCTGGGGGACCTCTGCTCTTACAAGTCTCGTTGCTCTAACTGCCCCCCTGCCCTTGCTCTCAGCTAATTTATCTTTCCATTCGTTTTAGGTGCAGCCTGCTAATGAACTCTCCCTTTGCCCTGACCATGACAGAGCGAGGAGACCTCAGGTAGCATCATGGCTTGTGGCTGAAGGCTTTGAGAGCTTGATGCTCAGCTGCCAAGAGGCAGAGCTGGACACAGATCTTCTCCTGTGAGTGTCTCCTCGCTGCTGAGAGACAGAGGGAGAAGCATCAAGGACAGCTCCTGCCCACCCACTGCCTGTCCAGCATCCTACCAGCACCACCACGGATCTTGCTACCAACCCAACCATCATGCTGAGGCAAACATCCTTTGGGAGAAAGGAATTGTAACTCCAAAGGACCTGCTCCTTTGTCAGAGTTGCACTGATGACCAGATGCTAGATCTCTTTCATGTGCTGATGTTCACCAGCTGCAGCAGCTGAAGACAAAGCACAGTTTAAGGCACTTTCCCTGGAGATGCAACTGCAGCAGGCAAGAAGGTTGAGGAAAACCTGATCCAGCACCACCTCACGGCCTCTCCAATTTACTCCTATCAAATTTCATCAGCAGCTCAGAACTTGATCTTTCTATTGATTGACTGGAGTCACCTCTAGATATTTTCATGCTGATTTGGAAGCCCTTTTGTACAATAAAAGGGGGAGGGAGGGGGGGAAATGAGGCTAAGGAAGACTTTTGACCACTGATCAGCAACTCCAGCCAAAACTTTCCTAATTCTGCAAAGTTGGCTTCTGCACCCAGAGAAACTTTCCACAGCCAGAGTGTGCAGAGTGGGATCGCTCCTGTTAGTGTCTGGATCTCCTCTGACTGGATCACTCTTAGATGAGGAGTTTCCATGCTGATCCTGAGAGCAAACCCTAGCCCAGTAGCTGCCTTCCTCGGGACTCTCGGCTCTGCCCTCGCCCAGGGGTCCAGCACTTGGCCGCAGCTGCCATGCTCTACCTGCTTGCTTTCCTCTTGCACTGTCTCCCCCTGGCCATGGGGCAGTATGACATTTGCAAGTCCTGGGTGACCACGGATGATGGCCCTTCCTGGGAGTTTTATGCTTGCCAGCCCAAGGCCATGAGGATGAAGGATTACGTGACGGTACGGGTGGACCCGGCAGGGATCACTTGCGGGGACCCTCCAGAGAGATTCTGCACTCATGTAAGTGTTTGCCTCTTTGATGGGTTCTACCAGCCCTGGTGTGCAGGTGGCCACAGGCAGTGTCCTGCCAAGGTGTTGTTCTAAGGACATTTCAGCTCAGGGTGGCTGCAGTCTTGAGCTCTCCTGGTCTGTAGAATGGGCAGGAGGTGCCCTACCCAGCCCAGTGTGGTGCCAGCAGGTTGGCCCTAGAGCAGTGATGGTGTTGGAATGCTGAGGGGAGAGTGAGGAGTACCTGGTGGGGAGGGGGAATCAGGGGGAAAGGAGGCTCATAAGGTCCTGGTCTAGAGGTGGTAAGGGTCAGAGAGCACTGGCACAGGCTCGACAGAGAGGTTGTGCAGTCTCCTTCTCTGGAGACTGTCTGGAAGTGTTCCTGTGTGCCCTGAGCTAGATTGTCTGGCCCTGCTCTGGCAGGGGGTTGGACTCGGTGAGCTCTTTGGGTCCCTTCCAATCCCTAACACTCTGTGATCCCCTGAGGTTTGGGCAAAGCCCTGCCCCCAGCAGGCACACAACCTGATCTGCTCTGAGCACATCCCTCTGCTCGCTAAAGCCCCTGGGGTGGCCTTGTGTGTGCCAGTCCCATCCCAAAAGGCTGCTCCAGCAGCAGGGGTTTGTTAGGAGCAGGTGGGGGAGGCCAGCTCAGGCTGTTGGTCTGACAGCCACAGATATCACTGGAGCCACAGAAGAGGCAGCTCTGCCTCTCTCAGTGCCTCCTCAGGAGAGGGCTCTGTGGCCAAACACTTGCCCTTGTAGTTAAAATCTTTAACTTATTTTCTCTTAAATATTAATCGCTGCACTTCATTCCCTGCACCACAAAGCTCAGCAGCAACCTTTGATTTATAATTCACAAGGCTTTACATTGTCCCAAAGAGCCCAGGGGGTCCAAGCAAAGAGCAAAGCAGCAGGGCTGGAGCATCCCCTCCCAAATGTCCTCTGGGAATGCTCTGAGCACCCATTTTGGGTGCAGGGACCACGGCAGCCTATGCTGAGCTGGGCTGGGCTGCTGTGCTCAGCTGGACTGTAACTGGGCCAGGAGTCTCTATTTAAAAAAGTCTTATTTTTCTATTATCTCTCAAGAGAAGGGGAAGATCTCCCTCTGCATCAGTGGAGGAAGCCCCATTCCCTATTGCCAGCATCATCCAGGCTTGTGCAGTCCATGCTTCATTTATTCCCCCCTGGAAAATGCACAGCACCCACCACCCCCCAGCTCAGCAGCAGCTTTTCCTTTTAAAAGATCGTTTGAAAAGAAAGCTGAAGTTGAGGGCTGCAGACACAGCAGTTAGCTGCTGATGGGTCAGCCTGGCTGGCTCACTGCAGGGACCTCGCAGCTCCCTGGAAGGAGGTTCTGGTGAGGTGGAGGTTTGGTCTCTCCTCCCTTCTATCAGGTGATAGAACAGGAGGAAATGGCCTGAAATCGTGCCAGGGGAGGGTTGGGTTGGAGATTAGGAAACATTTCTTTGCTGCAAGAGTGCCCAGGGATTGGCACAGGATGCCCAGGGAGGTGCTGGAGTCCTCGTGCCTGGGGGTGTGCAAGAAATGCGTGGCCATGGCACTGTGGGAGATGGTTTGGTGGCCGTGGTGGTGTTGGATGATGGTTGGGCAGGATGACCTCAGAGGGCTCCCCCAGCCCAAGCAGTTCTATGGCCAGAAGGTGGACACCAACTTGCTTTCCTCTGCACTCCCTGCAGCTATTTGCAAACCCTTTCTGTCCGAGGGAGCTCCAAGCCCTCAGCTCTGCTGACCTCCAAGGAAGGGAAAGACACAAACTGCAGTCAGCTCCCTGCAGATCTTGGCTCACTCCATACTGAGCTAAACCCTTCCTGCCCTGGGCTGAGCAGTGCTGGGTGCAGCTCACACTGCCTGCAGCCTGCCATGTGTCCTCCACTCCAGAGGCAGGCAGGAGTGGGAGTCCCACCGAGGCAGAGCATGGCTTTGCCTTCCTGTCCCTGCCTCATGCCAGGGCTTGTGCCAGCCCAGCCCTGCTCTCCTGGAGCAATGCCCCTGAGCAGCTCCCAGAGGAACAATCCAGCTGAGGACATGAGGAACATGATGCAAGTTAGGCTTTTGGGATGGGTTTATGAAATCCCACCACACCCACAGCCCTTTCTCCCTGCATCTCACACCTGCGCTGCCCTCTCCAGGGGATGAGAGATTTCAAAGCCAAGCAGACAGCTGAAGGAGCTGGGGGTGTGCAGCCTGCACAAGAGGAGGCTCAGGGGAGAGCTTGCAGCTCTCTACAGCTCCCTGAAGGGAGGTTGTAGCCAGGTAGGGGTTGAGCTCTGCTGCCAGGGACAGAACAAGAGGACACAGCCTCAAGCTGTGCCAGGACAGGTTCAGGCTGGATGTTAGGAAGAAGTTCTTCCCAGCAAGGGAGATTGGCATTGGAATGGGCTGCCCGGGGAGGTGGTGGAGTGCCCATGCCTGGAGGTGTTTCAGAGGAGGCTGCATGAGGCAGTGCCATGGGCTAGTGAATTAGGAAGTGTTAGGTGCTAGGTTGGACTGGATGATCTCAGAGGTCTTTTCCAACCTGCTTCATTCTGTGTTCTGAGCACGAGGTCTTTTCCAGCCTGCTTCACTGTGGGATTCAGACAAGGAGCAGCCCTGCTGAGGTGAGCAAAGAGCCCACCCAGCCCTTGGTGCACAGAGCAGGACATGGCTGCAGGAGAGCTCTGAGCTCTGGCCCAGGCTCAGCACTGGGGTGGGATGTGCTGGGAGGGCACTGAGGGACATTTTCCTGCCCTCTGTCCCAGAGGGTGACTCGTGGCCATGTACTGCTGAGCATCCCCTTCTGGTGCAGAAGAAAGTGGAGTCAGCAAGAAACGACCTTCCCATTGCTGGTCCTGGGTGGTGACTTGACACCTATTGACATGCAGAGGATGCCAGCCCAGCTTTGCTTCCCCTGCACAAAGGAAGCGAGGGACAGAGATCGATGCCACTGCCCACTGATCGATGCCACTGCCCACTGCTGGTTGTCACTGCTCCCCAGCCCCATGCCTGGCCGCGGGAGAGGAGGGTGAGTGCCTCTCATGAGCCCCTCCAGCCTCTTGGGGTGTCCTCTTACCCTTTCCCTTCAGGTTTTAATTGTTTTCCTGCAACAGGTGAGCGCCCACAGGAGCTCAGCCGCGGGCAGAGCAGCTCAGAGCCGCGCAGGGGCCGAGAGCTCTCCTGGGTACCACCCGGGGCAGCAGGGCTCTGCCGCGGGGGGGCGAAGGAAGAGTTGCTCAGAGTGAAGCACAGCCTGGCAGGATGCCAGCCCTGCTCAGACAGCTGAAATCAAAGCTCAAGGCACACAAACACCACCACCCCCCGGTGCTGAAGGCAGCCAGCAAGAGGGAGCAGGATGATGCCTCTGGTGGGGCATCACGGTGGGCAGGCAGAGGAGGAGGGTCCTGGTGGGAGTCATGACCCTGTAGGGCAGTGAGCAGTCCCTGCCAGGCTGTGCTGGTACCAGTGAGGCACTGGAGCAGGCTGCCCAGAGAGGCTGTGGAGTCTCCTCTGGGTCAACACCTGCCAGGATGCCATCCTGTGCAACCTGGTCCTGCCTGTCCTGCAGGCTGGAGACTAACAGGGGCCTGATCTTTTAACTGAGGATGCAGGGGGAAGAGTGAGACCTCAGAGATCACAGAGTCCCAGAGTGGTGGGGATTGGAAGGGACCTCTGGAGATCATCTAAAGATCACCCAGATCCTGAGCATGGCTTGGAGCAGCTAGAAGCAGACTTCAGCTGAGGGGAGGTGTGCAGGATGGGCAGGGCTGGGGCCAAGGGAAGCTGCACAGGCTGTGTGGGGCAGAGAGGAGATGTGGAGTTGCTTCACCATCCCACCCTACTGGGGAGAAGGAGGAGGAGGAGGGCACAGCTGGTGGGGTGCTCCCAGGTATGAGTCGTTCTGAGATGCTGAAGCTTTGCTTTGACACCAAGCAGGGACCTTTGAGGATTTCCCTTCCAAGTGCCAGCATTTTGCACACAAGAGGGGGGAAAAAACCCACCAAAGTGAAGCAGGATTTGTGGGTGGTGATGAACAGAGAGAGCAAGCAAGGCCCAAACCCCCAGCCCCTGCTCCAGACAGCTCAGGGGGGTTCCAAATCACCCCAGCAAAAACCAGGAGAGGTGGCAGGAGGTGGCCTGTGAGCCAGCAGCCACCCAAACGACTTTGCCACTCCTCAACACCCTGCTGAGAGCAACCCACAGCCAGCCCAGCTCACCCAGGGGTGGGAGCCCTCTTGCCACCCCCCCTCAGAGGTGTCAGGACAGCATTTCTTGTTCAGACCAGGCTCTTTGGTGCAAGGCTGAGCTCTCAGCCCATACTGATGGGTCAGGGGTATTTTTCTTTGGCGTCAGCATTGTTTCATCAGCTAATAGAGCTTGTTGACTTTGGCAGGGCTACATGAAAGGAAAAGGCTTTATTTATTCATTACACATTCAGCCAGATCTGATGTTTAATTCTTAGCTAAACTTTTCTGAATGACATGTGGTTATAAGGGCTCCTGCTAAAGGAGCTGGGCTGGCTGCTCAGAGCAGACAGACCTCGGGGCACAGTAACCTTTTCTCTCTGCATTCTCAGCCCAGCTCATGCAGCTCTGCCCAATTCTAGTTTCTTGCCCCTGTTCAGCTGCAAGCAAAGGATGAAGGCTTGGGCGGGGGGGAGGATGAAAAGAAAGTTTTTGAGGTGAGAAGAAAAATGGAATCCCTTCAGTGATGCTCTTCCAAGAATGCTTCTAAAGATGCAGCAGGAGCTGGTGGTCGTAGGATGGGTTCATCCCTTCTGCTACCCTGCCACAGCCATTTCCCAGCCCACAGGACATGCCTGTGCTGTGTTTTGGGCAGCAGAACCAAAGGGTCAAAGCCCTGTGGCCATCCCAGAGCTCAGGGGCAACCTTTGGGCTGAGCTGAGCCCATGTACAAGTCAAATACCAAGTTCTGAGAAAGTTGGATGCTCTCCCTCCTCCTTCACTAAGTCAGCACTGCCTACAGCTGGCTGCAGACCAGTCCTTGGCTTTAGCAGAGTGCTGGGTGGCAGAGCTCTCTCTTGCCCTTCCTTGCTGTGCCTAGATGGCTTTGGGGACAATTATTTTGACTTTATCCTGAAGTTCAGCAGTGGAAGAAATCCACTCCCTGCTGTCACAGCATCCAGGACATCTCAGGCAGGGGGGTGGGGATGGGAAGTTGCTGTGACACAACCTCCTTCCCCCTGGAGCCCTTCAGTACATTGAGACACTGGAAAACACTCCCCTGCCACAGGATGGCTTGGGGAGGAAGGGACCTCAAAGCTCATCCAGTCCCAAGCCCCTGCCATGGGCAGGGACAGCTCCCACCAGCCCAGGCTGCTCAAGGTCTCATCCAACCTGGCCTTGAGCACCTTCATTACAAGGGGACATCCACAGCCTCCCTGGGCAGCCTGTGCCAGGCTCTCCCCACCCTCACTCTGCCGCATTTCTCCCTAATCTCCAGTCTCAATCTCCCCTCTCCCAGCTCAAAGCTGTTGCCCTTCATCCTTTCCCTTCAAGCCCTCATCCAAAGGCTCTGCTTCGAGGAGGGAGCCTGGAGAAGGCATCTGCTGCCATTTCCACCCAGGGCAAGTTTTCCCTCACCCCCCACCTTTGCCCTGTTGCTTTCCAGCCTGGGAGAAAGGGTTGGAGCCTTTTGGGTTGGTTCCTGCCCTTAATCCCTTCCCACCCCAGGGCAGTTGCAGAGAGCATTATTTGAAGTCAGGATCATCTACTCCTTGCCCTTGGGGCCGGACCCTGGGATCTCCTCTTAGCAGCTGCTCAGCAAGTTACAGAGCGCAGCTCTGCTGCCACCGAGGCTGCTCGGGAGCACGGCAGGGGCTCAGTGGTAGAAAGGCAAAGGGTTGGTGGAAAATGAGGGAACAGAAGTGAAATTAGAGAGTGCTGAGCAAACGGGATTGCCCTCCCGGGCCATTGCAAGCTCCCTCAGTGCCCAGCTCGGGATGAGAAGGCAGGATTGCTGCTCCCCTAACAAGGATCATTTCCACTTGCTGATGGAAAAGACACAGCCATAAAAATCCTGCTGTCAGGTGGAGTTAATTGGTACAGTGAGCAGAAAGTTTGCCTGCACCTTGGGTGAGGTGGGGAAGGATAAAGTGCTGCAAGAAAAGCTTTGCTCTTCAGAAGGGAACAGCATCCAGGAGGGGCAAGCTGGAGCAAGCTGTTCTCTTCTCTTTGGCATTAGGTGATGGAAGGAGAGGAAATTACCTCAAATTGCACCTGAGGAGGTTTAAGTTGGAGATTGGGAAAAACTTCTTTGCTGCAAGAGTGGTCAGGGATTGGCACAGGCTGCCCAGGGAGGTGGTGGAGTCTCTATCCCTGGAGATGTTCAAGAAACCTGTGGCCATGGCACTTTGGGACAGGATTTGGTGGCCACGGTGCTGTTGGGCTGAAGGTTGGACTGGATGATCTCAGAGGGCTTCTCCAACCCAAACCATTCTAAGTCTGTGACTGCAAAATGCTCCAAGTGTGAGCAGCAGCAGCCAGGCAATGCTTGGCTGGCAGGGCCCAAATTTCTGGCTGCCCATAGCCCAGGACCCCTTTTTCCTGCACACTCAGCATGGGCAGTGGGTCTCTGCTCCCTCAGAACTGAGCTCCCATGGGTGCTGCCACCTCCATGTCTCCTTTGGGATGAGAAGGGACAACTAGCACAGATTCAGGTGGTTGTACTCTCAGCCACAGAATTTGCAAGCCCCCAGCCCCTGGCCTAACCAGCTGCTTCAGCTCCATGGCGCTGCCATGAAGTGCCTTTGAGGAGCCCTCTAAAAGGAGGGGATCACAGTCCTGCCCTTGGGGACAGCCAGGACACCTCTGGGGCTAAGTACAGCATGGTCCTGAGCCACCAACAGGCATCTGCTGAATTGTTCCCCTAAAGCAGAGCACGAAAGACCCAAAGACTTTGCATCCAGCAGCAAAAAGCTGAGCACAGCACCCGCAGGAGCCCAGGAGCTGCCAGGGCAGCTGCACCACCCAGCCGTGCTCGGGGGAAGCTCTGCAGCTCCATGTGAGGAGCAAGGCAGAGCCTTTGCTCCCTCCCCTTTCCCACCCTGTCCTGCCCTCCCCCATTCAAACTCTCAGGGCCTCTCTCAGAGGATGAAATATTCATGGTGGTGGTGGAGCAGCTCTGCAGAGGCTGCACGTCGGCAGCTTCCCAGGCTCACAGGCTTTTAGAGCAGGACACTTTTCCTACTTCCTAAGCATTTTCTTAGTCCTGAATCAATAATGGACTCTGAGCCCAGCACATGGGGAGCTGCTCTTGTGTTCCTGCTCGTAGGGGCTGTGAGTACTGAGACATCTCCAGAGCAAGCTACAAGAGCTGCAGAATCATAGAGTCAGAGAACTGTTTGGGTTAGGAAAGACCTCTGAGATCCTCCAGCCCAACCAGCAGCTCACCACCACCACCACCCTGGCCACTAAACCCTGTCCCCAAGTGCCATGGCCACAGGTTTCTTAAACACCTCCAGGGATGGGGACTCCACCACCTCCCTGGGCAGCCTGTGCCAACCCCTGACCACTCCTGCAGCAAAGACATTTTTGCTGCTCTCCAACCTAACCCTCCCCTGGCACAACTTCAGGCCATTTCCTCTCCTTCTGTCACCTGATACAAAGGAGCAGAGCCCAACCCCCACCTCCCTGCAGCCTCCTCTCAGGGAGCTGTAGAGAGCGATGAGCTCTGCCCTCAGCCTCCTCTTCTCCAGACTGAAGAACTCAGCTCCCTCAGCTGCTCCTCCTAAGAGTGAGGGCAAGGAAGGGATGAGGCAGGGTCCAAGCAGCTTAATTTGTAGACAAGCTTCAGGTAAGTGCCCTGGGAAGAACAAAGGTTGCAGTTCTTAGGTACAGGGAGTCCAGGTTTGGAGACAACCTCCAAGCTCCAGATCCCAAGGCAGTGAGGTTCAGCCCCTGCAGCTCTGAAGATGTGCCCAGAGCTGCTGGCTGGGAGGTGTCTGCTCCACCAGGTTCCAGTCCCAAGGTCTAGGTCACTCCATAGAATCCCAGAATGATTTGACTTGGAAGACACCTTCAAGACCATCCAGTTCCAAGCCCCTGCCACAGGCAGGGACACCTCCCACCAGCACAGCTTGCTCAAGGTCTCATCCAGCCTGGCCTTGAGCACCTCCAGGCACCCACAGCTTCCCCAGGCAACCCCTTCCAGTGTCTCACCACCCTCCCCATAATCCCCACAACCCTAGAAGGAGCAGCTGCAGGGGTGCAGCCCCTGTGGGGAGGTGGGTGGGAGGTGAGCCCGGGGCAGCAGGAGGGCTGGGGTTAGAGCAGCTCACCGGGGGATTAGCAGTGCCCCAAGCAAGAGCTGCTCCAAACCGCTGGGGCTGGTGCCCGTGTGTGTGCCCAGCAGAGATGGGATTATCTGCTTAGGAGTGGAATTTTCCTGGCACTGTTAACCCTTGTGTCACCCACAGAGCAGCTGCACCTGCCTCCTCTCAAGCCAAGGTGCTGGGCAGCAGAGCCAGCAGCAGGAGCTTCGGAAATGAAAGCGCTGCCCCCAAGTCACCTGTGGATGAGGTGTTCTGGGTCCTGCCTGGCAGGGTCACCTGTGGGCAGGGCTGGTTCCAGCCTGCAGGTTCAGCTTTGGAGTGCCACCAGATTTCCTGAGTGCCCCTGGCTTAGGCAGAGTGGGCGTGAAGGGATTTGTGCCTGTGCAGGAGCATTGCAAGGGCGGACAGGTGGCTTGGGCTGGTCCTTGTGCACCACAGGCAGCACCTCCTGCTCCAGACCCTCCCTGGGTGTCAGTCTCCTGCACAGGTTGTGCTGTCTGGGTTGCAAGGAGCAGCTCAGACTCTTTTCAGTGGAGTATGAGCAGAGCTGAGACAATGTGAGGTGAGAGCAGAGCTTGCCTCGATCCTCATGGGTTCCCTTGGCCCTCACCTCAAGGCTGGGTGAAGGAGCCAGCGCTTTGCCCAGCAGCAGCTGCCTGGAGTACCTTGATCTTTACAAAGGTGGAGCCCCCCACTGAAGGCCAGGCCTGCCCCTGACATCCCTCCCTGCCTCGGTGTCCCCAGGT
Organism: Eubucco bourcierii; assembly: GCA_013396675.1. Taxonomy (NCBI): domain Eukaryota; kingdom Metazoa; phylum Chordata; class Aves; order Piciformes; family Ramphastidae; genus Eubucco; species Eubucco bourcierii. The sequence goes on from VWZE01012812.1 coordinate 88,215, forward strand.
GGAGATAGGACACTCATTGCACTGTCAGCACAGAGCCCTGCTTGGCACTGTGATGCCTGCCTATGGCTGGTGGGGAGAAGGGCACAGTGCTGAGCTGGCTCAGACACACAGGAGATGCTTCTGGAATGCAGAGGGAGGTTGGAGGGGCAAGAGGAAGAGGAGCCAGGAGCAGGGGCTGGCAGACACGAGCCCAGAGAGCCTGAGAGCCTTGCCCAAGCAGTGGGTGGTTGGGTGCAGTGCAGAGGTGTCTGCTTCAGGCCAAGGAGAAGGGGCAAAGAGCAAAGGCAAGCAGGTTGCTGAGCACCCCCGGAGCGGTGCCGCGACGCCGCGGTGCCAGCTCCTGCTGACTCATGCTCCTCGGATGCCACACGCAGGCAAAGCCAGTCCTGATGCCCGAGCCAGGGGTGACCTTGTGCTTGGACACCTCTGATCTGAGAGGAAGGGGAAGGAAGTGGAGGAGCAATCAATCCCCCAAACCACAGCCCGGAGAGGGAGATGGAGGCAGTGACATTCAGCCGAGCCAGAATTAGCAGCGGCTGTGTGGAGGGACCCCATTTCCACCCCATTAATAATGCATCCAGCTCTGATGCTACCTGCTTACAAACAGCAAGCAGCAGGGCTTTTTCCCCACCTTTTTGCTCCCTCTGCCCTAATAAGAGCCCATTGCACATGGCTGGGGGATGGAGGTGGCAAAGGAAGGGCACAGGAGTGAGCTAACCACCCTGTTGGCCTACCCCGAGCTTCCCATCCCATCTAATCCCATCCCATCCTGGTTGCCTGCCCTGGACCCTGCTGCCTCCCAGGGGCCCTTCCCCTGTGGAGGTGAAACCCTGAAGCAAGGATCACTGAGGGAATATTTCTTTACTTCGAGAGCTGCAGAGCCCTGGGTCAGGCTGTGAGGAGAGGTTGTGGAGTCTCCTGCTCTGCAGAGTTTCAGAACTCACCTGGATGAGTTCCTCTGCAACCTGCCCTGGGTGATCCTGCTATGGCAGTGGGCTTGGACCAGATGACCCCTTCCACCCCCTACCATTCTGTGATTCTGTGGGCATTAAGAGATGGACTAATTAGTGCCAGAGCAGCAGGGGCTGCCCCACATCCCTGGAGCATCAGGGGAGGAGGGCACAGTCCTTTACCTGGGCTCCCAGGGAAGAGCCAGCGCGGAGCTGTGTGGCTCAGGAGGGACCTCATGTTTCTCCTCAGCTACCTGCCTGCTCCTGGCCATCTCTGCTGCTGAGTTATGTCACCTGCCAGCTGCTGGAAATAATCACTGTAAATTAATTAGGGTTGTTTCACCCCTCTGATCCCTCCCAACCCAGGGATTGAGTGAAAATTAATTGTCTGAGAGTTATTTGCAGTTCTCCGGGAGTCCCATCCTGCCCGCTGGCAGCTTACGGTTTCTGCCCTGAAGCAGGAGATTTAATTACCCACAAATGTTATTTTTGATCATAAAAATCACCTTGGCTGCTCGGAAATCCAGCCAGAGCAGGTGACCCCTCAGGTCAGAAGCAGCAAGAGTGGTGATATCCCATAATGACATTAGGACAGGCTCTCGTTTGTCTCTCGGGTCAAAGCAGCTCTGCTTGGGAGAGTGCAGCAGATCCTGCAGCAGTTACTGCAACAGGAACCAAGAAGGTTCCCCCAAACACAATTTGCTTAGGGTGGTCCTTGTCAAAAAACAAATCTTGGAATCATTTTGAGTGGAAAAGGCCTCTAAGATCTCCCAGCTCAACCCTCAACCCAACCCCACCATGGGCACTAAACCCTGTCCCCAAGTGCCATGGCCACAGGTTGAGCACCTCCAGGGATGGGGACTCCACCACCACTCTGGGCAGCCTCTGCCAGTCCCTGACCACTCCTGCAGCACAGAAATTGTTTCTTCTGCCCAACCTACATCTCCCCTGGTGCAGCCTGAGGCCGTTTCCTCTTGTCCTATCTGTAGTTACTGAGGAGCAGTGCCCCAACCCCACCTGGCTGCAGCCTGCTCTCAGGCAGCTGCAGAGAGCAATGAGCTCTGCCCTCAGCCTGCTCTGCTCCACACTGCTCCCTCAGCTGCTCCTCCCCAGCCCTGTTCTCCAGACCCTTCCCCAGCTTCCTTGCCCTTCTCTGGGCACACTCCAGCACCTCAGTGTCCTTCTTAGAGTCAGGTGCCCAAGCCTGAAGCCAGGACTTGAGGTGTGGCCTCACCAGTGCCAGTGGAGAGGATAAAGCACTGTCACCAAGCTAGGGCCAGGGGTGGCATCTTCCCTGCTCAGTGGGCTACTTTGTGCTGACCCACAGCCTGGCAGGGCCTTGGCAGGGATGGAGATGCCAGGGAAGCCTCAGCAGGGCCACGGAAGCTGGAGCAGGAGGTGCAGGTGAAGCAAAACCACACAGCTCATTCCCAACATGAATCAGGGGAACTCAGCAGGGAAGGGCACAGAGGAAATTGGTTTGGCTCTGAGCTGCAACCTCCTGAGCAAGCAGCTCCAGTTTGGTGTTGGATGGGGAAAAGGAGGAGGGGGAAATGTAACTCTGGGGGGAGTGTTCCAGAGCACCCACAGGAGAGGCAGGGACCCCCTCAGCTCAAGGACCCCCATCTTGCCCTGTCCATCAGTCCTCCCCATGACAGACAAGGCTGTTCAGGGAAGGAGGCTGCAGGGCACCTGTGGTGGCATCAGTCCATGGTGGGGAGGTGAGCAGGGCAGGAGGGGTCAGGTGCAGGGCAGGATTCTGCCAATGCAGTCGTTTTGGAGGAAATCTGATACCAACTTAAGGACTTTGCTGCTGTGCAAGGTGATAGGAGACTCTGTGCCCTTCAGCAGCTGAGCTTTGGGTGGGAAATCACAGGCAGGGGCATAGGTGAGCTGTGAGAAGCAGAAGGGTCCTGGGATGCACCCCAGAGCCATCAGGGTTGGATGGGGTGGGTGCTAAGGAGGGAATTGTCCCCTCCTGGCTGGAGGTGCAGGTTCAGACTGAGGTTTCCTTGGTCACAGGTATTCCCAAGAGGGAGGGAAGAAGGTTTTTGTGCCATCACCTGCCCCACTTACTTCACCCTAGCAGCTGCCCCACTTGCAGGCCAGTAAAACACTGCTGCCACACAGGGATGTTTGCCCCCTGAGCTACCTCTGCCACTCAGAGCTGGATGGAAACCTACAGATAAGAGAGGTCTTAGAAACCTTAAGAGGAGAGTTTGCTCCATGCAAACATTGCTCACCCACAGCCCTTCCCCTTCCTGCAGCACTGGTAGCTGCCAACTGCTGCTAACAGCCCCACAAGAGCCAGGAGAGAGAAGCCCTGTTGGCCACCAGACCTTCTCCTGGCTGCTCAAGGAGCCTGGTCCTTAGGCAGAGCTCTCATCTCAGAGTCTGCAGGAAGCTCCTCCTTGTGTTGGTGAGCCCAGACCCAGCTCTTCAGGCTCTTCAGGCTGCAGAGGGATGTTTAAACAGCACCAGCAGCAGAGCTTGCAGGAGAGCCTGGAGACAGCCAAGGTTTGAGAGCTCTGATTGGGGAAAAAACAAAGCAAAAGCACTACAGAAGAAGGGGCCCAAGAGAAGCCTACCCAGCAGCATAGACCCTTGTGCCAAAGAGAAGAATCTGCCTATGGAAGTCAAGGATTTCCTCTCTCCAACTGAAAAACTCCAAGGTTTGGATTCCCAAGGCTGCTCCAAGTTGATGAGACCTTGTCATGAGCAAGCTAATTAAAAATGAGTTGGTCCCAGGGTGAGCTAGGTTTTAGCAGAGGCCTTGGTTCAAACATCACAGCTCCATCAAGCAGAGGAAAGCCCTGAAAGCAAAGCAGCTCCAGGGGGGCTCCCTGGGCCAAGGCACCCCTGAACAAACCACTCTGGGCTGGGGGAGCTGTGCTGAGCAGCCCAGCCTGGGCAGCACCAACTTCCACATCACCTCCTTCTGGTTCCTCCCTCACAGCTTGGTTGCTTTCATCCCCATTTTTAATCACAGAATCATGGAACTGACTCTAAGACTGAGTCCAACCTCCAACCCAGCACCACCACAGCCACCAAACCCTGTCCCCAGGTGCCATGGCCACAGGCTTCTTGCACAGCCCCCAGGATGGGCACTCCACCACCTCCCTGGGCAGCCTGTGCCAACCCCTGACCACTCTTGAGGAAAGAAATTCTTCCTCATCTCCAACCTAACCCTCCCCTGGCACAACTTGAGGCCATCTCCTCTCATCCTCTCTGTCCTATTAGTATTATTGCCATTATTTCTCTGCCTCATGCAGGCAGTGATTGAGTTGCTTTCCAGCTTCCCTTTGGCACAGAGATCTCCTCAGAGCTGCAGTTTGATTCCTGTGCAGCTTTCACCACTCACAACAGATGTCTACTTTGTTTAAAATATTCAATGGCTTAATGATTAATCAAGCAATTTCACCTACAAAACCAGAGAATTTTCTGCTGTGAGGCTTAAGAATGGCAGGATCTGCCAGGAGGAAAAGGGAAAACAACTTTGTGCTCTCATTAGGAGCCCTGGAAACCAGCTGGGCTTTGGAAAACTGAGGCATGTGATTGGGGCTCTTTCCCCTTCCCTCCCTCCCCAGCAAGGTGGGAGCAGTTTCGCTGCAGCATCCCAGATCCCTCTCACCATCCCAGATCCCTCTCACCATCCCAGATCCCTGTCACCATTCTGGGCCCCTCTCACCCTCTCACCATCCCAGATCCCTGTCACCATTCTGGTACCTGTCACCATTCTGGTACCTGTCACCATCCTGGGTCCCTCTCACCATTCCAGATTCCTATCACCATCTCAGATCCCTGTCACCATCCCAGATCCCTGTCACCATCCCAGATCCCTGTCACCACCCTGCCTTGTCAGACCACTCTCTTGTTTCTCAAGCAATGCTCCCCAAGGAGGAGGTCTCCTCTGTCACCTTCAGAAAGTGCTTTTGCAGCATTTCTTGTCCAGCACTGACCTCAGGCACCAAGAGAAGGAAGAACCCAAGGGCTGCACCTGCACCCACCAGGACTGGGACACTCCCAGCAGAAGTGGATCCATGTGAACCTCATGAGGCTCATCAAGGCCAAGTGTAAGGTCCTGCCTCCGGGTCAGGGCAATCCCCAGTGACAGTCCTGGCTGGGAGATAACTGAGAGCAGCCCTGTGGAGAAGGACTTGGAGGTGCTGGTGGGGGAAGAAGCCTCAGCACTGTGTGACCACAGCCCAGCAGTGTCCTGGGGGCTCATGCCCAGCAGCAGTTGGGGGGAGGGGATTCTGCCCCTCTGCTTCACTCTATTGAGACCCCCCTGCAGTGCTGGGTCCACAGCAGTGATCCAAGGGCTGGAAGTCCTCTGCTGTGAGGCCAGGCTGAGAGAATTCAGCCTGGAGAGGAGAAGGCTCCAGGGAGACCTTAGCCTTCCAAGGGTGGCAGTCAGAAGGCTGGGGACAGACTTTTTAGCAGGGCCTGTTGTGACAGGACAAGGAGTGATGGTTTGGAACTAGAAGGGGGAGATTTGGACTAGAGGGAAGGAAGAAATGTTCTACACCAAGGATGGTGAGACCCTGGCGCAGGTTGCCCAGAGAGGTAGCAGCTGCCACATCCCTGGGACAATTCCAGGTCAGGTTGCTCGGAGCTGAGAGGAACCTGCTCCAGTTGCAGACATCCCTGCTGACCCTGGGGGGGTTTGTTGAACTGGATGACTTTAAAGGTCCCTTCCTTTAAGTGTGCACAGTTCTGGAGCCCCCAGCACAGGAAGGACATGAAACTGTTTGGGCCAGTCCAGAGGAGGCCACCAAGATGCTGAGAGGGCTGCAGCAGCTCTGCTGTGAGGACAGGCTGAGAGAGTTGGGGCTCTGCAGCCTGGAGAGGAGAAGGCTTCCAGGAGAGCTTGGAGTGGCCTTGCAGGATGTGAAGGGGGCTGCAGGAAGGCTGGGGAGGGACTATTGAGAAGGGCTTGGAATGGCAGGACAAGGGGAATGGGTTTGAAGTGTCAGAGGGGAGATTGAAAGTGGATGTCAGGAGGAAGTTGTTTGCAGTGAGGGTGGTGAGACACTGGCACAGGTTGCTCAGGGAGGTTGTGGCTGCTCCCTCCCTGGAGGTGTTCAAGGCCAGGTTGGATGAGGCCTTGAGTGACCTGTGCTAGTGGGAGGTGTCCCTGCCTGTGGCAGGGGGTTGGAACTGGCTGAGCTTTGAGGTCCCTTCCAACCTTAACCATTCTATGATTCTATGATTCCCAACCAAACCAGGCTGTGACGTGCCCCACAGAGGCACAACCCCCACCCAAACCAGGCTGTGACGTGCCCCACAGAGGCACAACCCCCACCCAAACCAGGCTGTGACGTGCCCCACAGAGGCACAACCCCCACCCAAACCAGGCTGTGACGTGCCCCACAGAGGCACAACCCCCACCCAAACCAGGCTGTGACGTGCCCCACAGAGGCACAACCCCCACCCAAACCAGGCTGTGACGTGCCCCACAGAGGCACAACCCCCACCCAAACCAGGCTGTGACGTGCCCCACAGAGGCACAACCCCCACCCAAACCAGGCTGTGACGTGCCCCACAGAGGCACAACCCCCACCCAAACCAGGCTGTGACGTGCCCCACAGAGGCACAACCCCCACCCAAACCAGGCTGTGACGTGCCCCACAGAGGCACAACCCCCACCCAAACCAGGCTGTGACGTGCCCCACAGAGGCACAACCCCCACCCAAACCAGGCTGTGACGTGCCCCACAGAGGCACAACCCCCACCCAAACCAGGCTGTGACGTGCCCCACAGAGGCACAACCCCCACCCAAACCAGGCTGTGACGTGCCCCACAGAGGCACAACCCCCACCCAAACCAGGCTGTGACGTGCCCCACAGAGGCACAACCCCCACCCAAACCAGGCTGTGACGTGCCCCACAGAGGCAGGACCTGTCTGCGATGCCCTTTGTTGGGCACCACAGGTGGATCACAGCGCTGGGGCTAAGTGAGGCTGCAGTGATCTTTGGTGCACCCTGAAGAAGTGAGCAGCCAGGGGAGCAGGCTGGAGAGCTGGGAAGCTGCAGGGTCTGGTTGCTGTGAGGACACTCACGACTGATTTAATAGCGTGAGACTGGAAGGGAGCTGGTTTATTTTAAGCTCCCTGAGACCAAGTTTGCCTGGCTTAATGCATCCTGACTTTTAGATTGAAGACGTAAATATCTTGAGACTTTGGACAGATTCTTTGGAGGACACAAGGCTTGGAGGAGGAAACCAGACTCAAAAATAATACCTGGAATCGTTTCAGCAGGGTTAGAACTGATCTTACCGGCACCAAGGGAGCAGCCAAAGCATGGCCATCTGCTTCCGCTCCCCCTGCCTGCCCTCTGGGCTGGCTTCAAGCCGCCCCAGCAGCAGAAAGTGCAGCCAGCAGCCCGTGGAGGAAGGGCAATCCAATAAACCTAACCCCAAAAAGGAACACTTCACTTGAGCAGAGGAAGCCGTGGTGCCCTCACTCGTGTGGTGGCTTTTGAGGCTCTCCCCCACCTTCCAGCACTGTCACTTAGAGGTTGGCTTTGCCCTGTTGCTGCCACGCAGCTCTCTAGCCCTGTGCTGCCCCAGAGCAGCAGGGGACTTAGAGACATCCTTTAGCTCGCTGAGCTGAGCAGGCTCAGGGGTTGGGATGGACAGCAGGGACTGTGCCCCTCCGTGTCCTAGCCTCTGAGACCAGCATTTGTGAGGCAGGTGGAGTTCTGGCTCTGCTTTTGCCTGCTCTTGACCTGCCAGATCCCCTGCCAGGGGCATGCCAGGCCAGCCCTGGCCATCCAGACTGGGCACTGGGAGGGGATCACACTTCAGGGTTAGACTCTGCTGCTTCCCTTGCTGCCCCTGAGAACTCTGTCCCACCTCCCATCCTGGCCACCCTTGACTGCTCTGGGCCACATTTTCTCATTGTGGTTTGGTCACAGAGTCCTTCCCTTGAGTCATTTGGGCACTGCTTAAGGAAGCCTCCCCAGAGAGCCTCGATATGATTACCCTGAAGGTGGAACTGGCCACGGTGGCCACCAAGGGGACAACTCAAGCAGCAGATTCTGAGAGGAGATTCACCTTACCCCAGCTCAAGGGCTCAAGGGCCACAAAGGGGACAACTCAAGCAGCAGATACTGAATGGAGATTCACCTTACCCCAGCTCAAGGGCTCAAGGGCCACAGAGGGGACAACTCAAGCAGCAGATACTGAGTGGAGATTCACCTTACCCCAGCTCAAGGGCTCAAGGGCTACAGAGGGGACAACTCAAGCAGCAGATACTGAATGGAGATTCACCTTACCCCAGCTCAAGGGCTCAAGGGCCACAGAGGGGACAACTCAAGCAGCAGATACTGAGTGGAGATTCACCTTACCCCAGCTCAAGGGCTTTGGCAGCCCTGATGGCTCTGAACACAACAAAACCACAGGGCAAGAGTGCTCTTGCCAGGATGGTTCTGTGCTTGCAGACTGCAGCTCATACAGCACCAAGGTGGACTTACTGAGGCACCTTTTGGCAATTCCCCACCTGAGCCCATGGAGACCCTGCTCTGCTGCACCCTCCTGCAGACAAGAAGTGAGAACAAACCTCCAGGATGGTCTTTTCAGGACCATTCCACGAAGCCATCTGTGTGACCACAGTGGCAGGAGGACCATACTGCAACACAATCTGTTGTCTGAGCACACTCTGAGCCCCCAGCACCTCAGCTGATGGGGATTTTTCTTTTACCACCAACCAGCTCTGTAAAGCTGCTCTCAGAGGCAGCTCCATCCCTCAGCAGGAGGCTTCAGCAGAGAGGTGGGATTGGATGATCCCCAGAGGTCCCTTCCAACAGCCAGCATGCTGGGAGTCTGTAATGTGCCACTCAGCACAAGCTGACCCTGCTGCTCACCTCCAAAACTTCAACCTTTGGTGCATGACCTTGAGGCTGTGTCCTTGGTGCAGCTCAGCACCTGTGTGTGTCCCTGAGAGCCTGGGCATGCAATGCCACCTGTGGGCAAAACGGGATGGCAGGACCTTTCCTGCCCTTGCCCAGGCCCATGGGCAGTGAGTGGCATCACAGTGGAGTGGGCATCATGGCCTAGATGGGGGGAGTCCATCCCCTGTCAGCTCAGCCTCTGTCCAGTTTGGGTCATTTGAGCTGAGAATTCATCAGTAGTGGTATCTGAGGACAGCAGAGACACAAAGAGCACAAATCTCTGCCCTCTCTGCTACTGCCCAGCCCTGCCCCAGGCTGGAGAGGGGCAATTGGGTTTGCCTCCTGTAGCCATGCTCAGAGGCACTGGGGGTAGATGGTGTTCCCCCAGCTTGTTCAGTATCAGGAGCCTGAGGAGGTCTGAATGTGCTTTGGGGGCTTTGTCACTTGGCCAAGCTGAAGTGAAGCTTCTCTGAGCTCTTCTCAGGGAAAGAGCTTTCTCTGGAAGCTGCCCCATGCCAGGCTGGGAAGCCCTTTCCCCAAGGGCCTCTCAAAGGAGGCAGCTCAGCTGTGGTGGTGGCAAAGGCAAAGCCACCTGGGTTGGACTTCATGCTCAGAACACAGAATCACAGAATGAAGCAGGTTGGAAGAGACCTCTGAGAGCACCAAGTCCAACCTAGCACCTAACCCTTCTCATTAACTAGGCCCTGGCACTGAGTGCCTCATGCAGCCTCCTCTTAAACACCCCCAGGGATGGGCACTCCACCACCTCCCTGGGCAGTCCATCCCAATGCTGTGAAGAACTTCTTCCTAACATCCAGCCTGAACCTGCCCTGGCACAGCTTGAGGCTGTGTCCTCTTCTTCTGTCCCTGGGTGCCTGGCAGCAGAGCCCAATCCCAGCTGGCCACAACCTCCCTTCAGATAGCTGCAGAGAGCAATGAGCTCTGCCCTGAGCCTCCTCTTGTGCAGGCTGCACCCCCCCCGCTCCCTCCGCCTCGCCTCCCCGGGCTCTGCTCCCGCATCACCCAGAGGCAGGCCTGCAGGACACCTGACTCAGGCAGCTCAAACCAGGGCCCCATAAAGGTGTGAGCTCAGCCACACGCCCACCATGCCCACAGCATTCCTGGGGCCGTGCTGCCTCCTCCTCCTCCTCCTCTGGTGACCGTGGTTGTCGTTCCAGGAGAACCCATACCTGTGCAGCGATGAGTGCGATGCCTCCAACCCGGACCTGGCCCACCCGCCCAGGCTGATGTTCGACAGCGAGGACGAAGGTTTGGCCACCTACTGGCAGAGCGTGACGTGGCGCCGCTACCCCGAGCCGCTGCTGGCCAACATCACCCTGTCGTGGAACAAGAGCATCGAGCTGACGGACGACATCGTCATCACCTTCGAGTACGGCCGCCCCACCGTCATGATGCTGGAGAAGTCTCTGGACAACGGCAGGACTTGGCACCCCTACCAGTACTACGCGGACGACTGCATGGAGGCCTTCAGCATGCCCGCGCGGAGGGTGCGGGACCTCTCCACCACCAGTGCCAACAGGGTGCTCTGCACGGAGGAGTACTCGCGCTGGGCGGGCTCCAAGAAGGAGAAGACAGTGCGCTTCGAGGTGCGCGACCGCTTCGCCATCTTCGCGGGGCCCGACCTCAAGAACATGGACAACCTCTACACGCGGCTGGAGAGCGCCAAGGGCCTCAAGGACTTCTTCACCGTCACCGACCTGCGCATGAGGCTGCTGAGGCCAGCCCTGGGGGGCACCTACGTGCAGAGGGAGAACCTCTACAAGTACTTCTACGCCGTCTCCAACATCGAGGTCACCGGCAGGTAATGGCTGCGGTGGGGCTGGGGGCTCAGCGCCGTAGAATCGTAGAGTCATAGAATGACAGAATGACAGAATGACAGAATGACAGAATGACAGAATGACAGAATCATAGAACCATAGAACCATAGAATGACAGAACAACAGAATCATAGAATGACAGAATCATAGAATCATAGAATGACAGAATCACAGAACATAGAATCATAGAATGACAGAATCATAGAATGACAGAATCATAGAATGACAGAATCATACAATCATAGAATCATACAATCATAGAATCATAGAATCATAGAATTATAGAATGACAGAATCACAGAACATAGAATCATAGAATGGCAGAATCATATAATCACAGAATCATAGAATCATAGAATGACAGAATCACAGAACACAGAATCACAGAATGACAGAATCATATAATCACAGAATCATACAATCATAGAATCATAGAATCACAGAATCATAGAATCACATAATCATAGAATCATAGAATGACAGAATGGTAGAATCATAGACTTTTAGACTGGATGTTAGGAGGAAGTTCTTTACAGTAAGGGTGGTGAGGCACTGGAACAGGTTGCCCAGGGAGGTTGTGGATGCTCCCTCTCTGGATGTGTTCAAGGCCAGATTGGATGAGG
>VWZE01012812.1:104332-117924 GCA_013396675.1 Eubucco bourcierii
TGTAAATAACTTCCCACCAGGCAGCAGGATCCTGACAGCTGGGGAGTGTCAACTGATTTCAGACAAACAGCCTCTGGAACGGAAGCAGCCAGCCAAGGGTTCTCCACTTCAGCATCCTGGAAACTGGCTCCAGCCTGCAACCCCAAAGCTCAAACCATGGCTGAGGGCAGTGAGGGTGGTTCCTCCTCACCAGAACTCATCCAGCCCTACCACAGGACCAACAGTGAAAACCTGCAAGATTTTAAAGACCTGGAGATGTGGTGCTGAGGGACATGGTTTAGTGGTGACCTGGCAGCGCTGGGTTAAGAGTTGGACTCGATGGTTCCAAAGGTCTCTTCCAACTGCAACGAATATCCTGACCTGGATCAGCAATGGTGTGGCCAGCACAAGCAGGGAAGTGCTTGCACTGGGCACTGGGAGGCCACACATTGAACACTGGCTCAGGTTTGGGCCCCTCCTTCCAAGAAGGAAGTTGAGGGGATGGAGCATGTCCAGAGAAGGGCAACAAAGCTGGTGGAGGGGCTGAGGAACAGGGCTGGGGAGGAGCAGCTGAGGGAGCTACTGGGGGTGTTTGGTCTGCAGAAGAGGAGGCAGAGAGGAGACCTCATTGTTCTCTACAGCTCCCTAAAAGGAGGTTGCAGTGAGGTGGGGTTGGGCTCTGCTCCCTGGCACCAGGTGATAGGATGAGTGGAAATGGTCTAAAATTGTGCCAGGGGAGGGCTAGTTTGGAGATGAGGAAAAATGTCTTTGCTCCAGGAGTGGTCAGGGGTTGGCACAGGCTGCCCAGGGAGGTGGTGGAGTCCCCAGCCCTGGAGGTGTTCAAGAAACCTGTGGCCATGGCTCTTGGGGCCATGGTTCAGTGGCCATGGTGGGGCTGGGCTGATGGTTGGACTCTTAGAAGTCTTTTCCAACCAAAACAATTCTATCATTCTTTCTGACCACGAAACCTCACTCACTGCAGGTCCCTCTGACCTGACCCAAGTTTTTTTCCATTTCAGTTCTGCCAAATGCAGCCAGACCCTAAAGCCTCCCTCCCTGGTTCGAGCAGAAAGAAACAGGGAGCTAAAATGCTTTTTCTTTCCCCTTCAGCCCCTGGCCTACAGGCTCAGCTACACTCCCAGCCCTGCTCTGGGGATGAATGAGTTTCCATCACCTCCTTCATCCCTGCTTTGGTCACTGGCAGCAGCAAACCTCTGCCAGAGTGATCTCCCAGCAAGGCAAACCCTAATATAACTTCTCTCCACGAGAGGATGGTGCTGCCTCCACGGCCCAGCCACCAGCAGCTATTTTTACCTGCTTCCGCACGCACAGATGGGCCAGAAACAGCCCAAGCTCAGCACCCCTTCTGCTGTGCCCAAAAGGTTTGCTCCCTGCTTTTGCTGAGCTGCCAAAACGCTTGCAAAGGAGCAGGTAAAACCTGGGGAAGTCACAGCCGGGCAGCTGCGAGCCAGGGCTGGAGGTGACAATGGAGAGCTGGGGAAGAATTATTCCTGCTTCCCTGAGAGCTGAGAGCAGTTGAAACATCCTTGGGGATGGAGAGGAAAGAGCTCCCTTCAAACACATGGTCCCACGAGACTCATTAAAGGCTCATCAATTACACTGAGAGCAAACAATTCAGGGGAAGCTATCAGAAGGCTTCCTTTGGAGGGCAATCATTAGCAGCTCGCTGATGCCTCTGCCCAACACCAGCTCCTGCCAGCAGGAAGGGAGCAGGGTGGGGGGGGGCAAAGCCAAGCTGGTGCAGGGGGAAAGCAGGAGAGTGGTGGCCCAGGAGCCAGCAGGAGGGGACCAGGTCTGCACAGCATCCCTGGAGACATGCAGATGTGCAGTAGCATCCTCGTGGTGAGCACAGGTGGAGATGAGAGCACTGCTTGGGCTGGAAGGAGACTTGGAAAGGAGGTGGAGGCTTGCTGAGGGCTGCCCCATGTCCTCAGCCAGGCTTTTTTAAGAGCTTGGGGCAAGACAGGATCAGTCCATGGTGGGAATGGGTGAGAGGTGCACAGGGACAGGGCAGCAACCCAGCAACTGCCTCCTCCAGCCCTACCCAGCACAGCACCAGGGTCATGGCATCAGGCCTGAGTTGGGGGTGCCAGCACCCCAAGGCTGGCTCAGCAGGGGGATGAAGAGATGCTTTTTGCCTTTCTCTGCTACCACAAGTGGGGTTGTGAACAAACAGAGGTGGGAAACCACACAAGGATCCTTGAAAAGAAAGCAAAAGCCTGGGGTGGCTTTTTCTCATGACTTCAGATGTCATCATCAGTGGAAGCTGAAGGACAGGGGCTGCTCTCCCACTCCCAGATCAGTTCCTGCCCAATTCCATCCCATCTCTAAACTTGGGCATGGGCATCTCCTTACCTCACACAACAGGCTTGGCACCAGACACCTCCCCAGCCTCGCTGCTGTGACCTCCAGGATGCTGACTCGGAGAAACAGTTGGGAAAAGCTGCTCTTTATGGCTGGAAAAGAAGAATAAAGAGAAGGACACTTTGCTGCAAGCTTCCCTTGGCACTCCCAGCTCTGTGGCATTCCCTGGTGCAGGTGTTGGCAGCACAGACCAAGCTGCAGCACTTGAGGGCAGGCAGCAGCCCAACAACCTGCACTGAAATCAGCTCCAACAGAAGCCCAAGGTGCAAAGGGTCACACTTCATAGAATGATTTAGGTTGGAAGGGACCTCACAGCTCATCCAGTTCCAACTTCCAACCCCCCATAGGCAGGGACACCTCCCACTAGCACAGGTTGCTCAGGGCTTCATCCAACCTGGCCTGGAACACCTCCAGGGAGGGAGCATCCACAGCTTCCCTGGGCAACCTGTGCCAGTGTCTCACCACCCTCACTGTAAAGAACTTCTTCCTAACTTCCCCACTTGGGGCCACACACTGCTCCAGCCACTCTTGCTGGGAACAGTGTGAGGCATTTTCTGTTGATGTAAAATGCAGTTCTGTGACCTTCCAACAGCCCAGAGCAGGACTGGAGCATCCCCAACCCATGGAGGGTCCTGTAGCTGCTCTGCTCTGGGCTGTGCCTCACCATGGCTTTATCCAAGGCGGACTCTGCAGGCTCCCCATGAAGCAGCACTGCCACCACTAGCCTTGACCTGAGAGCTAGAGAGAAGGAACACTCCCAGTTCTTCAGAGCTCCTCCAGAGCCAAAGAGAGCATATTGCAAGCAGCACTCTGCTGGAGCAGCCCCGAGGCTGGAGCGGGGCCACGGCTGCCTTGCGCAGGACACGGCGCAGGTGGCTGCCCCACTGCTGCTCTTTAAGCCTCACTGCTAAGTAGCTCCTAACCTTTCCCTTCTTCTTCCTCTTGCCATGGCTGCCCGCCCGAGGAAGATGAGCAGAGGCAACAGGACCAGCAGCTCCCACCCAGGGGACTGAGCTAATGTCATTTGCTCCATCTCCACCAGCTGGACCTTGGCTGGGGAAGGAGGAGGCTGTGCACAGACAGACAGGGAGCACATGTCCTTGGGCTGCAGACCCAGAGGAGGAAGAGGAGGAGGGAGAAGGGAAAAAAAAAAAAAAAAAAAAAGGGAAAGTGAACCACAAAAAAACAAAAGAAAAAAAAAAGAAAGAGAGAGAAAAGAAAAATAGAAGAAAAAAAAAGGGGGAAATGTAGGGGGGAAAAAAGAGGAAAAGGAGGAAGAGAGGAAAATTAAGATGAATAGGAAAAAGAGGAAAAAAGAAGAGGAAGAGGAAAAGGAAAAAGGAAAGGAGAAGGAAGAGGAAGAAAAGCAGGAGGAAGAGGAGGCAGATAAGCCTGAAGAAGGGGTTAAAGCTGAGCTGTGAGGGGGGGGCAGGGGGCTGCATGCAAAACCCCTCCCAGGGAACTGTGGCAGGTGGGTGGCTGTTGGCTATTAAATAATGCAGCCTGATTGATTGGGCTGGGGATGCTGTGCCCAGGGCCAGCCTGCTGGGGTTACACTTCTCTGCTTGGACTGATGAGCCTCAAAGGTCAGGTCCAGAAAGCAATTCCCTGCTGAAATTGATCCTTTGGAGAACAGAACTTCTGCACAGTGGCAAAAGGCTGAGCAATGAGGAAGAGAAGGGACTCAGGCTTGGGCAGGGGCAGCAGCTACAGAGCCACAGATTGCATTGGGCTGGAAGGGACCTTCCAAGGCCATCTTGTCCATCCCCCTTGCAGGCAGCAGGGACACCTCCAGCTAGAGCAGGCTGCTCAGGGCCACAGCAAGTTTCACCCTCAGTGTCTCCAGGGATGGGGCCTCAACCACGTCTCTGGGAAAGAAATTTCAATGCCAACCTTTTCCTGTTCCTATTCCTATTCCCTGTTTCATGTCCCTGCTCCTCTGGGACTCTCAGACTCCTCCTCAGCAGGATTTTAAGGCTGTGTCCTGGAGCTGGCTCACTCCCCAGCCTGGAAGGAGCAGAGCTGCAGCTCCTAGAAGCTGTTGCTCTCCTTCAGGCTGAGCCCCGAGTGGCAGCAGGGAGGCTTTGACCTGCTTTAACCCTCTTCTCTTGCTGGCTTTCCTCTGCCTGCTTGTTTTGAAGTGCGAGAAGGAGGCCAGGCTGTGCTGACGCTGAATAATTCAGAGTCCAGCTCCAGCGCCCCGCGGCTGGGCACCGCCTCTGCCAAAGGGCTCAGCCAGCTCCGCCAAAACCCTTCCCCGTCAGAGGCAGGGGGGCACATGGACCGGTTCAGCATCGCTGCTGTGTGGGGACCAGGCAGAGCTGCTCCCTTCCCTGGGCACTGGGGTGCAGGGCTGGGTCCCGGGGCGGCGGCGCTGGGAGCTGCTGCTGCTCTCAGCCGTGACGCAGCATCTCAGCTCTCGCTGACACAGGTTCAAGTGGAGCATGCTGAGCTTGTCTGCCTCTGCTCCACCGACCACGTTTGCCTCCTTCCTCCCTCCTGGAGACCGCAAAATTCCCTCCTCTGCTTGGGCAGAGGCAGGGCAGGGTCTGGAGGTGGGGAGAGGAATTGTTCATCCAGCTTATGCTCAGCCTCCAAGCAGGGTTTGCTGGAATTAAGGACAAGGAGGAGGAGGGGAGAAAAAAATAAATCATAGGTGAGGTCAGCTCAGGCAGCCATGTGCGAGGAGCACAGTAAAGTGGCCTCAGCAGGTCAGGCAGGCAGCTGGGGAAGCATCTCTGGGGGCTCCCATGGGGAAAGTCACCAGGAGCTGGCAGCACCAGCATCTGGGAGGGACCCAGCTTGCAGCTCCCAGCCTGATCCAGGCTGTTTGTGCCAGTGCAGACAGGGCACAAGAAGCTGCAGGTCTGTTTGTTTGTGGCCCTCAGCTCTGCATCTCTTGTGCAATCAGCCCTGTGAAGGCCACAAGGGTGATCAGAGGACTGGAGCACATCTCTGGT
Source organism: Eubucco bourcierii (assembly GCA_013396675.1). Taxonomy (NCBI): domain Eukaryota; kingdom Metazoa; phylum Chordata; class Aves; order Piciformes; family Ramphastidae; genus Eubucco; species Eubucco bourcierii. The sequence continues at coordinate 109,657 of VWZE01012812.1, forward strand.
GAGGGCAGGCTGAGAGAGTTCAGCCTGGAGAAGAGAAGGCTCTGAGGAGACCTTAGAGCAGCCTTCTGGGATGTGAAGTGAGCTAGAGGAGAGCTGTAGAGGGACTGTTTATAAGGGCCTGTGGTGACAGGAGAAGGAGCAGTGGTTTGAAAGCAGAGCAGGGGAGAGGGAGATTGGGCATTAGGAAGAAGTTCTTTACTATGAGGGTGGTGAGACACTGGAGCAGGTTGCCCAGAGAAGCTGTGGACACCTCACCACTGGGAGTGTTTGAGACCAGACTGGATGAGACTCTGAGCAACCTGGGCTAGTGGGAGGTGTCCCTGCCCATGGCAGGGGGTCAGAAGTAGATGATCTTTAAGGTTCCTTCCAACCCAAGCCATTCTGTGATTCTATAAATGTGAGTGCAGCCTGGTCAGAACCTGCTCACACAGGGCACAGCCACTACTGGCTCCTCATGGTTCTGCTTCTGAGAGCAGAAATCATCACAGAGAGCAGTAAAAGCACAGAGAGCTGTGCTCAGGATCTGCTGTCTGGGATGAAATAAGAAGGTTTGCTCCCCAAAGTCTCTGCCTGGTGGCCCAAGATTCACCAGAGCCAGGTGTGAGTGATGGGCTCAGCCTCTATGCTCTGCACCAGCCACCTCCAGAGCCTGAGCAAGAGGAATTACTGTGCACAGAGCTAATTATTCCCTGCGTGCTGCACTGCAGCTCATTAAAAGTTTGTTAATGTTTGCAGATTGCTGAGTCCTGCTTTTTGCTGTTGCCTCCTCTGACGAGGTGGGGATGAAAAGGCAGCTTCTGCTGGTGGCTTGCTCTGGCTCACTGTGGTGGCAGCAGGCTGGGGCTGTGCGTGGGGAAAAGGCTTTGTGCTGAGCAGCTTTGCACCGTGGGAGGAGACTCTCCTGACTTCAGCTGTGTGGGGGCCAAGGGGCTGACTCCCACCACTGTGAGCCACACTCCTCTTCCTAGAGCCCCAGACTGCCCTCTGTGCCACCAGGGAAATGCCTCCCTCTGAGCTGCCACTCAGGATCCTGAGGCTCCTTCCTGGAGTCTCAGCTGGAGAGGTTGACTTAGCATGAAGGGGTCTGTGCTCCTGCAAGCAGCTGCTGGGAGCAAAGCAGCTGTCATCTTGGAGCAGAGACTGCAGATCATAGAATGGGAAGGTTGGAAGGGACCTCAAGGACCCTTCCCACTAACACAGGTCACTCAAGGCCTCATCCAACCTGGCTTTGAACACCTCCAGGGAGGTTGTGGAGCACAGAATCACCCAACGTGATCTTTGATCACGTTGGGTGATTCTGTGCTCCACAACCTCCCTGGGCAACCTGTGCCAGTGTCTCCCCACCCTCAACCTGTGCCAGTGTCTCACCACCCTCACTGTAAAGAACTTCCTCCTAACATGCAGTCTAAATCTTCTCTCTGCCAGTTTAAACCCATTGCCCCTTGTCCTGTCATTAGCTGAGGATGTGGACATCATTCCCCCTCCCTGGGGCTCTTTGAGACCAGGCTGGGCAAGGCCTTAGGCAACCTTGTCTAATGGAAGGTGTCCTTGCCCACGGCAGGAGGTTTGGAACTAGGTGATCTTTAAGGTCCCTTCCAACCCAACCCATCCTATGATTCTATGCTCATAACCCCAACTCCTCCAGAAGCCTGAGCTGAGTGGGTTGGAAACCTGCTGAGGAGGAGGAGAAAAGGGAGAACCCAGGCAGCTTCACCACTTCTCTGCACATGGGCAGCACCTCGGGTGAGGAGCAGCAGCAGCAGCAGCAGCAGCAGCAGCTGACAGCTCTTCTCCTGTGCTCCTCTTGCAGGTGCAAGTGCAACCTCCACGCCAACCTGTGCAGCTTCCGAGAGGGCAGCCTGCAGTGCGAGTGTGAGCACAACACCACGGGGCAGGACTGCGGCAAGTGCAAGAAGAACTTCCGCTCCAGGTCCTGGCGGGCAGGCTCCTACCTGCCCCTTCCCAACGGCTCCCCCAACGCATGTGAGTAACCTGCAGCCAGCTGGCCCCGGCCCTGCTCCCAGCTCGGGCTGCACAGCACCCAGGGATGGGACTGGATCTCATCCTGCCCTTCCCCGCCTCGAACCAGGGCAGGATGCTCAGCGCCTGTGAGAGGATCACGGAGTTGTTTCAGCTGGAGAAGCCCTTTGAGGTCATCCAGCCCAGCCCCTCTCTGGCTCTGCCAAGGCTGCTGCTAAAACCTGTCTTTCAGCATCATCTTTTAAACCCCTCCAGGGATGGGGATTCAGCCACCTCAGCCTGTGCCAGGCTTTGAGAACCCTTTCGGTGTAGAAGTTCCTTCTCATACCCAACCTAAACCTCCCCTGGTGCAGCTTGAGGCCATTCCCTATTGTCCCTTGTTACCTTGAAGAAAAGACCAACCCTCACCTGCCTCCAGCCTCCTTTCAGGAAGCTGTAGGGAGCCAGAAGGTTTCCCCTCAACTTTCTTTTCTCCAGACCCCAGCTCCCTCAGCTGCTCCTCCCCAGCCCTGTTCTCCAGACCCTTTCCCAGCTTCATTGCCCTTCTCTGGAAGTACCTCAGCCCCTCAATGTCCGTCTTGGAGAGAGGGCCCCCAAAGTGAACTCAATATTAACAGTGTGGCCTCACCTTGTGCTGAGTCCAGGAGGGCAATCCTTGCCCTGCTCCTGCTGGCCACACCATTGCTGATCCAAGCCAGGATGCTGTTGGCCCTCTTGGCCCCCACGGCACAGGGTTGCTCATCTGTGATCAACACCTCCAGATCTTTCTGTGCTGGGCATCTGTCCAGACACTCTGCCCCAAGCCTGGAACATTCATGGAGTTGTTGTAGCTATGTTTTGGTACACAGAGAGGTGAGAAGGGTTTTGGGTGGGCCCAGAGGTGATTTGTTGGTTGCTGGTAGTTGAGCCCAAATGGTGGCCAAGAATAGGAAGAATGACCTTGGGCCGAGTTCTGTGGCCCTGTGGCAGTGCAAAGTGCTGCCCTTTGAGGAAGACATCCTTTAGCCACAGCAGAGCACAGGTGCAGGGGCTCAGAGCTGGCACTGCTGAGCAGCAGGAGTGCAGGTTGCTTTCTGGATGGCTTTTCTGGATCCCGTTCTGGGGACGTCAGCGCTGCAGGCTTTGCCTTCCATCTGCGCAGCTCCGCCCTCATCCAACTGACTGCTGGAGCAAGGCACCGACAGAAGCAGAGGGGTGCAGGAGAGATGAAGGATGCCTACTCACCACCCTTCCAGCAGGGGATCTGGGGCAGGGACCATCACAGATGGACCAGTTGCTCCTGGCTTTCTGGCCAGTCCACGGCCACAGCCTTGTTGCACCGGCGCTGAGCCGCTCCGGCAGCAGCCGCTTGGAGCATCACCGAAGAGAAGCTTTTTCTCTCCCTCCCCACCCTCAATTTTTTTTTTTTTTGAAAGATTTATGTGCTTTAGGATGATCAAAGCTGAAACTCGGTCTCCCAAGGCCGTGATGGGAATGTTTTGTGTGTGCCAGGGCTGGGAGACGAGCAGGTTCTTTGAAAGGCAACGAGCTTGTCAGCTCCCACCAAGCGGCTGCATCGCTTCAAAGGAGCCTGGGAGAGTCTCTGGTGCTGACAGGCACAGACATGCTGTTCTCTCCCTGTCCCTCCTCTCCACTCCTCGTGGCTCTTCCTATTTCTCTTTCTCCTCTGCTCTTTCTTCTCCCATTCATCTCCCTTCCCATCTGCCAGTCTTCTTCCTCCTCCCAGCTCCAACTCTCTCTCTGTTGCTTCCTCCTTCCTCCACCAAGATCCTCTTCCCCTACAACAGAGGCAGTGCTCTGAAGCCCTCTCTCTCCTTTTGGTGGTTGTACCTCTGCCATCACTGCTCCTTGGAGACATTCAAAACCCACCTGGATGTTGTGATCCTGGAGAATCTGCTCTAGGTGGCCCTGCTTTAACAGAAGAGTTGCATCAGATGATCTCCAAGAGATGATCTCTTCCAAGCCCTACTGCTCTGTAATTCTGCAGTCCTGTGCTTTCAGCTGTCACTTGCCACAGTTACAGTAGAGAGGACCATGGCCATGAGTCTCCTGGGTGCTGAAAGTCAGCAGCTGGTCCTTGGATGGCCTTCTGCTGGTTGGTCTTGAAGCCAGTGGCACTGCAGTGAGTGTGGCAGTGGGAACAACCCTTCTTGCCCACTGAGAGCTGCTCCAGGGGCCACAGCCTGGCTCAGACCCTGCGCTGGGTACTTAGCCCAGTGAACCTCAGCAGATCTGCACAGCTTTGCTGGGCTTTAAGGCTAGGTCAAGGAAATGGTTAGCAGGAAAGCCCATCAGCAAGTTCTTCCCCAGGGGAAAGGCTTGAGATGCCAAGGCCCCAGTCAGCACCTTCTGGCCACCTCTGTGGTTTGACAACAGCAGCTCTCAAGATGTGGCAGCACACAGATGCTGACTGAGCTGCTAACTGCTGTTGGGTCCCCATTTTGTGTGGCTGTTTGATCTTCTGCTGGTGTCAGAGCTGGTGGTGTCCTGCTCCCAGTGACTCTGCTTCTCTTCCTTTCTTCACAGGTGCAGCTGCAGGCTCAGCCTTTGGCAGTAAGTAAAAACCAAACCCAGCTGTTGGCTTTTCACACCCCCCACATCCCGGTGCATGATCCTTGTGGATGTCAGTAAGGAGAGACAAAGCAATGCTTCTTTTCTCCCCATTATCATTTCCCACCCCATAACTCTTCCCTAATTGTGCCTCATTTTCTGCCCTGTCACAGAGCCTTATCTTTTCTCCCTTTGACTTCAGCAGCCTCATTTTGCAGCCTCCTCTGGCATGGTTTCCCCCCATGAGGTTCGTTAGGACGGCAGCCGGAAAGGAAGTAAAAAAAGACTCTTCAAACCCAGCAGCACTCCCTGTGAACCTCCTCCCCCCTCTCCCAGGCCTGCAGAATCCTACTCTGAGAAGGAGCTGGGTTTGAATTATTTGGTGTAGCATCCAGCCTGGGGTCACCTTGGGCTATGGATAAGGAAAAAAAAAACCCAAGCAGGGAGAGTGTGTAGCTGTGTGTGCACGTGTGGAGCTACACAGCTCTGTGAAGACAGCAGAGCTCAGCAGGGAGTTTTCTGCTGCAAGATTGATGGTGTGGTAGGATTCCTTATTTAACAAAGCTGGAGGTAGTTTGATATCAAAGAGCTTTGAGTTTTGGGTAAGCAGAGGCTGGGGTTTGAATGTTATGGCTTGGAATTACCCTCCAGAAGAAACAAATCGGTGGGCAGGATGATGAATGAGTTCTTTGGTTTGCAGGCAAAGAAGTGGAGGAGAAGTAGAATCATGGAGTGGTTTACAGGTTGGAAGGGACCTCAGAGATCATCTGCTACAACCTCCCTGCTGTGGTCAGGGTCACCTCTCAGCTAGACTTGGTTGCTCGAGGCCTCATCCAGCTTGGCCTTGAACACCCCCAGGGGCGGTGGAAATAGGTTGGGAGAAGTGCAGTGAGGGGGAAAAAAGCACTCAGGTGAGAGGTGGAGAGGTCAGGGACTGTGTTTGGTTTGGGGCTGCTGAAGAGGGGCAGGGACCTGCTGGAGAGGGTCCAAGGGAAGGCCACGAGGATGCTGAGGGGAGCTGAGGGGACTGAGCACTGCCTGATGAGGAGAGGCTGAGGGACCTGAGGCTGCTTAGTCTGGAGAGGAGAAGACTGAGAGGGGATTGAATCAATGTTAATAATTATCTGAGGGCTGGGGGTCAGGAGGGGGGGACAGGCTCTNTCTTTGGGTCCCTCCCAACCCCTGACCCCCTGTGAGCCTGAGCCTCCCCAGGACCACACCCTGGCACTTGAAGCAGTGAAATGCAAATGGTTAATCACTTTCAGCTAGAAATGAAACTCCTCCCTTCAGTAATTCACAACTGAAATAATGAAATGCTTTTCAAGTCCAACAGAATCTTTGCTTTTCTGGTCAAAACCACGTTGATAACTTCTTCTTTTTTTTTTTTTTTTTCCTCCTTTTTCTTCTCCCCCCTCCCCCTTGGCAGAGCTTAAGCATCCTCGGTGCTCCTTTTGTTTGGCTGGAAACTCTTCCCCATCAGAAATTCCTGCTGGGGGCTGGGAGCCACGTACAAGAGGTGGACAGGAGGGATTTGTGTCCTAGGCCAGTTAAGGAGAGATTATTTATCCTGCACAGGAGCCTAGAAGTGACCTAAATTAAGTATTTAAACTAGCTCAGGGCTATTATGAAATTAAGCAACCATAAGCTGCACCAAGCAGTGGGACAAACAAGGACAGGAGGGCAGCAGGTGGAAGTTAAGTAGGAATTGGTGTCCCTGGGGTTATTTTAGCTCAGGCTGTGGTGCTGGTGAGGGTAAGGTGGTGTGGTGGGCACCACACTCAGCTCCTTGGGGCTTCCTGGGGCTCAAGGCCAGGTTGCATGATGAAGTTTTTCCTCTCCAAGCTGATGCTGAACATCTCCAGGGAGGAGGTTGTGGACATCCTCCTCCCTGAGGGCTGTTCAATACCAGCTTGGATGAGGCCTTGAGCAACCTGGGCATGACCTCAAAGGGCTTTTCCAACCCATTCTGTGGGTCTGGAGGCAAGAAACTCAGGCCCCTGGGGGTGGGTTTGATGGTGCTGAGTGGTTTGCTGCCCATGGGGTGGCAGAAGAGACCTGCTGCTGTGCGTGGAGCTGGGGTCAGGCAGGGCTGTGCCAGCGGGCACGTAGGCATCGGGCAGCTCCTTCAGCACCCCCTCCCTCACTCTTCACCCCCATCTCTGCTTTCATTTCCCCTTCTCACCCTAATTGGTAATTAATTTCTGATGGAGCTGTAAGTCCTTAAGCCAATATCTGCCCCTGCAGCCTAAGCTTATCCAGCCCCCAGCCCTGCACACACACACCGAGCGTCACGGAGCCACCACAGCCCTAAGCCCCTGGCTGCCCCACTTGTCACTGTGCCCAGAAATCGGTCACCAGTTCAGCCCCAGCAGCCTGAGTGCTGTGCAAGCTGGCAAGGAAACCTTCCAGCCCCCTCCTCCACCCCCCAACCCCCCAGTAAGTGCCTTCCACTTCTTGTCTTTACTTGCCAGCGTTCGAGCGGCCGCAGAGGGTCAGCACCTCCAAAACCACCACTGCAAAACCAACCACAACCACCACCACCACCACCACCACCTCAACCACCACCAGCACCACCAGCACCCCTGTACCTGCCACCAGCACCCCCCAGCCAGGTGGGTGCCATGCTCCCTGCCATGCTCAGAGGCACAGGACTCTGTGGGCAGGCTCCTCCTTTCCGGCTGCTTCCCATCCTTGCTCCTCCGACCTTGGTGCCTTTGGTTATCTGCTCTGTAGGGTGATAAAGGGACATGGATAAAAATCAGCCTGTGCTCACCCAGCCCCTGGGCAGTCCTCTTTTGCTCTTTCCTCTTCAGTCCAAGGGCACTCTGACATCTGTACCAAGAGCTAGGAGCAAGGGTTCTGGTCCCTGGGAGCAGGGAGCCAACCATGAGGGGTCCACCTGGAAGCCAAGAGCCAACCGTGCCAGGGGCTGACTGAGCTGGCACTGCTGGCACTGTCATCATCAGGGCAGCAAGGAGGGAAGCCAGGACTCGTCCCTCTCACTTTGGTGGGGGTTAGAAAGAAAAGGTTTTCGGAACCCATCTCTGCTAGAGCCTCTTGGCAACCTTGTCCTGCTCAGGGCTGGCACAAGAGGGAGGAGGGAGCTGAACCTGTCCTGCTGCAGCCCTCACCCCCCGCAGGAGACACCAGAGCAGGCAGGAGGCTTGTCCCTGCTGGACCTGCTGGGGGCTCTCCCAGGGCAGCATGAGGAGGGCTGGGGGCTGCTCTGCCCCATCAGCCTCTCACTTGGACTTTCCCAGGGAGAGCAGCTGCCTTGGCAGACAAGCTGCCACCTCCTGCCACTTGCCACCAGACTCAGAGCTTAGCCCACGCCAGGGCTGTGCTGTGGGGTGAAGGTAGGAGCTGGCTCTGCCCTTGGCAGCTCTTCCAGCCCTGCACAAGTCCCTGTGGCCAGGCTCAAGGTTGTAACTCAGGCTGGCTGCACCTCCAAGGGCAGATTTTGGAGGGCAGAGCATTCCCCAGGCAGCTGCTGCACAGGCAGGCAGGCAGCAAGCAGGGCTGGAGCTCCAGAATCCTTTCCTGAGCCCTAAAATCCACCCCCCCCACCATGGAGGAAAACTTTAGTCCTTTCTCCAAGGGGGGTGTTCCTCCTTCCCTCCCCTCACGAAGGAGACATTTTCTCCTTTCTGTTGGTAATGAGCAGATCAAATTTAACAGCAGGACATTTTTTTTTTTAAGCCTCTCATGGGGGAATTAGACACGCAGCCCCCCCCACCC
>VWZE01012812.1:128864-163049 GCA_013396675.1 Eubucco bourcierii
AGACTTATTTTTGTTTGAATCAAATGCTCTAAAAGAACCACAGCTTCAAAGGGACCTTTTGCCATGAGCATTGGACGCTGGTGTACCCTCCCCCAGTAAAGCAACTATGACTGGCTGCTTGATCACCATGTTTTCCTTTCTGTGTGCACACTTAATTACAGGTAAAGACTTTATTTTTGGATTCCTAATGTCCTCTTGTGTTTTCTGAGTCACTAACAAGGTGCACCACACAGTGAGGGAGAGGGGAGGGAGGGACAAGTTTACCTCATCACTGAGAGCTCTTAATTATTCCTCCTAATTACTTTGCTGAACCTAGGTTAGGACACAGACTGCAGACAACCAAGCCTGAGTGATGCATGAAGTGTTGGGCCTGTGGGGAAAGGCTTTTTTCTCCTGCAGCAGGGGAGGCTGGGGAGTCCAGGGGTGCTTCTTCAGGAGGACATCAGCTGCCCAGCCCCATTGCAGTTCCCCCTGAGCTGGTGCTGTGCTGCACCTTTGCAGACAAAGCTGCTCATCTGTAGGCAGTCCTTCATCTTGTTTTTAAGCTGTGCTCCTCCTTCCCCCTATTTTTAAGCTGCCCTTTACCTTTCCCTTATTATTAAGCTGCCTTTCTCCTTCCCCCTATTTTTAAGCTGCCTGTCCCCTTATTTTTAAGCATCCACAGCCTTGGAGCTTCAGCATGGAGCTCACACAGACAAGATCAACTCCTTTAAGACTCACAAGCATGTCCCTGTCTGAGGAAGTCAAGCACATGAACCAAAGGAGTGACCAGAGCCAAGAAATGGCATTGCTCCTTCGGAACAGTGGCAGTGCTTGGGGCACATGAGCTTTAAATTTGTCATATCCAAAGACATACCAGGCCAGGAATTGATTGAGTAGAGCATTAGAAGAGAGGAGACATTACACACACACACACACCTCTCCAGCTCTGGGCTGGTTTTCTTACCTGGTGAGCAGCTCCAGGTCACCATCCCAGCTCCACACAGCTCTCTGAGCCAGCCTAGCAGCCCTAGGCAGTGCAGGCTTGAGCCTGCCTTGGCATTCCAGGCCTGGTGTCCTTGCTCCAAGAGCTTCTGTCAATGTCTGTTCTCTTTCAGCGCTGTCTCCATGTGCCTGTCTCTTGCCCATCCTGCTCAAGGGGGCCTGTGCCGGGAGCAGTCCACGTTTTAAAGGTGCCAGAGCTGCATCTGTCCTCCAGCCTCACACTGCACATGCCACATCCATGGGCAGGGCCCCGAAGTTAGCCACCTGCAGGGAAGAGAGGACAATAAACTTCTACTTTGGACAAGGAGAGGAGGTCTAAAGGAGGCCACGGTGGTGGTCAGAGGACTATAGCACCTCTCCTGTGAGGGCAGGCTGGGAGAGTTGAGGCTGTTCAGCCTGGGGAAGAGAAGGCTCCAGGAAGACCTTAGAGCTGCATTCTGCTATCTGAAGGGAGCCTACAGGAAGGCTGGGGAGGGGCTGTTCAAAAGGGCCTGTAGGGATAGGATGAGTGGTACTGGATTGAAACTGGAGTAGGGCAGATTTAGATTGGACATCAGGAGGAAGTTCTGCACAGTGAGGGTGGTGAGATGCTGGAACAGGTTGCCCAGGGAAGGGATGGAGACCTTATCCCTGGGGATGTTCATGGTCAGCCTTGAAGGGGCCCTGAGCAACCTGATCTAGATGCAGATGTCCTTGCTGACTGTGGGGGAGTTGGACAAGATGCCCTTTGAGGGTCCCCTCCAAGCCCCTGCAGTCTGTGATGCTGTGAGAAGAGGAGGGGAGGTGCAGGGTGGACTCTGTCACATCCCAGGAGCGACACAAAGCTGGGGCAGGTTTCGAGCAGCACAGAGGCAGACTGAGAGGCTGAGCCAATCCACCACAGATTAATGAAGGTTAAGCTCACTCTGCTGTGGTTTGACCCTGGGAGAGGTGGGGAGCACAAGCACTGCCTCCCTTCCTCCAGCTCCGTGCTGTCTGTCGGTGTTGAGCCTCCTCCTTTGTACCTTCTGACTGCAAGAGATTTAAACCCCTCGTCCGCCTCTGTTCTCACAAGTAACAGCACAGAACAGGCTGTAACGAGATCAAGCTCTCTAATAGCACTTCTGGAAGGTGAAGCAACATTCTCCTTTCCCTGCACTCATGTTTTTTCTCTAGAATATTAGATTAAGCAACAGAAAATTTACTACTTCATAAAGCCAGAGCCCAGCCAAAGCCCGAGCCCAGCAGCTTGCCTGCAAACAGCCCTGGTGATTGTGGCGCGGGCAGGAACATGCCCAGGAGCAGCAGCAGCAAAGTCCACGCAGAAAATAACCTCAGAAAGGCACAGCAATGCTCAGAGCAGCCCAGGAATGAAGACTGCTGGAGGTGACAGACCTGAGAGAGCACTGCAATAGGTCTTCATGCTTTGGGAGGTTTGCTCTTGGTTTTAAGATAAAATTTTGTTGGCTTCCTAACTCAGCTCCAGAGGTGGGAGATGGTTTGGGGGCAGTAGCTTAGCACTCGTGAGAGGTTGGTACAAGGTTGCCCAGGTAGGTGGTGGAGTCCACAGCCCTGCAAGTGTTTAAGAAACATGTGGACAGGGCACCTGGGGCCATGGTGGTGCTGGGTTGAAGATTGGAGGGGATGATCTGTGAGGGCTTCTCCAGTCTATGCCCTTGCAGAAGAATTCTATCAGCATTTAGGCTGTTGGCAAGGGCAGAGCAAAAGAGGTCATCACTGATGGCCTCAAAGGTGTTTTCCATCCTAAACAATTCCATGACTCAAGGAGGGGCTCTCAGAGAACCCCTCCTGGAGCTCTGCCTGCAGACAGAGCCATGCAGTTCCTCACCAGGCCCAGACACAAAGCCTAGGGACCAGGCTGGCACTTCACCTGCACAGTGCTGCTGGAGGGCTTGCAACGACACAAAGCACTGCAAGGCAGGACAAAAACCCTCTCACACACATCTTAAACTCTCTATTTAGGAGAATAATTTCAAGCTTCAGGACTGAAGACTCATTAACTGCAGCCATGGGTGGCTGCAGGGGGAGACCAGAGAGAGAAACCAGCACAGCAAGTACTTGCAGCTCCAAAACTTCATCTTCTTGAAGATGGAAATGTTTGTAGCTCAACTGCGTGCAGCTGTGGCAAGTTGAGTTTGCTACCTGTGGAAAGGTTACCTCAAAGCTCCTTCTCTTTCTGAGAAAAGCCACTTGGCTCCTTCAAGAGCTCTTCCTCTGCATCCTGTTGCTGGCGGTGGATGAGCTTGGAAAAGTTGTTAAATTACTCTCCTGCCTGCAAAAAAGTGACCTCTTCAAACAGCTCCAGCCTCACAGCTCTGCAGTTTGATTGTTTACCTCAGACTCTACTCTCACCTTAACTGCATGCAGCACTGACAAACCCAAGTAGCTGAAAACCCCAAAGTGACAGCAAAAAGAAACCAGCTCAAGGTGACCCAGCTGGGTTCACAGCCCCAGGTGCAGAGGAGCCCAGCAGTAGCCTGGCTTTGCTTGCTCAGCAGAGAAAATGTTGAGCCTACAGCCCCTGGGAGCTGGAGATGGGAGGAGGGGGGAGGAAAACAACTCTGCTGGCACTTAACAGGTCTGGTGTTTGGGTTTGTAAAGCTGAGGGAGCAGACATCTCACTGCCAAGAGTGATTGGGAAGGAGCTGGTGGAGGCTGGAGAGCACCCACACTTCAGTGGTAACCACCTTAAAGGGCTCCCCAAGCAGTCCTCTTTTATAATTGGTTTCATGAGAAGTTCCAAATGCAGACAGAGCCCAAGTACAGAGGAGCTGAGAGGTTCCACATGTAGATAGAGAGCCCGAGCCCAAGTACAGAGGAGCTGAGAAGTTCCAAATGTAGACAGAGCCCAAGTAGAGGAGCTGAGAAGTTCCAAATGTAGATGGAGCCCAAGTACAGAGGAGCTGAGAAGTTCCAAATGTAGATGGAGCCCAAGTACAGAGGAGCTGAGAAGTTCCAAATGCAGACAGAGCCCAAGTAGAGGAGCTGAGAAGTTCCAAATGTAGATGGAGCCCAAGTACAGAGGAGCTGAGAAGTTCCAAATGCAGACAGAGCCCAAGTAGAGGAGCTGAGAAGTTCCAAATGTAAACAGAGCCCAAGTACAGAGGAGCTGAGAAGTTCCAAATGTAGACAGAGCCCAAGTACAGAGGAGCTGAGAAGTTCCAAATGTAGACAGAGCCCAAGTACAGAGGAGCTGAGAAGTTCCAAATGTAGATGGAGCCCAAGTACAGAGGAGCTGAGAAGTTCCAAGTGTAGATGGAGCCCAAGCACAGAGGAGCTGAGAAGTTCCAAGTGTAGATGGAGCCCAAGTACAGAGGAGCTGAATGCTCCTACTCAGGAACAAGAGCAGAGTTGAGTTTTAAAGAGCTTTGCCTCACCATCTTCTCAGCCTTTCCAGGAGGGACTTGGGAGAGTTTGGCCACCACCACCTAGGCACTGGATAGGAATCACACACTCATTTGGGATGCAGAGAAGAGCTGCAGCCTGTCCTAAAGGCTCCTTTGTCATTTTGATTCCCTAAGTGTCATAACAAGTTTCCCTGCAGGGTGAGACGTGCGAGGAAAGCCTAAACCCACCCATTTCCACCACCTCATTGCCAGCCCCCAGCCTGACCTCCAAAAGCTCCATCCCCACCCTGCTCTGTGATGTGCTCAGGGCTTGAGAGGGAAAGGGGAGAGCAGCTGATGGGAACAGCTTTGTAGGAAGGGGAGGTCTTGGTCCAGCAGAGAAAGCAGTGGCAAACATGGGCAGCCTCATCCAGCTCATCTCCATTTTCACTCCACCAAACAGAAGGTGCACTGCAAGAACCTTCCCTTTCGGTTCCCTTCCTGTTTGTTCAGGAGTCAGTGGCAGACTGGGCAGGCAGGTAGAGCTGGCTGGAAAGGTCTCTTGCTGCTCCTTGTTCAGGGCTGCTCAGCCTCCAGCTGTTTGCACTGAAGAATAAGGCACTGGGCTGCATTCCAAGCATCTTTTAAGGAGGAGAGAGAAGTGGTGAGACCTTTGAGGGGGCTGGGGAGCAGCAAGAGGCTCTATTAGATCATTAACATTATAAATTCCATTTACCACACAGCAGCCATTTCATCCATCATTTATTCATGCAGACAGGAACCTCTTGCATTTTTAGGACCCTGCTTTTGCTGCTCCCAGGTATTGCTACAGTGGCTGGGCAGGGAATGAACAGCTCAGCTCCAGCCTCAACAGCTGGGCTCCTCTCTTACTGTAACCTGAATGCAAACCACCAACATCTGGGCTCCCTCTTTCTATATTCAAAGGTCAACCCCCAAGATCTGGGCTTTCCCTTTCTACAACATCAAAGTAACCTCCAATATTTGGAGCACCCCCTTTCTAAACCCAAAAGCAGCCCTCAACATTGAATGAGGCCTTGAGTAGCTGAGTCTCCTTGAGAAGTGTCCCTGCCCATGGTGGGGAGGTTGGAGTAGGACCTGAGGTCCCTTCCAGCCTGAGCCATTCTATGATCTGGGCTCCCTCTTTCTACACCCAAAGGTCAACCTTCAAGAGCTGAGCTTCTCCATTCTATAACCTTAAAGTAACCCCCAATATTTGGGGCACCCCCTTTCTAAACCCAAAAGCAGCCCTCAACATTGAATGAGGCCTTGAGTAGCTGAGTCTCCTTGAGAAGTGTCCCTGCCCATGGTGGGGAGGTTGGAGTAGGACCTGAGGTCCCTTCCAGCCTGAGCCATTCTACGATCTGGGCTCCCTCTTTCTACACCCAAAGGTCAACCCTCAAGAGCTGAGCTTCTCCATTCTATAACCTTAAAATAACCCCCAATATTTGGGGGCCCTCAACATCTGTGCTCCCTTTCCTATGTCCTCAAACCTCAACATCTGGGTGCCCCTCACTTTCTCTACTCAAAAGTAACCCCCAACATCTGGGCTCCCTCTTCTCTACCCAACAGTAATCCCCAACATTCAGGCTCCCTTCTCTACACCCACAAGTAGCCCCCAACATCTGGGCTCCCCCCTCTCCCCAAAACCCAACATCTGGGCTCCCTTTTCTCCACCCAGAAGTAAACCTCAACCTCTTGCTGTGTGCTTCAAGTAACTGCAAGCAAAGTCTCAGCTCTGAAGGACTCATTCCAGTTTCTGGGCTAGCAGGAGGCAGAGGCAGTGTCTGGCCCACCTGCACACCTTGCACCATTCAGCTTCCAGCTCCTGAGTCTCCATCCACAGGACCCAGCTGAGAAGGGCCGAGACAAAGCTCTACAAAACCCAGCTCTGCTCTGAGCAAGAACACTCAGCTCCTCCTTCATACTTTGCTCTATTTACATCTGGGTTTCATTACAGCTTATTGAGGGGCAGCACCAGCCCTCAGCATTCTTTTTATTGACATAAAGATGGTTCAAATGGCTTCTGCCACAGCTCTTAGGACCAGCCTTTGTCATAGGCTAAAGAGAAACAGCAGGCAGGGCAGCAGAGCCAAGAGGTTTGGAAGAGGACAGTGGTTTGCAGTATTCCTGTGAACACAAAGGGAGGTTACACAGCCAGAGGGGGTTCTGTGGTGTGAGTGACCAAACTTCCCCATCTGTGGCCATTGGGACCATCCAAGCAGCTCTCCTCCCTCACACAAGGTACACAACACCCAGGAGTCGTCACAGCAGTTTCAGAAGAGCAGATACTGCTGACTAGAGGTGGTGAGAGCCTGCTGAAGCAATTAAGGCTTGGAGAGAATCATTAACCAAAGCCAAACAATGCACACATGCTGATTTCACCTCAGACACCTCCAAGATTCCCTCATTCTCTTAGAATGCTCTGTGCTGTGCAGCACAAGGAGCTGGGCAGGCACAAACAGCAGCTAAAAGCTTCCCAGCACAGCCACAGTGTAGCTGGTCCCAGTAAAGCACTCTGGTTCTGGGCATGGATGCATGAAGGATGCTCAAGTTACCCTGGCAATCACCCCCTGACCCACACCTGATGTTTTGTAGGGTTAAGGCACCTGCATGGCATTGACCTGGATCTCACACACCTCTTTGGCAGCAGGTTAAAAGGATGGAGCCAACTCTAATCACTGCAATTAGTGTGTCAGGACAAGAACTACTACTCAAACATGGCTAAATTCCAGCCAGAGAGAGGCCTGGCAGCTGCTTTTCTCAGGCAAAGTCACTGCCCTGACACTGGAGAGGCACAAATCAGTTTGCAAGGGACAGGAGGATGCAGCCTGCTTCAGGGCAGGCTGCATTTTAACACAGAGAGAGCACCAAGGCCACCCAGCCCCAAGTGGGACTAACACAGCACTGTGCTGCCTTCTCAGAATCACACCAGGCTACCTCTACACAAACCCCTGCACACTCCAAATGTTGTTCTTCACCTCCCTGAGACAGACAGGAACAGCAGGAGAAGAAACTGAAGCTCCACAGCAACCCAAAGGCCTTCTTAGCAGAAAGGATTCCACTTTTATTGTGCAATGTTGTGGCGAGAGGAAAGCTTTCTTAAAAACAGTTTGGTTCCCCCTCCCCATCTCATTTTCCTGGTTATAAATTCAAACCCAGTGGGAAGGAGTCAGTAGTAACATCTAGAATGCACTGCTTGCCCTTTTGACCCCTGTAGACCTCCAAAAGCTCTAAAGCTACAAAACTGACATGTCATTAGCACCCAGCCCTCCGCAGCTCTTTGACTGGGATGCCAGAGTGCTGTTGATCATTCATCACATCAACTCACTGGGACCAGACAGACCTTGTAGGCTTTAATCTGCAGGCTGTGTTGCCACTGCAAGAAGAAAAGGATTCCAACTGATGAAGCAGCAGCAGGAGCAAAAACTCAAGGCACAGTTGTAGAAATGAAAGCTCTTCTGTTCCTATAAAAACAGGCAATAAAACATACAAAAGAATTCTCTGCATTCAACCAATGTGCATCTGCCCTTCTTGAGGCATGAGTGGAGCAGCAGCCAGAGTCCCTGCCCCCACCTTTGCAACATTCACTCTTGGCTAACAAATAAATTAAGGTTAGCTAGAACAAAGGAAAAGAGAAGTCTGGTTGGCTTTGGGATTTTTTTGGAGGGGGTTTCTGTCTGGTTTCCAGATTATTTTTTGGGGAGGGAGGGAGGGAGGAATGTTTGTTGTTGTGGTTTGGGGTTTGGGTTTTTTTTGCTTTGCTGTGGTTCTTCATAAAAAAAAATTCCACCACTAAGAAAAGAAAAAAAAAAAAAGAGCATTTTCAGAAGGAAAGAAGAAGCTCTATTTCTGCCAAATTAGATCTTAAAATAATTTTGTATACTGTACAAATATACATCCTGAAACATTTACAACCTTCGCTTCACTCGCTGGGTGACAAAGTTCACTGCTCCTCCAAAGCTGGAAGCTCTCAACTGTTCAGCTATAAAGTGCCCTTCACAAAGCAGGGACAGGGTGGGATGAAGCTGGATCTACTGACAGCAGAGGTATCAACACGAGGGAGGAGTACCAGGAGTAGTAAATAATTTAAAACAGTCCTTTGCCAGACAGGAGTCTGGGAACAGATACTCAGTGAGGAGCCAAAGCTGCAGTCAGTGAGAGGTCTTCCTCCTCTTGGCACTGCTGTGTTCTGTGTTCTCTGGTGTTCTCCTGGAAACATAACTGTCCCTGCTCCTCCTGCTGCTGTGACCGTGATCTCCTTTACTGTGGGCCCCAGCCCTCTGTTCATGCTCGTGTTGAGATGAGGAAGGTGATTTGGAGGGCAGGTCACAATGTTCCCTGGAGGGCAGGTCACAATGTCCCCTGGAGGGCTTCTTAGAAGCTTCTGCTCTGGAACTCTGGTCCCTGCTGGCTGAGGACACTTCGAGGCCTTGCTGCGGCATTGTCCCTGCAGCACTCTGGGCTGCTCGACTGCAGCCTTTTGAGTCCTGCTCCCTCCCCTTTGCTTCAGTCCTGCCAGCCATGCCTGCCCTCCTTGGGTCCCTTGGCTTCTCCTGGGCAGCAGGAGCTGCTGCAGCCTCCACAGGTGTGGAGACACTGCCTCTGCTGGAGTCCACGGCCTGAGCTCCCTGTGCCTGCTGGGGCACTCGGCTTCCTTGTGGCACTGCATGGCCAGCAGCAGGAGGTGCCAATGGGCTGCTGCTGGCCTCCCCTGGCTTTGCAAGCTCAACCCTCTTGACACTGGAAGAGGAAGGCTGCAGAACAGGAGTCTTTGTCCCTGCCTTGGTTGGACACCACCCTGTTGGCCTGAGTTTCAAGATCTTAAGAGCATCTCTCTTGTAGCTTTCTTCTGACGTCTTGATAATGGCTCCTCTTTTGTGAGCATCCTGAACCAGCTGGTTCCAGTCTTTGTTTTCCTGTAAGAGAGAGAAAACAGTTACCAGTGAGCTCAGCACAACTGGACAGAGCTGTCAGAGGCTGCACAACCTCTTTGTAATCAAGGTACCTGACACAAGTGTCATGGAAACCACTGTTAGGTTCCTCCTGGAACAGAAGGATCTTAACGTTTCACTTGCAAAGCAACTCTGGCTGCTGCAACACAGGGAAAAGGCCTTCACCATCACTCAGCTACTACTCATGAAAGACAATTTCTGTTTATGAAGGCCAGAAGAGTGCTCTCCTCCAGACCGAGGCAGGAGTGAGGTTTCCATGCCCTCTAGTGGTGTAGCTAACATCCCCCACGCCCAGAAAGATCAAACATCAACCCCTGTAAGCCATGAGCTCCACTCAAGAGCTCCCCGCACCTCTAGTGGGCCTACACAGTCCCCCAAAGGGGTCACTCTGTTTCACAAACACTCACTTCAGAGAATACAAGCCATGAGCATCCTCAAACCCCACATGACTACACAAAGTAGTGTCACAAACAATCATCTGAAGATCAGGAAGATGTTTTGGGCTGGTTTAGGTCTTTTACAAATCATCTTTGTTGTGGTATCCAGAGGCAACTGCAACGGCTGGAGCAAGGCTAAGGACTGAACAGGAGAACAGCTCTGCCATCCTCTCTTAGCAGTTGAGAGATTTTTCTTAGAATTGTAAAGGATTATGAATTTCAGGCACATTTTGAGAGTCATTTCCAGCTTCCCTTCTTGGAAGCAAGAAAACAATCAGAGGGTTTGTTTTTAAAGCTGTTATGAGTTAGAGCCAAAGCTTTCGAGCAGCAGCAGCCTTCAGAGGCCTGCACTGTGCTCATTTAACAGCACACTAGGGAAGGGTCCCACAGGCTGAGGATGGTCTTCCCTTCCCCAAGCACTCCTTGACCCAGAGCAGGGATGCCAGAAGACCTTCTGGCCGATGCTGTACCCACCATGAGCGTTTCCAGTCTGCCGAGGATGAAGAGGCTGAACCTGGCTCGGGTGATTGTGACATTGAGGCGCTGAAGGCTTGCCAGAAACCTGAGTGACAAGGAAAACTCAGCTCTGGGAATACTACTTCCAGGAGGTTTGTTAGGATAAATCATTTTCAGTGTCAGGGAAACAAAGGCAAGAGAGGCAGTTATAAAGGCAGTTTGTGACCCCTTCCCAGATCCCCCTGCAGCAGCCCTGCCCTGCATCAGGGGCTTTAGGTGAGTAGTGCTACATGAATTGTGGCTGCTTGCTTGCTTCCACTCTGATTCCTTGCAGGGAATTCCAGTTCTTTCCAGCTCTTGCTGTTGATGTTGCCTTTCTTAGAGCAAATCCCCTCTTAATACCAACCACAGCTTCCTTAAACGTTCCTCAAAGCACAGAAGACATCAACCTCGCTTCACCTATCAAGACTTTAAGCTTCCTTTTGACTTGAACTGAAATAGATTAATAATATTTGGTATGATTAATGGGAAACTTTCCTACTGAAATGCTGAAGGCTGGACATGAATATTTTATTGTAAAGGTGACCTGGCACTGGTAGCACATTTTGCTTTGTCATGCTTCAAGAGTGAAAAGTAAATTCCTGCAGAAGAAAGCCTGTGAGAACTCTCTGCTCTGAACATCCTGGTCTGAGCTGAACAAAACTGCTCCTGGTCTGATTTTACCTCTCAGGTTTGGGGGGTGGGGGGAAACACAAACACTGAGGCACTTAGTGCCATGGTCTAGTTGATTGGGTCGGGCTGGGTGATAGGTTGGACTGGATGAGCTTGGAGGTCTCTTCCAACCTGGTTGATTCTATGATACCAATATGTTGAAACCTAAAACAGTGCTTAGAGATTGGTAAATAAGGCCTAAAAGAAGTCAAACTCCAAAAATCATAGAATGGGAAGGTTGGAAGGGACCTCAAGGAACATCTAGTTTCAACACCCTGCCATAGGCAGGGACACCTCCCACTAACACAGGTCACTCAAAGCCTCATCCAACCTGGCTTTGAACACCTCCAGGGAAGGAGTAGCCACATTCTGCCCCTTTGCCCTGCTCTCCTCAGACCCCACCTGCAGTCCTGGGTGCAGTTCTGGAGCCCTCAGCACAGGAAGGACATGGAAGGGTTGGAGCCAGTGCAGAAGAGGCTACAAAGACGCTGAGAAGGCTGCAGCAGCTCTGCTGTGAGGACAGGCTGAGAGAGTTGGGGCTCTGCAGCCTGGAGAGGAGAAGGCTTCCAGGAGACCTTGGAGTGGCCTTGCAGGATCTGAAGGGGGCTCCAGGAAGGCTGGGACTATTGACAAGGCCTTGCAATTACAGGACAAGGGGAATGGGTTTGAAGTGGCAGAGGGGAGATTTAGACTGGATGTTAGGAGGAAGTTCTTTACAGTGAGGGTGTTGAGACACTGGCACAGGTTGCCCAAGGAGGTTGTGGCTTCTCCCTCCCTGGAGGTGTTCAAGGCCAGGTTGGATGAGTCCTTGAGTGACCTGTGCTAGTGGGATGTGTCCCTGCCTATGGCAGGGAGTTGGAACTGGTTGAGCCTTGAGGTCCCTTCCAACATTTCCATTCTATGATTCCATGATTCTATACATCTTTACATAGGTGCTGGGACACTGGAACAGGCTGCCCAGGGAGGTTGTGGCTGTCCCTTCCCTGCAGATGTTTGAGGCCAGACTGGATGAGGCCTTGAGCAAGGTGGGCTGGTGGGAGGTGTCCTTGCCCATGGCAGGGGGATGGAACTGGATGATCTTTAAGATCCCTTCCAACCCAGACCATTCTATGGTTCCATGAATATTTAGATCATGATTGGGAATGGGATCTGTGAACCCCCTGAGGACAACCATACCCAATGGAGCCTTTGGTGGTGTTTGCCCGGACGCAGGTCACTATGATGCAGTCTTTCTCTCGGCCCTGGAAGGCATCCACTGTATCCACTTCCCCTGGGCTGCTGAGGAAAGAATTGGTAAGCTGTTAAATTCTGCTAGCTGTTAAATTCTGCTAGCTGAAGTTTTAAGTGAGACACCTACATAAATAGATTCACAGAATGCATTGGGTTGGAAGTGACCACTGAAAGCAATCTCAGCCAACTCCCCTGCAGGCAACAGGGACACCTCCAACTACAGCAGGCTGCCCAGGGCCACAGCAAGCCTGATTTTGAATATCTCCAAGGATGAGGCCTCAACCACACCCCTGAGCAATCTGTCCCAGTGTCTCACCACCCTCATGGTGCAGAACTTCCTCCTGAGTTCAAATCTAAACCTCCCCTGCTCCAATTTCAAACCATTACCCCTTACCTATCCCAACAGGCCCTTCTGAATAGCCCCTCCCCTGCCTTCCAGTAGGTCCCCTTCAGATAGTGAAATGCAGCTTGAAGGTCTCCCTGGAGCCCTCTCTTCTCTTCCAGCACAGGAAGGACATTGAAGTGTTGGAGTGGGTCCAAAGGAGACCACAAAGATGCTCAGAGGGCTGCAGTAGCTCTGCTGTGAGGACAGGCTGAGAGAGTTGGGGTTCTGCAGCCTGGAGAAGAGAAGGCTTCCAGGAGACCTTGGAGTGGCCTTGCAGGATCTGAAGGGGGCTGCAGGAGGGNGCTCCACAACCTCCCTGCAGGTCTTCTGTGCTCCACAACCTCCCTGCAGGTCTTCTGTGCTCCACAACCTCCCTGCAGGTCTTCTGTGCTCCACAACCTCCCTGCAGGTCTTCTGTGCTCCACAACCTCCCTGCAGGTCTTCTGTGCTCCACAACCTCCCTGCAGGTCTTCTGTGCTCCACAACCTCCCTGGAGGTGTCCAAGGCCAGGCTGGACGAGGCCTTGAGTGCCCTGTACTAGTGGGAGGTGTCCCTGCCTATGGCAGGGGGTAGGAACTGGCTGATCTTTGAGCTCCCTTCCAACCTTCCCATTCTATGATTCTCAGCCTCAATACAATTCTGACCATCACCTGCCCAACTAACCCAGAGTAAATTTCTTCTCCAGTTCATGAACCCAAAGCTGAATTTACTTTTCTGAGGTCAGCAACATCGGTGAAGAGCTCCACACAGCTTGGAACCTTAGGTTTGCTTTTAAATCAGCTTCATTCAGAAGAGCAAGGCAACCAAAGCATGCATACAAGTAAGAACCAAGCCATGCAACAGAGAGGCCATGCCTGCTTTAAGCAAGAGGCTTGCATGGTTCCTTTAAAAGCAAGAGTTAAGTGCAGATTTTAGTACTATGAGAAAATCTTTAGTACAGAACAAAAGAAAAAAAACAATAGATTCGAGTTTTTGCCACTATTTTAAGAAGATCAACCAAGAACTGACACCTGAGAGCCAAGCCCATCTCCAAACTCATGGTTTCTTTACCTGTTACTCCCAAACACTTTGTCCAGTTGCCTCTGGATTCTCTTTTTCTGGGCACTGTAAGGGGTAATGATCCCAATGCGACGAAGACCCAGATCCTTCCTTCTTGCTTTAATCACTTTAATTAGTTCCATCACCAGCTTTACTTCCTGAGGATTGCTGAAAGAGCTGAAGGGGACAGAATGGAAACATGACAGCAACACATTTGACACCCTTTGCAAATTCAACACTTCAGCCCAGTTTGGGGAAGGCCTCTCTGGAGGTCAACCTGAGCCTGCAGTGTGAGTGTAGCCCAGACAGCTAGCTGAGTCCTGGGCTGCAGCAAGAGCAGTGTGGGCAGCAGGGCAAGGGAGGGGATTGTGCCCCTTTGCTCTGCTCTCCTCACACCCCAGCTGCAGTCCTGGGTGCAGTTCTGGAGCCCCCAGCACAGGAAGGACATGGAAGTGTTGGAGCAGGTCCAGAGGAGGGCCACAAAGACGCTGAGAGGGCTGCAGCAGCTCTGCTGTGAGGACAGGCTGAGAGAGTTGGGGCTCTGCAGCCTGGAGAGGAGAAGTTTTCCAGGAGACCTTGGAGTAGCCTTCCAGTATCTGAAGTGGGCTACAGGAGGGCTGGGGAGTGACTATTGACAAGGGCTTGGAATGACAGGACAAGGGGAATGGGTTTGAAGTGTCAGAGGGGAGACTGAAACTGGATGGTAGGAGGAAGTTCCTTACAGTGAGGGTGGTGAGACACTGGCACAGGTTGCCCAGGGAGGTTGTGGCTGCTCCCTCCCTGGAGGTGTTCAAGGCCAGGTTGGATGAGGCCTTGAGTGACCTGTACTAGTGGGAGGTGTCCCTGCCTATGGCAGGGGGTTGGAACTAGATGATCCTTGAGGTCCCTTCCAACCTTACCATTCTATGATTCTATGATTCTAATGGATTGAAGCTTGAAGAGGGCAGATTTAGAATGGAGATTCCAATTGTGGAATTCTTATTTCTGAAGTCATAGTTCTTAATTCTTCATTTCTAATCTAATTCTTAACTCTAAAATCCGTATTTTGGGTACAACACATGAAGAGAAACAAAGGGTTGGATTCAATCTCGAGAGGTCCCTTCCAACCCCTAACATTCTGTGATTCTGATTCAAGGAGCTGTGATTCTGTGATTAGGAAGTGAGGGTGGGGAGACACTGGAACAGGTTGCCCTGGGAGGTTGTAGATGCCCACTGCCTGGAACTGTTCAAGGCCAGGTTGGATGAGGCCTTGAGTGCCCTGTGCTAGTGGGAGGTGTCCCTGCCTATGGCAGGGGGTTGGAACTGGCTGATCCTTGAGGTCCCTTCCAACCTTCCCACTCTATGATTCTAGGTCCCTTCCACCCCTAGTGCTCAATGACACCACATCAAAGCCCCTGTCTTGAGCTTCTGCAGCTTCCTTCACATGGAGGCTCAAAGAACTTAGCAAGCACGCCCTGAGGAGGTGCTAACATCAATGAGAGGTGACAGCAGTCAAAGGTTGCACTTCACCTTCCCTCAGAACCACACAGCTTTGCTTTCCTGGCAGGATAGACAAGGGAAAGACTGAGCCTGCCACCTTCTGGTGTCACCTCCCTATGCAGCTGTGAAAACTTAAAAAAGAAATTAAAAAACCAGTGACAAAAACACTTAGAACTCAAGAAACTGGTACCAGAGCTGGCAGAGACTGTCAGCACTCACTGGTGTCTAACAAACAGTCAAACCAGAATTAAAACCTGTCCCAGATGAAAAACAACAACAAACCCAACCCATTTAACACCTGTTGGGTTTTGGTGGGTTTTTGGTTTGGTTTTTTGTTTTGTTTTGGTTTTTTGTTGGTTTTGTTTTTTTGTTTTTTTTTTTTTGTTAAATGAAATCAAATCAAGCTGCAGTGTGAGTGCAGTCCAGACAGCAACTGTGTGCTGGGCTGCAGCAAGAGCAGTGTGGGCAGCAGGGCAAGAGAGGGGATTCTGTCCCTTTGCTCTGCTCTCCTCAGAGCCCACCTGCAGTCCCTGTGCTGGGGGTTCCAGAACTTCACACAGAAGGACATGGAAGTGTTGGAGCCAGTCCAGAGGAGGCCACCAAGATGCTGAGAGGGCTGCAGGAGCTCTGCTGTGAGGACAGGCTGAGAGAGTTGGGGCTGTGCAGCCTGGAGAAGAGAAGGCTTCCAGGAGACCTTAGAGTAGCCTTGCAGGATCTGAAGTGGGCTCCAGGAAGGTTGGGGAGGGACTATTGACAAGGGCTTGGAATGGCAGGACAAGGGGAATGGGTTTGAAGTGGCAGAGAGGAGACTTTGACTGGATGTTAGGAGGAAGTTGTTTGCAGTGAGGGTGGCCAGACACTGGCACAGGTTGCCCAGGGAGGTTGTGGAGCACAGAAGCACCCAACGTGATCTTTGATCACGTTGGGTGCTTCTGTGCTCCACAACCTCCCTGAAGGTCTTCTGTGCTCCACAACCTCCCTGAAGGTCTTCTGTGCTCCACAACCTCCCTGAAGGTGTTCAAGGCCAAGCTGGACAAGGCCTTGAGTGCCCTGTACTAGTAGGAGGTGTCCCTATCGATGGCAGGGGGTTGGAACTAGATGATCCTTGAGGTCCCTTCCAACTTTCCCATTCTATGATTCTATGAACATGCAGCTCTGGCTGCTTAATGTATAATTTGCATTCTAGGAGAGAACTCCTCTGCAAGCAATTAACTCTCAGCAGCTCTCCATTTGGCTGAGGTGCAGGCAGGACTTACTCATTGTCTCGCTCCTCACGACCATCTCCAACATCAAAAATGAGGTAGGGCTGGAAGGGCCAGTCTGAAGAACATCTGTTCTCTTCTGTGGCTCTGTAAATCACATTTTTATCACTAGGAAACTGTGATAAAGCTAAGCACTGACACTTCATCCCTTCACACCATGGTTATCAAACACAAACAACTGTCAGTTTTCTTCCCCTCCCCCAAGTTACAGTCATTCATTTTCAGTGCTAGAGTGAAACCGCTCCCAACCTGTGCCCAGATCTGGAGACCTCAGCCTGGAGAAGAGAAGGCTCTGGGGAGACCTTCAAACAGCTTTCCAGTACTGAAAAAGCCTACAGGAGAGCTGAAGAGGAACTCTTTACAAAGCATGCAGTGATAGGATGAGTGTCGATGGCTTCAAACTGGCAGAAGTTGGATGTGGATTAGACATTAAGAAGGAATTCTTCCCCATGAGGGTGGTGAAGCACTGGAGCAGGCTGCCCAGAGAAGCTATGGAGGCTGCAAGTCTGGAAGTGCTCAAAGCCAGGTTGAATGGGGCCTTCAGCAACCTGGGCTAGGGGGAAGTGTCTCTGCCCATGGCAGGGCAGTTGGCACTGGGTATCAGAGGAGGGCCACGAAGATGCTGAGAGGGCTGCAGCAGCTCTGCTGTGAGGACAGGCTGAGAGAGTTGGGGCTCTGCAGCCTGGAGAGGAGAAGGTTTCCAGGAGACCTTAGAGTAGCCTTCCAGGATCTGAAGGGGGCCTACAGGAAGGCTGGGGAGGGACTACTGACAAGGGTTTGCAATGACAGGACAAGGGGCAATGGATTTGAACTGGCAAAGGGGAGATTTAGACTGGATGTTAGGAGGAAGTTGTTTGCAGTGAGGGTGGTGAGGCACTGGAACAGGTTGCCCAGGGAGGTTGTGGCTGTTCCCTCCCCAGAGATGTTCAAGGCCAGGTTGGATGAGGCCTTGAGTGCCCTGTGCTAGTGGGAGGTGTCCTTGCCTATGGCAGGGGGTTGGAACTGGCTGAGCCTTGAGGTCTCTTCCAACCTTCCCATTCTATGATTCTATGATCTCTAATGTCCCTTCCAACCCAACCCAGCCTGTGACTCCAGGATTCTATACCCTCAAGAATATTCAGTCTCAAAAGAGCATCAAGATGTAAGAAAGGATTTCTCTGAAGCACCTCCCTGCTCAGGACTCTGTGCAGACTCAGCAGAACCCATGCCAGCTACTCACTTGTCAGTCTTTAGAGTCCTGCCATAGACATAGTTGGATGGGAAGAGGCAGATGTCGGGGTGCATCCTGTACTGCACAGTCAGCTGCACCACCGGCAGGCTGCGGAACATGTTGCTCTGCATTTGCTCCTCCAGGTGCTTGTGCAGCCTTGCCATCAAGGACTGGTCATAGCCATTCTCCTGAGCTTTCTGCCAGAGGGAAAACCAGAGGCTCACTTCTGGGGAGTTAGAGCCCAAATTAACAACAGGAAATTCTCTTTCATAAAAACTATTTGTGGTTTCAGTCTCCTAAAGTGCTGACAGAATGACACCTACTTGTACTTCAGTTTCCTGTCTTACTGCTTCAGCAAACTGAAGTTTTGTTAGTGGAGTCTTCAGCAAGACAACTTCCTTCTGAGCCACAACACAACAAAATCTTAAACACATCAACAGGAAGGAAAAGCAAAATCTTCCAGGCGGGATCTTGTAACACGAGCACAGACCCTCCACTCAGTTTATCCTTCTAGAGAAGCCAGGCTCATTTTCCTCTTTTATCAGACCTTTAAACCAGTCCTTATTGCTGAATGGGAAATAAGGAAGTGATTCTGTGATGTTCATCTTTAGAACACATCTGTAAGTCCCCACTCAAGCCTTCACCCTTCATTCCTTAAGGAACCTGACACTGACTGAAGCTCACAATGAACGAACAGAGCCTGCTGCAACCACATCCATCACCAGCCAAGTGCTGACTTGCACTCAACTTACTGCCACAGTTATTCTTAATGGTGCATGAAATCAGTTCCAGGCCACACCAGCAAAGTCTACAGAGGTGGCACTCATCCATCTGTATCAGTTTTACTCACTGTGAAGGCAGCACTGATAAGGTCTCTGTGTAAGACTAAACTTGCAGAGTAGAGGACCCCACCTGCTCCGCAGCCTGCTCTGGCATTGAGGTGTCCTTTAGTCCTTTCACTTATTTTCTATAGATGCTGTACTTATATCCACTACAGAGTATGAAAGAAAAAGCAGCTTGAACACTTACTACTGATTTTACAGTAGGAGGAAGCTGTCTGGGATCTCCAACAAGGACGAGTTTATTGCAGCGATGGATCAGTGGGATCAGCGTTTCCACCTCGCAGGACTGCCCTGCCTTTTGCACGTGCAAAGGGCACAAAAAACACAAGTTATGTGCAAAGGAGTGAAGGGAAGTATGTTCAATTTCCTGCAAGAGACCCTGAATAACTCAAATGATTTTGAAGTCTTCTAAAAATTAAATTTACAGAGAGAAAAAAGATTTTCCCTCTAGTCAATAACTACGAGTAGAATTTTCTTGTATCATTCCCTCTGCGAAGCTCTCCAAACAGAACCCAACCACCTGAAAACCCCTGCAGCAAGAATCAAAATTGAGCCATGATTATTAAGTAAGAGTTGTCTGCCATTAAAGCACCAAACAAGGCAGAAAAGGGAGGAATGAGAAGTGATTCTTTCATCTCCTGGCTATACACAGCAGGTCAGGTCAGTTATCAGCTAAGAGGTGAGGATGGGGCAGTCAGCCCACAGGGTATGACACCAGCAGCCCAACAGTCACAAGCAGCCCAAGCAGAGAACAAGGCAGACCATGCTGTAGTACCAAAGAGCTTTACTGACCTCATCCACAATGACACAGCTGAAAGGATCAACTCCTTGCCTGGACAAAGTAGATTCCAACAGTCCTCCTCCACTGGCACTCAGCGTGCAGCAGATGATGTCAGACTCCAGGATGATTTCTGCCTGCACTTTCTGAGAGTGTGCCCGAACCTTCAAGTACATCAGGACAAGATGGCTCCCCTCTTTCAGCTTCCCTGAACCACCCCAAAGCAAGTTTTAACCACCTGGGTAACTCTAACTGCCAAACAGATCACACAGAATGCATCACCCCCAGTGAAACCACCTCCATGATTACATACTGAGGTCCCAGGCTGACGCCACTGAAGTCTTACTTCACTTTCAATGACAGATCAGCACCACTGAGGTGACAAAGTGGCACAAGGCTTCCTTTAGCTCTACAGTGAAGCACTCCAGACACACTAACTGTGAGCACAGTTTAGTTTGCACATTTCAACCCCCCCATGACCAGTGAGGGTCATTCAAGATGAAGCTTCATTTGTCTCAGCTTTGATTACAGGGTTTGCTGTCTCTATTTCCACTTTCACATCTATTTATCATCTCCAGAGGAAAAAACACCCAAAACAGCCAAACAAACCCAACCAATAAATTCTTTCAGTTGTTACTTGCAGCCTAGCACCCTAGGACAAGCAGGTTTCTGTCACCAGCTTTAGCAAACATGCCACATTTTTGTTTCAAATTCACCTTGAACTGCAAGGTTGAAGGTTCCCATCACTCTGGGGTTGTTTCCCTCCCCAGTATGCAGCCAGAGTACCTCTCAGTCTCTCAAAATCAGACTGGTTTGCATTGGAAGGACCTTAAAGATCCATCCTCTCCCAACCCCCCAGCCACAGGCAGGGACACCTCCCACTAGCCCAGGTTGCCTCATCCAGCCTGGCTTTGAACACCTGCAGGGTTACATTTCACACCAGGCTGTCCATAACTCACTCAGTTCATGACTTCTACCTCTATACCTCAGCCCAGCCACATCAAACCCCAAACCCCCCCTGAATTAAAGGACACCAAGTAGATAAGTACTATTAAATCCCTACCTCCTTCAGCTGAGATGCAAGATGTTCTCTCTCCTTTGAAACTTTGTTAAATTCATCATCTATCATTTGACTCTGAATGGGGCAAAAAAGAAAGAAACCATGTATCAGGAGTAATTAACACCACACATTTCCCAGGGACTTTTCCCCTCCCCTCCTCTAACTCATTTTCAAAGCATTTAGACTCATCCAGACTCCCTTAATATCAAATACATGTGAAGAAACTCATCAGTTTTAGCAAGTCATCAACATATTTAGACTTTGCCACACCTAATATTTACACATTTCTCATTTCTCTGCAACTGGGAAAACAATTTAGGAATCTGGGATGTGAGCACAAATGCCAAACTTTGTTAGGCAAAGAACTGGAAAGTTTGAGGTGCAACACAGATCCCAGCATCTCAGACTGCAAGAGGTCTTTTTATTTACAGTTGAGTTCAAGGCTTTGAAGTCAAATTCAGAAATTCATGGAATGGTTTAAGTTGGAAGGGACACCAAAGCTCATCCAGTTCCAACCCCCCCCTGCCATGGGCAGGGACATCTCCCACAAGCACAGGTTGCTCAAGGCCTCATCCAAGCTGGTGATGAACACCTCCAGGGAGGAGGTCAATCCTGAGCAACCTGAGGTCCAGGAGGGTCATGGACGTCCTCCTCCCTGGAGGTGTTCAACACCAGCTTGGACAAGAAAAACTTCATCATCCAACCTGACCTTGGACACCTCCAGGGAGAAGACATCCACAAGCTCCCTGGGCAACCTGTTCCAGAGTCTCCTCACCCTCGCTGGAAACAATTTCTTCTTCATCTCCAGTCTAAATCTCTCCTGCTCAAGCCTCAATTCATTGCTCCTCATCCTATCACTCCAAGACCTTGTAAAAAGTCCTTTTCCAGTTTTTTGTAGGCCCCTTTCAGGTACTGGAAATTATTAAATCATTACTATTTATAAATATGCTTAGGCAAAACCAAGAAGTCACTGGTGATAGAATCCAATGAAGAGTACTGCACTAGAGCAGGCAGTGGCATGATGAAGCAGCTGAAATCAGCAGCAGAAATTCAGGATGTAAAGCTGCTCTTTCCCTTTCATGGGTGCTAAGCAGCATTGCTTTTAGTTGAAAGGGCAGGTGAGGAGAGGTTCTGCTCAGAGACAGCATTAAAATGTAGATGCTTACTCTCTGGGCTCAGCTATGACCACAAAGCCCACCAAGAGGATTAGAAACTTGATTATCTTTCTACCTCCCTCTTGCCACATTTGTTCATGGCACGCTGGCGGATCAGCTCATCCAGCCTTTGGTCTATGGATTCCTTCTTCTTCTGAATATCCCTCTCCAAGTCAGCTGTCTTTCTTTCTGTGACAAAACAAAGTAAACCATGCAGGAGGGACAGAAGAAGCTATACCACAGTAACACTTTGCCTCCCAGTCATGCATCTTCAGTCACTCAGAACCAAGGAGCAAACTGATTTTTGTTGCGTTTTCTCTTCTTCTATTGAGTCTTTCTCTTGTGAAATGATTTGGGTCCAACTTCAGCTCTCCAAAGCTGCACAGGTACCTTGTCAAAGCCATCACCTTTAAGTAAACAGCTGTCAGAAATGGTATTTTAAATCCCAGCATGTTGAGGTTGGAGGGGATCTCTAGAGATCAGCCAGTCCAACCCCACCCTGCTCAAGTAGGGCACCCACAGCAGTTTGCCCAGCAGCACAGTGCCCAGCTGGGCTTGGAAGCTCTCCAGACAAGGAGACTCCACAGCCTCTGGGCAGCCTGCTCCAGGCCTCCAGCACCCTCACACCACAGAAGTTTCTCCTCCTGTTCAAATGGAACCTTCTGGGTTCCAGTTTGTGCCCATTGCCCCTTGGTCTGTCACTGGGCACCCACTGAGTGTGGTCTCATCTTCTTGCCCTTCTGTTCAGTTTTTGCTGAGCATTGATCAAATCCCCATGGCCTGCTTTTTTCCAGGCCTAACAGCCCCAGGGCTCACAGCCTTTACTCCTCAGTGATGCTCCAGTCACATTAGACACATTAGTTGTAATTATCATAGAATGGGAAGGTTGGAAGGGACCTCAAGGATCAGCCAGTTCCAACCCCCTACCATAAGCAGGGACACCTCCCACTAGCACAGGTCACTCAAGGCCTCATCCAACCTGGGCTTGAACACCTCCAGGGAGGGAGCAGCCACAACCTCCCTGGGCAACCTGTGCCAGTGTCTCACCACCCTCATTGCAAACAACTTCCTCCTAACATCCACTTTCAATCTCCCCTCTGCCACTTCAAACCCATTCCCCTTGTCCTGCCATTCCCAGCCCTTGTCAATAATCCCTCCCCAGACCTCCTGTAGCCCCCTTCATATCCTGGAAGGCTACTATCAGGTCTCCTGGAAGCCTTCTCCTCTCCAGGCTGCAGAGTCCAAACTCCCTCAGCCTGTCCTCACAGCAGAGCTGCTGCAGCCCTCTGAGCATCTTTGTGGCCTCCTCTGGACTGGTTCCAACACTTCCATGTCCTTCCTAATAATGATATACTAAATACAGAATCATAGAATAGTAAGGTTGGAAGGGACCTTCCAACCTAACACAGATAAGAACAAAACCACAGGTTTGGGTTTTTTAAGTCACCTTCTTCTTTCTTTACTATTATTTAGAGTTTAGGCCACATTTAAGCTGCCATTTCCCCACTGCTTTACGAAACACTGCTGCAGAACAACCTTGGACCAGATCCTTCCTCCTTCAAGGACACACAGCCCCCAGTGTAAAACCACCACCAGGCTCTTAAAGAGAACTCTGATTTGCACCTTACTTACTCATTCTGTGTTGAACTTGCTTGTCCAGGCTAAATCCCAGGACTTCACTGTTGATTGCTTTCTCAGCACCAATTCTCACCAATTTGATATCTCCACAATTTCCTGTTTGCAGAAGCAGAGGCAAAATACTTTTAGGTTGCTCCAATCACCTCTGCACTTGGGTATGGGAGAATAAAAAGAAGTGGGGGGGGGTGAAGGAAGAAAAGGGAGCTGAAATGTGTGGGGGGGAAATGTGGCCCTGAAACTTGTGTTAAAAAAAAGAGGCCCTAAAATAGGGGGGGGAAGAATGGGGCCCTGAAACACACTGAGGGAAGAGTTGATGCCTGTGTAAGGACAAAGAGTGATTTATTACCACACCCCCAATAAAAGAGAGCTCAGCAGAGCACATGAGGAGCAGGAACAGTCTGAGGTTGCAGCAGCCTTGTGCCCTCCCTAGCGTTAGACACAAGCAGCTGTTTGGGTTTCCCCTTCAGTCCACTGCAGCTACCCAAAAGCCCCAGAAGTCAGCACACAGCATACCCAGAGGCTCCTGCCTGTTCTGGCACCTCCCCTTAAAGGCAATGATGATCTTCTTCATGAGCTCATCCACAGCAGCATTGGATGGTGCACAAACCAGGAACCGATTTGGCTTGATCTTGGGATTTGTTTTCCTTGCTGTTCTCTCACTCCTGGTGTTCTGCAGATGGATTCACAAGAAACCAAAACAGGCTCTTTCAAATTGGGTTTGTGATTTCAAAGTCAGACTCTAGGCTCAGTCAGCATTCAGAAGATGGATCACAGGATGTTAGGGGTTGGAAGGGACCTCCAGAGATCGAGTCCAACGCCCCTGCTGGAGCAGGACCACGGAGACCACTCAGCTTGAGGGGGGTTGCAGCACCTCTGCTATGAGGACAGGCTGAGAGAGCTGGGGTTAGGCAGTCTGCAGAACAGAAGGCTCCTAAGTCACCTCACTGTGGCCTTCCAGTATCTGCAGGGGGCTACAAGAAAGCTGGGGAGGGACTTTTCAGGGGGTTGGGTAGTGATAGGACTGGGGAGGAATGGAGTAGAACTAGAAGAGGGTAGATCCAGATTGGATATTAGGAACAAGTTCTTCACCATGAGGGTGGTGAGACCCTGGAACAGGCTGCCCAGGCATGTAGGAAAAACTTCATCCCTGGAGGTTTTTAAGGCCAGGCTGGATGGGACTCTGAACAACCTGATCTGTGTAAGGTGTCCCTGCCCATGGCAGGGGGGTTGGAACTGGATGATCCTTGAGGTCCCTTCCAATTCCGTGATGCTTGAGTATCTCCTAAGCTTTGCCTTGCATTAAAAAGTCAAATATATTGATCACATTGGCCCAAAATTCCTTTCAGCAAGGAGCAATTTGATGAATGCATTGGATGCTGATATGAAACCCACTAAATGGGGCAGGCCACATAGCACTGCTCAAGAAAAGCCTTAATATTTTGATGTATTAAAGAAGGGTTTGCAGAGGGAGAGGCCAAATAACATCGTTTAACACATCGAGACATTAAGGATTTTTTATTTAGCAAGTCTTTGTACAGGGACTGACCAAACAACATCATTTCATGCATAAAAACAAGAAGGATTTGTTATTTACCAAGTGTTTGTAGAGGGAGAGGCCAAATATGATTGAACACATAAAAAAAAAAAAAAACAAACTTAAGGATTTTTTTTTTAATTTCCTAAGAGTTTACCTCACCAATTCTGCGCAATTCCTTGATTTGGAGTCCTAGAAACTGCTTCCCAAGATGCCCCAAAGGTGTTATTTCCACCACACACCCACTGAGTAAGCTTACTGAATTACACCCCCAATAATTATTTGCACTTCAAGCTATCAGTGAGCCCCCCTGGGGCACCAACCAGCAGCACATAGCAAGCACCTTCACTTACTTCTCTCAGGACACGAGACAGAAGGCCAACAATGGTTTTTGATTTCCCAGTCCCAGGTGGGCCATGGATGAGGCAGATCTTGGGAAGGCCTGGATGCTGCTTGACCATGGCATAAGCTGTCTCAATGGCTCTCTTCTGACCTTCATTGTAGTCATTCATATCAGATGCCTGAAGGAACAGACAAGGGCAAAAATAATTAATTATCGAGTATTGATTAATCATAGAATGGTTCAGGGTGGAAGGGATCTCAGAGATCATCTACTGCAGCCTCCCCACCTGACCTCTCAACTGGACTTGGCTGCCCAAAGCCTCATCCAACCTGGCCTTCAACACCCCCAGGAAGGAGGCAGCCACAACCTCCCTGGGCAGCCTGTGCCAGGCTCTCACCACCCTCGGACTGAAGAACTTCTTCCTCAGCTCCACTCTCACCCTGCTCTGCCTCAGCTCCATACCATTCCCCCTTGGCCTGGCTCCAGACACCCTCATGAAAGTCTCTTCTGCAGCCTTCCTGCAGGATGCCTTCAGCTATAGGAAGGCAGCTCTGAGGTCCCCCCAAATCTTCTCTTCTCCAGGCTGAACAACCCCAGCTTCCTCAGCCTGTCCTCACAGCAGAGTTGCTCCAGCAGAGGAGAGATCAAAACTCCATTGTTAAACATTTTCAGAATGTTCCTCATCTCTCTAGATAAGACTTAAAAAACTTACAGGACATTGAAACTTTTGATTCTAGGTTTGCTCACACCCAGTACTGACTTGAAAGTTGCAATGAAGGTTTTGTTTGCTCTCCACACATTTATTTCTATACTGCAGCTCAATTCATAGATTTACAGACTGGTTTGGGTTAGGAAGGACCTTAAAGATCACTCACTTCCACCCCCTCCCCACCACAGGTAAGGGACACATTCCACTACACCAGGTTGCTCAAGGCCTCATCCAACCTGGCCCTGAACACCACTTCTCCAGAGAGGAAGTGAAAGTGGAAGCTGCTAAAAGAACCCCACTGGTACCCAGTCAATATAACTGAAACACCTGAGCAAATCCAGGCTTCTCTCCACCCACCCACTCAATCAACTGTTGTGCCTCAGAGCACATGGAAGCCATCTGTTTGCACCTCATTGAGTGCCCAGTGAGAGGGCAAGGGGCAACAGGCACAAACTCAAGCACAGGAGGTTCCATCTGAACATGAGGAGGAACTTCTCTGCTTTGAGAGTGGTGGAGTACAGGGGCAGGCTGCCCAGACAGGCTCTCAAGTCTCCATCTCTGGAAACATTCAAACCCTTCCTGGATGCCATCCTGGCCAAACTGCCCTTAGTTGAATTAGATGTGAGGGTGGTGAGAGACTGGCACAGGCTGAGGGTGGTGAGACACTGGCACAGGTTGCCCAGGGAGGTTGTGGAGCACAGAATCACCCAACGTGATCAAAGATCACGTTGGGTGATTCTGTGCTCCACAACCTCCCTGAAGGTGTTCAAGGTCAGGTTGGATGAGGCCTTGAGTGACCTGTACTAGTGGGAGGTGTCCCTGCCTATGGCAGGGGATTTGAACTAGATGAGTTTTGAGGTCCCTTCCAACCTTCCCATTCTATGATTCTATGTCCAGAGATCCCTTCCAGCCCCCACCACTCTTTGATGGTGATCTCAAACCCCACCAGGCAAAGCCAGTTTTGCAACACTCATGAGATGCAAGCATTCACTCTGTCACCTCTAGCTGCAGGACTTACAGCACACTCTGAAGTTCCAGGCAAATCTCTGGGGCAGAAGTCATTGTAAGATGGATTTATGATGGGTTTAGCCAGGGGACTCCTGCTGAGCAGGAGTAGACTTCTGAATTCACGGCGAGTGGTCACCAGGGAGCCAACCACCAAACACTTGACTTGTTTGTTTTTGGAGAAGGACAAATTGCCTCGAGTTTGCACAGAAACATGATAGACAGTGTGCTGCTCCTTCTGTCCTGTTAGAAGGGGGAGGGAGGGAAAACAAAACAAAGCACCAACGAGTTGGTTAATGCAAAGAACAGCCAAGTTGTTAGCTGAAATAAACTCCCCCTAACTGGAGACGTTCAAGGCAAGGCTGGATGGGGCCCTGAGCAATCTGTTCTAGTGGGAGGAGTCCCTGCCCACAGCAGGGGGATTGGAACTCAATGATCTTTAAACTCCCTTCCAATTCAAACCATTCTTTGATCCTCTAATACTCAAACAGGTTACTGAACTCAATAGAACCAGCTGCCACCTTCTAGAAAAATGTCAACAATCTAATTCTGGCAAAAACCTCAAGCACCATTCCCACCTCCTCCAAACAACAAACTCCTGCAAAAAACCTCAAGCACCATTCCCACCTCCTCCAAACAACAAACTCTTGCACAAAACCTCAAGCACCATTCCCACCTCCTCCAAAAAACAAACTCCTGCAAAAAACCTCAAGCACCATTCCCACCTCCTCCAAACAACAAACTCCTGCACAAAAACCTCAAGCACCATTCCCACCTCCTGCAAAAAACAAAACTCTGGCAAAAATACTCAAGCACCATTCCCACCTCCTGCAAAAAACAAACTCCTGCAAAAAACCTCAAGCACCATTCCCACCTCCTCCAAAAAACAAACTAAAAAACCCAAGCAGGCTGAAAACAAAGCCCCAGAAGCAGCTCAGATTAAAGCTGTCTAAAGCAGTGATCTCAGTACTTGCTCATCTTGGTAATTCACAACTTCAGTTCCAGAAGGCAGTGAAAATTGAGTCAGAGCACTGAAGTTCATGGCAAGGTTTTAAAGCTGCATGAATGGAACTTCCACATCAGAGTCTGTTCTTCACTAAATGATGATCATCTGTATGGAAGGGATTCTCTAAGAAAACACCTGGAGGAGCAGGGCTGCAGCTTCAGTTCCTGCCTTTTTCCAAGGTTTCCAGCATGGAACAGTCCAAGCACAGTGGGAAAGCACTCCCATTTTCCCTGAGGTCAGGGTGGTATCACAAATGTTGACAGCCAGCTATGGAGAAGCATTTCAGAGCCCAAGGAAATGATCTCACCTTCACCCCAACCCCTTTTACTTACTGGCTGAAGAGCCAGAGGCACGATAAAAGCGAGTCACAAGCCCAACGTGATACACCTTAGAGTTTTCCATCTCCCCTTCTTCCTTGAAGGTTTCTTTTTTGTTCTGGACCACCAAAAAGATTACATCATCCTCCTTTGGGTGAAGTTGCCTTGCCAAATCTGCTTCTCGAAGATGAGCTGTTTTAAAATGAAAGTCACTGGAATTATTTTGCTTTTCTGACTAGAAAAGTGCTACAAAACAAACCTTGGTAGTGCCCACCTATGAACTTTTCAAGCTATTAAATGCT
Organism: Eubucco bourcierii; assembly: GCA_013396675.1. Classification (NCBI taxonomy): domain Eukaryota; kingdom Metazoa; phylum Chordata; class Aves; order Piciformes; family Ramphastidae; genus Eubucco; species Eubucco bourcierii. The sequence goes on from VWZE01012812.1 coordinate 157,044, forward strand.
ATAGTAAGAGACTCTGAAGAGTTTTGAAATCCATCCTACATTCTTAAAGCTGAACACAGCACTGCATAAGGACAGAGCAAGCCAAAGACTATTTCATTTACCAAAAGAAGCTGAACCAAAATCCCAATTACTAAGACGGAACTGAAGTTGGACATGAGCCCATCCTGGGCTGCATCCAAAGCAGTGTGGCCAGCAAGTCAACAGAGGTGACTGCCACTCTGCTCTGGTTAGACCTCACCCAGAGTGCTGTGTCCAGCTCTGGGGCCCACAACACAAGAGGAACATGAACCTGCTGGAGTGGATCCAGAGGAAGCCACAAAGATGATCAGAGGGCTGCAGCACCTCTGCTACAAGGACAGGCTGAGGCAGTTGGGGTTCAGCCTGGAGAAGGAAAGGCTCCAGGGAGTCCTTACAGTATCTGAAATGGACCTATAGAAAGGTTGGGGAGGGACTTTTTAGAAGGGCCTGTGCTGACAGGAGAAGGGCAATGGTTTGGAACTGGAGCAGAGGTTTAGGCTGGACATCAGGAGGAAGTTCTGCACAACGGAAGCAGAGAAATACTGAAACAGGCTGCCCAGGGACGTGACTGAGGCCCCATCTCTGGAGACATTCAAGACCAGACCTGATGTGGCCCTGGGCAGTCTGACCTAGCTGGAGATGTCCCTGCTGACTGCAGGGAGTTGGACAAGATGACCTTTGAGGGTCCCTTCCAACCTGATGCAATCTGTGACTTTGTTCTTAACACGCAAGGCACAAACTCCCTTCCAAAGGTGTTTCTGCTACACGCACTCTGAAACAGCAAATTCTGAATGCTTTCTGTATTGAAAGCAAATGAAGTTCTACCTCCAAGTGCTAGCTCCTTGCAGGGAATCACCTCTTTGAACATCAGAACACGGTCTGTTGAAGCCTCTCTTACCTTCAAAATGCGCTGTATTCACATCAGCACGGAAGTCTGGCAGCTCACTCTTGCAGAGCAGGTAGTAACTCTTCTCTCTTCCTCTCTGGTTTTCCATCCAGCCTTGTGCCAGCTACGTGGTGGAAAGGAAAAGCTAAATAAAAACACTTTGAATGTTTTAGTGTGACCTGAAGAACAGCTTTTCATGACTCAGAGGGCAAACAGAAGTGAAAAGCAGCTAACAGACTGGTGAGCACAAGGAGCCAAGAGTCTCACCCACATCTTTCTTAACACCTAGACACGATCTACACCACAGAGCAAACAAGAGCACTTTCTCCCCACCCATTTGCTACACTTTCCTACAAACCACTTCTAAACAAACATATCTGAGCTTGTGCAGCCCAGCAGGCAAATCTTTCCTAGGCTGCATCCAGAGGAATGTGGGCAGCAGGGCATGAGAGGGGATTCTGCCCCTTGACTCTGCTCTGCTGAGACCTCATCTCCAATCCTGCCTCCAGTCCTGGTGCCCCCAGCATAAGAAGAACGCAGGAGGCCACAAAGACGATCCAAGGATTGAAGCAGCTCTGCTGTGAGGACATGCTGAGGGAGCTGGGAGTGTTCAGCCTGGAGAAGACTCCAGGGGGACCTTAGAGTTGCCTTTCAATACCTGAAGGAATCCTCCAGGAAGGCTGCAGTGAGATTTTTCCCGAGGGTGTCTAGAGACAGGCCAAAGGGGAATAGTTTGAAGCTGAGGCAGAGCAGGGTTAGACTGGAGCTTAGGAAGAACTTCTTCAGTATGAGGGTGGTGACTCTATTCCAGAGTCTTCAGATGGTAAAGAGGACATTTTGGGAAAAAACCCAACCAGACAGTTTTGAATCTCTTGGTAAAATTTCCTAGGGTTGAGGAAAACAAAACCAAGACTCAGAAAGCCACTTACTGTTTCAAAGGCATTTAGCATCATCAGGGGGAAAAAGGTATTAAAATAGTCATTGTATCCCTGGAAGTGGACAGGAACAGGGGCTACAATAGACTGCAGGAGGTTACTTGGAGGTCCAAACTGGCCAAAGTTTGCAATGGATTCATAAGTCCAGTTCAGAACTTCATTGACAAAAGTGTTATTGTCTCGCTGCAGAGCGCCGAAGCCTGTGGAGTGGTTGCCTTGGGCAGCTCCTCTGGCAGCAGCTGGAGCAATCTTGTTCTGATTGTTGTGTGACTGCAGAATGTTCCCATAACTGTAGGGCTGAGGAATGTTGCTGAAAGTCGGAGGCCTGTGAGGTTGAGTGGCAGCTGGCACAGGCCTTGCACCGGGTGGCCTGCTCACCACCTGTTTGGCTGCGCTCACTTTGCTTTTCGAAGCCGGTGGCAGCTTTTTGCCATCCTCTAGGTCCTTGCTGAAGACTGCACTGCGTGAAGAACTTGCTGAGCTGAAGATCTTGGTGGTGGAAGGTTTTCTTGGTTTGGAAGGTGGCAGGAGAGGCTTGGCAAACACATGATCTCCTGCCGAGCTGCTGGCCGAATGCTTCCTGCAGTACTCCCCTGGCTTTGCCGCTTTCTCCACGCAGGCTGCGTGCTTGCATTGCAGCACAGCAGAGGGCTCGCTCTGCTGAAGGCTCTCAGCAGTGTCCATCTCCTCAAGGGTTTTACTAGCTAGAATGATATCTTCATCACTTTCCACCTGGGAACATAATTCCATATCCACAGGATTTGGCTGAGTTAAAAATAAAGCATCATCATCTCCGCTGTCCTCAGCTGCTTCACGCCCATTTTCTGCTGAAGTTGTCTTCTCACACTCAGGCTGGACAACGCAGGCCTTGTCTGAAGGTTCACCTTTATCAGTTCCAACAAGCACAGTGGAAGAGAGACTTGAAACTGTAGGAACAGGAGGAACCATCACCTTGTCATCCTCTGATCTTCTGGTTGAGCCTAAAGAGCTGAGCAGTTCAGAGACACGTGTCCCCTCCAAGGGACAAACAGCCTTCTCCCTTTTCTCATCTCTTTGGGTTTCAGCAGATCCTTCACCAGATGCCAGCCCAACACTTGGAGCCTTTGGTTTCCTTAACTTTACATCCACTTTGTTAACTTTGCTTCTTCTCTCAGAACCTCCCAGAGGTTCTCTGACACGCTTTGGGGGCCTCGTCTGCCTTAAATATTGACAGTCCTGGCAGGCCAGAAATTTTTTGTTATACTTTATGGACAAATTCTGAGCAGCAGTTGGCTTTGTCCTCCGTTTCTGTGGCAGTCCAACCCTCCCTGCAGCTTTCCCATAGCTACGGAGCTCAACTATGCTCTCCAAAGAGCGCTGGGACAACTCAAGGGCTTTGCGTGGTGCCTTCTTCAGACCAAGCTTTTCTACAGTTGATGCTGGCACAGGATACTGCCTGACCTTCTTTGGAGGAACTACTGCAGGCAGTGACCTGTCAGGTTGAGAAACTGAGGTCTTCTCAAGTAGTTTACTTTGTGCTGGTTTAAGAGGAGGAGGTTTTTTAGGGTTTCTCTGAGTGGTTCTTGCTGCCTTGGATTTGCTCACGCTCTTCTGTGGGCTTGTGCTCTTTTTCTTAAGGGCCAACTTTGAAGCTAAGGAGACTTGAGATGTAGATGCTTTGGGTTCATCCAACTCCAGGGTGAAGTTTTGAGCAACAGGACCTTTGTCTGCAAGACTCTCCAGTTGATCTTCCATATTTCCCTTACTAACAGATTCTTGCAACCCTGAGTGAGTTGCTTCTTTCATGTCATCATCTTCTTCCTGGTGAGAAGTATCTTCTAGCTGCTTCCCCACGATGGTCGCCCCTCTCATATCATCATCTTCTTGATTATGAAAAGCATCTTCTAGCTGCTTCTCAATAATGGTTGCCTCGTTCATATCATCATCTTCCTGATGAAAAGTATCTTCTAGCTGCTCCTCCACAATGGTTGCTTCTCTCATATCATCCCCTTCTTCCTGACTGGAAGCGTCTTTTAGCTGCTCCTCCACGATGGCTGCTTCTTCTTCCATCATCTCATCAGTTATGTAATCCACTTCATAACCCCACTCAATGGTGTAGTCAACGTTGTCATCACTCTGTGCATCACCTGAATTACTGCTGCCAGCTGTTGTTGAAAGCTGATCTTGTTTATACTCCTGAGTTGGTGCCATGGCTTGAGTGTCTGACCAAACCGAGTAGACATCCTCGTCTGTTTCAAACTCAAAGCACTGAGACTCACACTCCTCTAGGGACAAGGGAGAGCCTGGAGACTTGGACTCAGAAACGCAGCTGGAAGTTGAAGGCTGCTTGTCAAGGGGCACTTTGACTTGTTTTGTCTCCTCATCAGCCACACTTTCATCAGAAGAGTCTAAAACTACCACGGTTTTGTTGCTATTGTCACAAGGAGGTCTGGGACCTTGGCCATCACTGGAAGATCTTACAGCACCTTTCACCTTCCTTGTAACATGACTCACACTATGATGGACTGAGCTTTCTTGGCTGGAATCAAAGGGAAAATTGACACCTTTGGCATAGGCAGCTAAAGATAATTTGCAGAGCTCTCTATCAACCTGGGAGTCTGTTAAAGCATTGTCTTCAGGATCCATCTCCATGACCCCTTCCTCCTTCTTCCTTGCTGCACTGTTTCCTCTCTTGAAATACTCTGAAAACTCCAACAACCTGTCACTCGAGTCACACCTCAGGGACAGAAGCCTGCTCTGAGAAGCAGGGCTGGACAGGTCCCTCTTGTTTTCAGAGCTAGATGGAGCACAACCCAGCTTAGGCTGATCTGCCTCTGTTTTTGAAGCTACTGCTGCTGAATAGCCCTTCAAGTCAGGCAGGAGTTCAATCCTCCTTATGGTGACTTTCAGATCCTTGAGTTTGTAAGCCTCAGGATTTGAAGAGGAGCTGGGAGCTGCATTGCTCTGCTTTCCATCCAAGCTGTGACCATGCCCATAGGAACCAACACAAGGTGAAGCAGTCTGGTGCACTGGAGTTATGGGTCCTGCTTCATGTTGGTTTTCCAGCTCTGAGCCTCTCTTGCAGTCTGAATGCTGTGCATTTGGATTAAGGTTCTGATTATCCAGGTGACATTTCCCTGCCACAGGCTCATCTGCCCTGTTTTCCTGAACTTTCCTACTTAACTTTGCTGCCAAAGAGTTCTTTGGGAAGACACTGTCCTGAGCTGGAGATTCATCAGCTTCCTTCTTAATATTCCCCAAGAGGCCTTTTGTGGATGTCCACCACCTTGTACTTGTAGATGGATCCCTGCATTCCCCTTCCCAAGCACTCTTTCTTCTGACTAAAGGGTTCTCTTGGCAATCTCCATCTCCCTTTTCCTTCGACGCGACAGCAGCTAGTGGACAAAGGTCATCTCTGTCACATACGCTCGCTTTCCATCCATCATCATTCTTCTCTTGCTTTACAGACACAAGAGGCTGATCCTGCTGCACAGACACAAGAGGCTGATCCTGCTGCACAGACACAAGAGGCTGATCCTGCTGCACAGACACAAGAGGCTGATCCTGCTGCACAGACACAGCAGGTGAAGTTGGGGAGCTTGCACTGTTCCCTGGAGCAGCAGAGGGATCCAGTGGTCTGTTCTTTATGCTCCTTACCACCTGCCTGAGGCACACCTGTAGTTCCTGAGTTTCCCGGATGTTCAGCTGCCAACCCGAGGACAGATTTCCTCTCAGGAGGAGATTGAGCTTGTTTAGGTATCGCTTGCAAAGAGCTTGCTGCCCGATTTGGTAGCCCTCTTTCAGCAGGCTGCGGATCAGCTGCACACAGGCATGCTGCACGGAGTTGGAAGCCTGCAGGGATCCTGGGGAGCCTCTCGGGCAGGGGCCGGGGCCTTTATCGGCGCGGCGAGTGAAGGCTGCGGCGGGCAGCTTGGCACACCTCACCACGGCTTCCACCCACTCCTGGGAGCTAATCCACAGCAAGTGCAGGCACTTCTTATTTCTGTGCAGCTCGATAATGGACACCAGGATGAGGAGGAAAAATTCGGCGATCTTGTCGCACTGCTGCATTCTCGGGTTGAGGGTATCTTTGATTTCCGAGCAGAGGTAGTGGATGACTTCTACTATGTAAGCCACACCCAAGTCGTTCAGATCCATCAGGGACTGAACAAAAGGGATGAACCAGAG
>VWZE01012813.1:409-16148 GCA_013396675.1 Eubucco bourcierii
GGTCCGGGGGGAGCGGCTGCGGCTGAACCAACCCTGTGTCGGCCCCCTACCCGGTTCTAGGCGTCTTCCTCATCCCCTATCTGCTCATCGTCTTCGTGGGTGGCATCCCCGTCTTCTTCTTGGAGGTGGCCCTGGGGCAGTTTATGAAGCAGGGGGGCATCGCCGCCTGGAACATTGCCCCCCTTTTCAAGGGTAACGCCGCGCCCTGCATGTGCCCTGCCTGCACCTGCCCGTGGCCCTTGTCACCCTGCACCCTGCCCAGGGGCCCCAGCACCCTGCCAGCACTCTGCTTGGGGCACCAGCTGCCTGCAGCCTGCCAGGGCTGGCAGCACCCTGCCCACACCCTGCCTGCTCCCATGCACCTTGCCCATGTCCTATTGCTGCCCTGCACCCTGGCCAAGGGTGGCAGCTGCTGGCACCCCTGCCCCGACGTGCCCCTAGGACTCCCTGCCTACGTGCTGCTGGGTGTTGCTGGCTTCCCTCAGGGCTGCTAGTGTCCTGGAGGGTGCTCAACACCCACCTTAGCACTGTCTTGCTGGTGTCCCTGTGCTGTGCTCCACTAGCTCTACTATGGCCTGTGCCATACTTGTCAGGTGTCCCCATCCAGACCTATCTGGGGCTGCCAGCTCCTCCCTGTCCTGTCCTCATCAGCTCCATCTTGTCTTGTTCCCACGAGGTGCACTCTGTCCTGCCCAGTTCCCTACGTTGCCACTAGCCCCTCTCTGCCCTATTTAAGGCTCCCTACATCTTCATCAGCACCACATGTCCTGCCACAGCCGTGACAGCACTCTGCATCCCACCCTGGGCTGCTGGCTCTCCTGTCCTGCCAGGCTGCTGGGTGCCCAGGGATGGCTGTGGGCTCTGATCTCCCCATGCTGCAGGTCTGGGCTTGGCCTCCATGGTGATCGTCTTTTTCTGCAACTCCTACTACATTATGATCCTGGTGTGGGGGCTCTTCTACCTGGTGCACTCTCTGACGGACACCCTGCCCTGGGCCACCTGTGGCCATGCCTGGAACACTGAGCAGTGTGCCGAGCTCTTCCACCTGGAGCTCTGTCACAATAGCAGCACCAACGCCAGTGCTGGTACTGGGACCTTCAATTTCAGCTGCACTGACCTCGCCAGCAAACGCTCACCCGTCATTGAGTTTTGGGAGTGAGTGTAGGGGCCAAGAGGGTTTCAGCTGGGGCTGGGTGGTCATGCCAGTGCTTTTAACAGCCCTGCTCCGCAGGAATAAGGTGCTGCGGCTCTCGGGGGACCTCAGCGAGCCAGGGGAGATGAACTGGCAGATGATCCTCTGCTTGGTCACCACCTGGGTTATCGTCTACTTCTGCATCTGGAAGGGTGTCAAGTCAACTGGGAAGGTGAAACTCGCGGGGGGGACGGGGGGAACGGGGGGACACATGCCTTGGGACCACCAGCATGCAAGAACAGAACTGTGGCACACAGCACTGCCAACTCCTGCCCTTTTGTGCTGCAGCCCACATGAGTGCAAGACCCCATGTCCCACATCTGTCTGGGAGGTGCCACCAGCTGCTGGGGACATCCCCAAGCTCTGGTCCTGCTGGGATACCGTGACATGTGATGAAGAACCCTAGCCTGAAGCCGTGTCTCACTGCCATCCACTCCTCTGCAGATTGTCTACTTCACGGCACTCTTCCCCTACGTGGTCCTCATCCTGCTGCTGGTCCATGGAGTGACACTCCCTGGAGCGCTGGGCGGCATCGTCTACTACCTGAAACCTGACTGGTCCAAGCTGGCTGAGGCGCAGGTGAGGGTGGCGGGAAGAGCAGGAGGTCACTGAGTGCTGGGCACCTCTCTGACACTCCCCTCACTCCCCTGACACCCTCCCTTGCACCTCAGGTCTGGATTGATGCTGGCACCCAGATATTCTTCTCCTATGCCATCGGACTGGGTGCCCTGACTGCCCTGGGCAGCTACAACCGCTTCCATAACAACTGCTACAGGTAGGGCTGTGCTGGCTGTGTATCAGCTCTCCTCCCTGGTGTGTCCCTCAGCATGTCTCTTGGTGCGTCCCTCGGTGTCCCCTTGGTGTGTGCCCCCTTGTCTCTGCAGCGCTCCCAACCCACTCTGCCTGCAGGGATGCCTACATCCTGGCTGTGATCAACAGCTCCACCAGCTTCTTTGCGGGCTTTGTTGTCTTCTCCGTGCTGGGCTTCATGGCCTCTGAGCAAGGTGTGGACATTTCCAAGGTGGCCGAGTCTGGTGAGTGCTGAACAGTGGGTGCCCACTGGCACTGTGTCCCCTGTGTCCCCCTCTGCAGTGGAACTTCTGAGCTTGCTCTCCCACAGGCCCTGGGCTGGCTTTCATCGCCTACCCCAAAGCTGTGACACTGATGCCCTTGTCCCCACTCTGGGCCACGCTCTTCTTCTTCATGCTCCTTGTGCTGGGGTTGGACAGCCAGGTGAAGTGGCGGGCAGGGGGACAGTGATGGGGAGGGGAGGGGATGGCACATCCCTGCTGAGCCCCATTCTCTGCTGCAGTTTGTCGGTGTGGAGGGTTTCATCACGGGCATCCTGGATCTGTTCCCCCAGCCGGGGGCCGGCTCGCTGCGCCGTGAGCTCACTGCTGCGGTCTGCTGCATTGTCTGCTGCCTCATCGACCTCTCTATGGTCACACAGGTGGGGGATGTGGCAAGGACACCAGCCAGTCGGCCCCATGCAGGTGCCCATGCCTGCCTCCGGGGTGGCACCTCCTTCTGGGTCCCAGTATGGGGCAGGAGTTCCCTGGGGCTGCTGCATCCGTGGCAGTGGGGAGTGCCCATGGCACGGATGCCTGTAGTTGTGGAGATGCCTTTTGCCATGGGGGTGCCATGGCAGCACAAGGTGTCTGTGGCATGTAGGGCATCCATGCTAGGTGCAGCACTGATGCTGGCAAGGCTGTGCCTGTGCCGAGGTGCCTGTGCCAGCACGGAGCAGCCGGGCAGAGCTCCGGTGACCTGCATCACCATCCTGGCAGGGCGGCATGTACGTGTTCCAGCTCTTTGACAACTACTCAGCCAGTGGGATCACGCTGCTGTGGCAGGCTTTCTGGGAGTGCGTGGTCATTGCCTGGGTCTACGGTGAGGCCAGGGGGATATGGAGAGTCACACAAGGGGACACGGGTGCCCCACAGGGCTGGGATGATGCCCTTCTCCCCGCAGGTGCTGACCGCTTCATGGATGATGTAGCCCGCATGATTGGCTACCGGCCCCTGCCCATCATGAAGTGGTGCTGGGCTGTGGTGACACCGATGGTCTGCATGGTGAGTGGGGACACGCGTGTGCTGGTGAGTGCCGCTGCCCCGGCTCCGTGCCACAGGCGCCGGGCTCCCCCCGGTGGCTGCTTTGGGCATGGCAGCCCTGGGGCGACACACTTCAGGGACACGTTTTGACACATGTGTGAAGGTCATAGGGTGACACATGTGCTGGGACTGTAGGGTGATATGCCTGGAGTGTCTGGGGCTGCTAGACCCCTACCCTGCAGGACCTCACCCTCCTCTTTCCACTCAGGGCATCTTTGTGTTCCACGTGGTGAACTACAAGCCGCTGACGTACAACAAGACATATGTGTACCCGTGGTGGGGCGATGCCATCGGCTGGGTCCTGGCACTCTCCTCCATGCTCTGCATCCCCTGCACCGTCCTCTACAAGCTCCTGCGCTGCAAAGGCTCCCTGCGCGAGGTGAGGGCAGTGCTTCTTGCCTCTGTCTCCAACCCAGCTTGGCTCTTCTTGTTTTTGCCCCCCTCTTAGTCCTGTCCCACTCTCGGTCCTATTTCCATCCCCATTCAAGTCTCAGCGCTTCTACATTGCCATCTCAGTCCCATCTCAAATCAAATGCTATCCCTGCCCCTATTCCTGTCTCATTCCTGTACAATTCCCATCCCTCCCCCTATCTCCATACCTGATTCACTCCCAAACTCACCTGAATCCTGTCTTGGCTTACATCAGTCTCAGTCCCATCCCCATTTGAATCCTGTCCCTGCTCCCAGCCCCATCACTCTCACTCCCAGTCAAATCCTGTTCCTGTCTCCTTATCAGTCTCAATCCTATCCCCATCTCCTCCCTGTCCCTATGCAATCCCTGTTTCTCCCTCAATCCTATTTAAATCCTTTCCCCATCCTAGTTTCACCCCCATCCAAAACCTGTTCCTGTCTGGCTTTCTCACTCCCAACCTCACCCAAATCCCATCCTTGCTGATATCGCTGTCTTAAGATCATCACCGTCTCCATCTCGTCCCTATCCTCATGCTGTCTCTCTTCCTTGACTCAATCCATTTCAATCCCTTCCCCATCTCAGTCTCACAGCTATCCTCATCCAAAGCCCACACTTATCCCCACTTCAGTCCCATCCCAGTGCACAGGGGACATGCACCATGCCAGATCCAGGCAGTCCCCAGTGCAGCTACCCCTGGGTGCTGACAATAGGGTCCCCACAGCGCTGGCAGCTCCTGACCACTCCAATCTGGGGCCACCATCACCTGGAGTACCTGACACCTGAGGCAGAAGCCAAGCTGCTGGCCCCGGAACCCCGCAAGGAGAAGGCGACACTCTTCGAGACTGTGATCTGAGAGTGGGGAGGGTCGTGCCACTCCCGCCTGCCATAGCAATAATGCCAGCACTGCCTCCCACCCATGCTGCCCTGTGCCCCCTGCGCTGCCCTGGCCCCGCACTGGCCTCATCACAGAAGGGGTGCATGACAGCGAGGTGGAGGGTTGCTGGGGGCTGCGGGGCCGGGGCAGCTGCAGGGAGTAGGAGGGTTCCCCAGCATGGGGGAGCACGGGAGTCCAGCAGGGAGGCTGCAGGCCCGGGGATCCATCGGGACAACCTTTCTCTGGCCCCCACCTGCAACCCCCACAGCCCCCAACTCACTAACTGCTTCCTGTAGCATTTGTCTGGTGTAACCCCGACTGCCCCGACATCTGGCAATAAACTGGGAGACCCTGGCAGCCCTGGCACTGAAGGCAGGGGGAGGCGGGCACCATTGGTGGGCGAGATGTGGGGTGACACCTGCCTATCAGGGACACAACTCAGGGATGCAGGGACACCTGGGTTCCTCTCCTGGAGTGATTCAGTGGGAAGAGGCTGCCAGAGCAGTGAGTTCTCCCTCTTCCTCCATTGCAGGATGTGGGTGCCTGTGGACTGTACCAAAACTGTACTTCCCCTGTGGCACTGGGGCACCCCATGCAGCCAGGGCTGGCCCTGAGTCCCAGCCCTGCACCTGCCTCAAGGGGCAGGATTCAGCCCAGAGGCTTTGGAGGTCTTGGCTATCCCCAGCCCAGAGCAGGGGCTGAAGGGGTTAGGTCAGGATCCCCCTTTACCCAGATGGGAACTGCTTATATTGACTTAGGGGCTTTCTACTGTGCTGTGCCACAGAGCTCTGGAGGGCTGCAGGGGTGAGGGGACAGGGCAGCCCCTGGGCCCAGGCATGTAGCTGGGAGAAGTGAGATGTTCAATCTGCTCCAGACCCCTTGAGCTGCCAGAGCCTAGTGCCGGTGTGATGCCAGCCAGAGTGTTCCTTGTGCCCAGCACTGGCAGTTCCCGGGGAGGCCAGCCTGTGCCATGGAGACCTGCATGGTGCCTTGAGGGTGCCTGTGGCATGTTGTGCTTGGGGTGGATGTGAGCCATTCCTATGCCCTGACTAAGCATCAGTGTCCCACCATGCCCAGGACTAGCATTCATCACCCTCCAGCAGTGCTGTGGTGGCCCCAAGTAGTCTGTGGCTGTCTGCTGCTGGCGGAACAAGGGGACAGAAGTACCACCAACCTGTCCTGGCCATCTTTGGGCATGAGGTTTGGATAGTGGTGCCATGCCAGGGTGGCCATGTCCTGCATCCAGACAGCACCAGGGTGCTGGAGGAGCTTGTCTTGAGGACACCATCTTACCCCACCAAGATACCCTTTCACCTCTCCAGGGTGAGGTGGCACTTCCTGCCCCACTGGCAACACACACTGTAATTACCACGGGCTGGGCGGAAGCATCAGAGATAATTGGGGGTGAGTCGTTAGTACTGGAGCACCTCGTGCCCCGGGTGTGGCAGGACTTTCCAGAAGAGCTGGTCTGCAGGGCTAGTTGGCATCCTAGTGTGCTGGCTGCTGTGAAGGGCCTGTCTGACTGCTCATCCCTGGAGCAGGGCTGGGGCTGGGTGTGGGGTTGAGCACCGTCATCGCCTTCACTTCGTGCTGTAGCACACCCTGGCCCCACCACCCCCATAAAAGGCAGAGTGGCAGGCTGGTGGCAGGACACCGACGGTGCAGACGGTGAGAGTGCAGAGACCGGACAGAACTGGACGAAGGAGAGGCAGAGAACGAGGAATAAGGAGGTACCAGGAGGCCCCTGTGCCAGCCAGGCCATTGCCATGTGTTTCCCATAGCACACAAAGGACACCACACACATGCCCTCACAGGGGCAGGTGCCCACACGACCATGAACCGGATCACAGTGTATGAACGTGCCAACTTTGAGGGGCTGAGCCGGGAGTTCACTTGCGACGTGCCTGACCTGCATGAGCTGGATTTTGGGAACTGCATTGCCTCGCTGAAGGTGGTAGGGCAGCCCTGGATTGCCTACACAGAGCCCAAGTATGAGGGGGAGCCACATGTCTTTGAGGAGGGCGAGTATGTCTCTGTGGAGCGGCCAAACAGCTTCTCAGCACTGCGTCTTGTGCACCATGACCTAGGGGACCCTCAGATCATCCTCTACGAGAGACCCAACTTCCAAGGTGCCTGCAAAGTGGTGACAGAGGAGACCAACTTGGCATACGGATACTTCAATGACCGGGTGGCCTCCCACGTGGTGCAGCGAGGCGTCTGGCTGCTCTACCAGCACCCTGGCCGGGGTGGCTGGCACTGCCTGGCATGGCCTGGTGAGCGTCTCGCTGACTATGGACCTGAGCTGAACTTCCAGTCTCGGTTGTCCCATCTGCGCCCACTGCAGCCAGGGCAGCCTCTGGTCTCTGCACGTCTCCTCTGGGAGCAGAAGCGGGTGGAGGCAGAGCGGGAGGTACTGGTGGATGAGATTGAGGGGGTGAACGAGACAGAATCAGAGCAGGTCCTGTCGGCGAGCAGCAGCCGGGAGTACAGCACCACGCTCTGGCAGAGCTTCCATTTCAGCAATGCCACCAGCCTCAAAGCTGGGCTCTCCTTCACACTGACTGTGGAAGCCTCCAATGTCTTCACGGTGCAGAAAGGATGCAGTGAATCCAGCACCCGCCGGCAACGCGTGGAGGTGCAGCTGCCGGCTAAAATTCCCCCGCGCACGGCACTCAGCATCCATGTCTTGCGGAAGGAAGTGACACTCTCCGTCCCAGTCCTGCTCACCATCACACAGAATGAAGCTGTCACTACGGAGATGGGCGAGTACCGCAGCGTCTCCGGTACCAACATCAGCGCTCGATACAGCTTGAAGCCTCTTCCGGCTGCAGGCAGGGAGCAGACAGACGCTGAGGGGACAGAGCTAGTTCTTGCCAAGGATGGAGCTATAGCAATGTCTTGTGGGTCTGGGACTCACAGGGGCACCAGTGCTGCGTGCCAAACTTACCCGTGGAGGAGCCAGCACTCGACCTAATGGTGCCTCCTACTGCCAAGTGTTCCAAATAAACCACCATTCCCAAGCGCTTGGGTCTGCTACTGCTGGAGCCAGAGCGGGAGTGACTTGGGGGAGCTGGGAGCCACTGGGATGTGGTAAACACGGGGCTTGGAGGAACCATGGGGATAGCCGGGTGAGCCGGGGATACCTGGCTGGGAGAATCAATACTAGGCTTGGGAGGGCAGCGGGGGAAGTGGGGGTATAGCAGGCCGAAGGAGCAAGGCAACACTGGATTCAAGATATATCAGACTGACAGTGCCGGTGGACACTGGGCTGAAGGGAACGACAGGCATGGGGTGCAGGACACTGGGCTGGGGGAGCTGGAAGAACAGAGCGGGTAGGGAAGCGAGGGAACACCAGGATGCGGCTGAAGAAAGGCAAACCAGGCAACGGGAACCGGGAAACAGTGAACTGACCTGGTCGTGCGCACACCAGGTTGGGGAAACCGGACATTGGAGTGAGGGTACAGTGGGCTGGGGGAGCAGGGACTGGGGCCAGTTTGGAGGAGCCGGGACACATCGGATCAGCCTAGCCCTAACTGCGACAGCCTTTGCAACCGCCTGGGAGGGTCCTCGAGGTTGCCCGGGGGTGCTCAGGGACACGGGAGCTTTAAATGATGCAATCGACCGCAGACTTGGCCTCGCCCCCTACGCGCCTATTCGCGGAGCCGACGCCGAACTCCCCATTCCATTGGACCAGACGGGCCTTTCTCACTGTCGATTGGCTCGATGGGTGAGGAAAGCACGCCCTCACAGCTTCGATTGGTCGGGCACAGTCCCGCCCCCCCCGGCGGGCGGTGGCGGCAGCGGCAGGAGCGGCAGCAGCAGCAGCAGCAGCAGCATGGCGGCGGCGACAGGGACTGGGACAGGGACAGGGACGGGAACTGGGACTATGACTATGTCGGCGGAAGCGGAGGAGGCGCTGAGGCTCTTCACCGGCATTGGTCTCAGCGAGGCCAAAGCACGAGAGACGCTGCGCAACGGGGCGCTCAGCGCACAGCTCCGCCAGGCTGTGCTACAGGTGCGCACGCCACACACCCTGCCCCCCCGCCCCCGATCTCCCCTCCCGTCCTTCGGTTACCCGATCCCCGGTTCGGCGGTGTAACTCTCCGGGGCCCCGCCTCTTCTCCGGGACCCCATCCCCTATCACCATCTCCTCTCAGCCCCGCGAAGCAGTCTCAACCATTGGTAGTCCCTCGCCCCAAAGTGCGCCTCCCTGGGGCCGCCGGTTCGCCGGGGCTCAGCCCTGGGCCAACCCTGACACTTCCGTGGGGCGGCGATAGGCTCGGAGCACGCTGGGCCCGGCACTGGACAAAGCCACCGGGACACTGCTGTACAACGCGGCTGCCCGCCTCAGGGACCCGAAGCACCTCAGTCTCCTCGTCGGCTACATCGCCCGTCGGGAGATCCTTACTGACCTGCAGCTCAGTGGTACTGTGCCGTCCCGGTACTCCCCCCGGTTCCGGCGGGGAGTGGGGCCCCGCTCCTCACTTCTTCTCTGTCCCCAGCCGCGCTGGAGTACGTGAGGAGCCACCCGCTGGAACCCCTGAACGCAGCAGACTTCGAGAAGGCCTGTGGTGTTGGGGTGTGCGTCACTCCCGAACAGATCGAGGAGGCGGTGAGTGGGGTCGCTGGACGGGATGAGCTGGCAGCCCCTGGTGTCACCCTGCCTACCTGCCTGGCTCACTCCCGTGTTCCCGTCGTGTTCTTCAGGTGGAGGCTGTGATCAGCAAGCACCGAGCAGAATTGCTAGTGGAGCGCTACCACTTCAATATGGGGCTGTTGATGGGTGAGTGTGTGGCATCGGTGCAGCTCCTGCCTGGGGCTTTTCCTCAGCATCCTGCAAGCTAGCCCTCTGCCATGGGCTACCCTAACTCCAACTGCTGTGTTGCTGTGCTGCAGACCACCCAATGCAAGGGAGATGTTTTGTGTTTTGCCATGTCCAAAACATGGGCAGGGCTGTGGGTGGCAGCCACCTGTGGTGCCCTGTGCCAGGGACAGCTCTGGAACATGGGCTGCGTCCGGCTGCTGATTACGGAGTGTTGCATCAACGCCCACAATTGAAGCTCCCCTGGACTGGGCTTTGCCCCTTGCCAATAGGGTGCCTTTTCCACAGGGGAGGCACGGAGCCGGCTGCGGTGGGCAGATGGGAAGACCATCAAGAATGAGGTGGACCTGCAGGTGTGTGAGAGGGCAGCAGGTTGAGTGCTGCTTGGGGTGATGTCCCTTGTTGGTGCCATGTTCTGTGTGGGAGCTACTGGCCTGTCCCATGGGAGAGTCTGACACTGGGGACAGCCTGTCCTGGGCAGATGCAGGCAGAGAGAGTGGGGTAACAGCTGGACTGGGCCACCTCCCAAGCCTTGGGGCACTGTGAGCTTTTTCTGTTCTTGTGTCTCTTTTCTCCAGGTGCTGCATTTGCTGGGCCCAAAAACAGAAGCTGACCTGGAAAAGAAACCAAAGGTGAGGCTGGGAACTGGAATAGTGTTTCCCTGCTGAGTATCCAGGCATGATCCCAAACAGCTGCTCTGGGCCCAGCTGCCATCATGAGCATGGGTCTGAGAAAACACTAGGGGCAGCTACTAGGCCAGCAGGGGAAGGTATGTGCTAGGGCTGGGCACTCAGGACACGCTGGTCCCTGCAGGCTGCAAAGGCCCGTCTGATCCCAACAGAGAGGCAGAAGGTGGCCGTGGTGGAGAATGGTAAGGGACTGTTCTGCTGCAGACAGCTTCCTCAGCCCTTCAGTTCCTGGCTGAGATCTGCCTCTGAGTTGGGAACTGCAGTCAGGCCCCTGCTCAGTCCTGTCTCTCCCTACAGGCGAAGTGGGCACAGAGACACGGTCACTGCTAGAGCAGCTGCGGGGAGAAGCCCTCAAGTTCCACAAGCCAGGTTAGTGCAAGGAGCCACTGCTGAGTGCAGGACCGCTTCACTGACTGCCTGGCCACTGCTCTTCATGCTGTGAGGCACTGGTCTGGCCACATGTCCTTCCCCACCAGCTGCTGGCCTTGGTTCAGTTTGGGCAGTGCTGCAGCCCTGACCATTCTCTGCCCACAGGTGAGAACTACAAGACGGAGGGCTATGTGGTGACGCCCAACACCATGGCTCTACTGAAGCAGCACCTGGCAATCACAGGTGGGCAGGTGAGGCCATGTCCCCATAGATCAGCAGTTCTCTGTGAGGGTGGCACTGCTGCATCAAGCTCCATCTGAGTGGATGAGGTGGCTGGGGACACAGACACAGCTCACCTAGGGCCTAGCCAGAGGTAGTACTCCTGTGGAACAGGGGGCTCTCTGGGATCACTGAAGACTTGTGTCAGTGCATCTGCTGTCAGACAGTGGGAGAGTCTCCTGCAGAAAGACAATGATGTCCCTTTTCCCCCCTGGAGGTGCGGACACGGTTCCCTCCTGAGCCGAATGGGATCCTGCATATCGGCCATGCCAAGGCCATCAACTTCAACTTTGGCTATGCCAAGGTGAGTGGCACAAAGCTGTGCTTGCACTTCCCTCCAGCCCCTGCCTCTCTATGCTGCTTGGCCACTGGTCTGGCCCTGCAGTCCTTTGGGATGTAGCTGCTCACTTTACTCCTATCCCCAGGCCAACGGTGGTGTGTGCTTCCTGCGTTATGATGATACCAACCCGGAGAAGGAGGAGGAGAAGTACTTCACAGCCATCCGGGAGATGGTGGAGTGGCTGGGTACGGCTTGAGCTGGGCAGGGCAGGAGCAGGCCAGGCACTGCTGGTGGCGTCCCTGCATGCATGTCCTGCTGCTGGGCCCTGGGGGTGCCTTCAACCTGCTCAGTTTCCCTTGTCCATGCAGGCTACCAACCCTATGCAGTAACCCATGCATCAGATTACTTTGACCAGCTCTACACCTGGGCCCTGGAGCTCATCCGCAGGTGAGTATGCTGGGGCAGTGTGGGTGTGCTGGGTTGGTGTAGATGTCCTTTGTCATGGCTGGGTCTCCCTCCTGCCCAGCGGATGGACCGCTTGTGTCTCCTGACAGTGTTTCCCCTCTGTAGGGGCCAGGCATATGTCTGCCATCAGAAGGTTGAGGAAATCAAAGGCCACAACCCACCACCCTCTCCATGGCGGGACCGGCCGGTGGAGGAGTCACTCCTGCTCTTTGAGGTACTCCTGACTGGGGACCAGCACTGCATGACTGTGGGGTCCAGGTTCGTGGCTCAGCCAATACCTTCCCCCCTCTCCACAGGACATGCGAAAGGGCAAGTTTGGGGAGGGGGAGGCCACGCTGCGCATGAAGCTTGTGATGGAGGATGGGAAGATGGACCCTGTCGCCTACCGTGTCAAGTTCACTCCCCACCACCGCACTGGGGACAAGTGGTAGGGAGGGCACATGCAGTGTCCTGGCATGTGTCGAACAAGCGGCTGTTGGGAAGGGAGCAGCACTGGGCTGTGTGCTGAGCTGACTCTTTGTAGGTGTATCTACCCCACATACGACTACACACACTGCCTCTGTGACTCCATTGAGCACATCACACACTCCCTCTGCACCAAGGAGTTCCAGGCCAGGTGAGTAGGACCTAAGCCAGGCTGAGCCAGGACCTGACAGGGCAGCTCTTGTGGAGAGCAGCTGATCATGCTGCAGGGACCACTAAAGTGCAGGGGGACAAGTGTGTCTGTGGGGCTGGGGGCAGGCATGAGGCTGAGCCAGGCTGTGTCCGTACTTTCCTTGCAGGCGTTCCTCCTACTTCTGGCTGTGCAACGTACTGGATGTGTACTGCCCTGTGCAGTGGGAGTATGGGCGCCTGAACTTGCTCTACACTGTCGTCTCCAAAAGGAAGATCATCCGTCTGGTGGAGACAGGTGCTGTGAGGTAGGAGCAGGGCCAGCAGCCAGGGTGGATCTTAACCTGGGGCATGCCTGACTGTCACGCTGATGTTTTCTCAGGGACTGGGATGACCCCCGGCTCTTCACACTGACAGCCCTGCGCCGGCGAGGCTTTCCTCCCGAGGCTATCAACAACTTCTGTGCTCGGGTAGGTGCCAGGGACAGGATGGGATGGGACAGGTGGATGTATCCCCTGGCCGATGTGGTGACACAGGCCATCCCGCAGGTTGGTGTGACAGTGGCCCAGGCAACGATGGAGCCACATCTGCTGGAGGCCTGCGCACGGGAGGTGCTGAATGAGCAGGCCCCCCGCGCCATGGCTGTTCTGGAGCCTCTCAAGGTCACCATCACCAACTTCCCTGCCCCAAAGGTGAGACTGCTGTGGGCTGGGGTGGGAGCGGAGTTGCCTGAGGTCAACATTCACCCACTTCTTCTCCCTAGGCACTCGAGGTCCTTGTACCCAACTTTCCAGCTGATGAGAGCCGGGGTTTTCACAAAGTGCCCTTTCAGTGCACAGTCTACATTGAGGAGACAGACTTCAGGGAGGTAAACTGGGCCTAGCATGCTGTGCTGCCCTTGCTTTTGGGAGGTGCAGTTCAGGCAGTGGAAGTCTGGCTGAGCTGGGAGTGGTACTGGTGCTGCTGCATGGCACACAGGCAGGTCCCAGGTACCCAATTGCAACTCCCAGACGTGGACATTTCTCTGATGGGCACCAGAGAAATGTCCACGGCCCTCAGCCTGGCCAGGATATGTCCAACCAATGGTGCCCACACCTAGTTTGTGTGCTGGGTAAAGTTCAGCAGTAATGTGTGAGTTCAAACCTGGGTGCCCAGTCCCTGACATGGCAGGAGTGGGTGGGGAGAGGCACTTGTGGGAAGATACATGCTGGAGTGAGGACCAGTTGCCCATACTGAGACCACTCATGCAGCCATGAACTCTCTCCCAGGAGGCAGACAAGGGCTACAAGCGCCTGGCCCCAGGACAGCCAGTGGGGCTGCGCCATGCTGGCTATGTCATCGCTGTCCAGAACATCATCAAGGTGGGTGGCTCTGGGCACTGGTGATGTGAAGTTGAACAGTGGGATGTCAAGACATGGCTGTGTTCCACCATGGAAGGGCAGCACTTGTCATCTTGGGTCATGTGCTGTGAGCACTATGTGACCAGGGGCTGCCTGTGCAGCAGTTCCCTGCCAGCCCTGTGCCTTGCATAGCATGGAATGAGGTGGCCCTGAGCTGAGGGGCTGGCAATTTGACCCCAGAGCTGCTCTGTGGGATGGGACTTGTGCCTGACTGCTGCCTGATGGCTCAGTTGTCTTCTCTTGCCCAGGATGCTAGTGGGCGTGTGATTGAGCTGGAAGTGATCTGCACCAAGTCAGATGTGACAGAGAAGCCCAAAGCCTTCATCCACTGGGTGTCGGAGCCACTGGTGTGTGAAGTACGGCTCTATGAGAGGCTGTGAGTACCTGGATGCCTGCAGAAGCCCAAGTGCAAGCTTAGCAGTGCTCTGCTGGGGTCTGCCCAGCTGCTTGGTGTGAGCTACTGCTCCATCACTGCTACAGGGCATCCTGTCCCTTCAAGCATTAACTCTGGAATGAGACTCTGTCTTATGGCAGGTTTTTGCACAAAAATCCTGAGGACCCATCGGAGGTGCCTGGTGGCTTTCTGAGTGATCTCAACCCTGTGAGTAGGGGCAGGAGCTGGGGTTATGGGCCTGGGGGGAGCTGGTGACCTCCTGCACCCACACCCAAGGCATCCACTATTATGTGAAATTCCATTCTGCCCTGGGCAGGGCCCTGCCGTGTTCTAGTGGGGACTGCGGCTGTAGAGGTGGCAGAGGGGCTGGGGGAGCTATCTGAGCTGCTTTCCCTGCCAGGACTCTCTGCGTGTGGTCCACAATGCTCTGGTCGACAGTTCTGTCCTCTCTGCCCGGCCCTTTGACAAGTTCCAGTTTGAGCGGCTGGGGTATTTCTCCTTGGATCCTGACAGCAAGGAGGGGAAGGTGAGCCTTGGGCAGGGAGTTGTGGGGCTCTTCTTGCTTGCTGTGGGGCTCAGTGTTGACACTGCCTCCCCAGATGGTGTTCAACAGGACAGTGACATTGAAGGAGGACCCCGGCAAGGCCTGACGGACCCAGAGACCTGCCGTGGTGCTGCTTCCCCGGAGGTCTCTGCATACCTCCCATGCCTTGGTGCAGCCCCCCGGGGCACCCCACAGCACTGCCTCAATAAACAGAGCATCTCAGCCCTGTGCCTGCACTATCACTGCCTTCTGTCCTCATGCTCAGCCTTGGGGTGTGAGAAGTGGGGCTCTCTGGGCGCTAGGGGTCTGCTCCTGCAGCTGATGCAGGGCTGCTGTCCCCGCAGAACCTATACTGCTCCCACTCGAGACCGTGGGGCCGGGCTGGAGAGGTTGAGGGTGCCGGGGTAGGACGGAGGAGGGTCTCCAAGGCCTGCCGTGGACTGCAGTGGGTGCGGGCAGAGGAGGGTGTGCACATTGTGTACAAACACTGCCGGAGCGCCGGCCCCCCTTAAGGTGGATTCGCGTGGAGTAGCCTCTGCCCGGTCTCGGGATAGGGCCAGGGGAAAACCCCCACGGAAGCGGCGTCGCCCCCGTGGCCTGATCCTCGTGACAGGGGTCCCAGCTCTGCCGTGGGTGGGGGTAGGGTCTGCCCGGCGTCACGGGCCACCTTAAGATGCAGAGGCGACGGGGAGGCCGCGCCGAGCACATGGGCACGTTAAAGCAGCCCCGGCTCGGCCCCACCGTGCGGGCGTACGCTACGTTCCGGGCGCGGGGATAGACCGCAGCCCCCGCGGGTGCCAGCCGCGGCGGACCCCAGCGCTGGGAACCGCTACATCGGGGTCTCGTCCACTCATAGGGCGGTGTAGTGCCTCGACCCGTTTGCTGCGTGGGGTTCGCGGCTGCGTCGCCCTCGGCTGGCGCGGAGAAGCATGGAGACTGCACGGGGACCCCTCGGCCAGCGGTGCGACACGGCCAAGCGTGGCGTTGGCGCCCCGATCCCTACAGCCGCCACCGGCGCCTGCCCCCGCCACCTCCATAGCCACCCCTCCCCGCGTCCCACACCCGCTACCACCTAGCCTCGAGCACCGCCCCTCTGCAGAGAGCGCCCCCCTGCGGCCACACTCGGCCTCCTCCCCGCCCCGGGCACAGCTCCTTTAAGATGCGGGGCGGGGCCAGGCTGGGAGAGCTCGCGGGATTTCGTGGGCGCGCTCTCGCGAGGCTGGGGCCATGCGCTGATTGGCTGCGGGGGGTTGAATGTAAGATGGCGCCCAGGGAGCTGTGAGGGGAAAAGACTCG
>VWZE01012813.1:16449-65214 GCA_013396675.1 Eubucco bourcierii
CCCTGGTGAAGCCCCCAACATGGCTCCTGCGGCGGGCGGGGAGGGGGGCGCGGCGAGGCGCCACCCGCCAGCCCGGGCCCGGCCACCCCGCAGCGGAACAAAGGCTGCGGGGAGCGGTCTGGGCAGCGCCACACTCTCCGCGAAAAGGGGCTAAAGGAGGAAGCCCTAGCGGCTCTGCGTCCCCTGGTCGAGCAGAGGAAAGGCCGAGCCGCGGCCAGTGATCTCAGGGTCTAAAAATGGAGCTTCGCATCGCCTGGGCTGGGTGGTAGGGTGGTCTCTGTCGGTCCCGTCTGTCCCTGGTCGCGGGGCAGNTGCGAGGGGGGAGCAGAGGGGCACCTCTGGATACGGTCACTGCTGCTGCCTTGTTCTAAGTTCTGTTTTCACTAACTCCGGTGTCACCGGCTGCGCTGCACCTCTCGCCGCACGGTGAAAGCGCTGTGACAAATGTGTTCACACACTGGTTCCTAAGATCACTTGTTAGGCAGAGGGACACAGTGATTAGGAATTGGGCACCTTGCAATTCCGCAGTAGGAGCTGCTAGCTACGTGGATAATCATATCTGTCTTTCCTATTTTTTTTTATGTTCTTTTTTTCTTAATGGAATACATATTAAAAATAAAATGGCTTTAATTAAAAAAAAAAAAAAAAAAAGGAACTGGGGATGGAAAGGGCTTCTTTGTTCTGTCTTCTCCAGAACGTTACAAGTCTAAGAGCTCAGGACAAGAGCAGCAGAAATACATGCAACATGGTGACTGGTGAGTCCAGATTGTCCACATGCTGCAAGTTGTGTGTGTGTTTTCAGTAACCTCAGTCTAAGTTTTATGAACTAACTGTATGTGCTCATGATATTCAGAGAATTTCTTGGAACTACTTCCTCGGGAAAATCCACAGTTATGCTGAACAGAGAATTACCTTGTCTTATCAGAGAAAGCTTGTTGCCTGAGTGCTCTCATTGAATTTTAAAATGTAGTGTTGAAAATACACTGCCAAGATCTAGAGAGGATGGAATGGGTGTTTGCTGTGTGTCTACAGGATAAATGGAATCTGTAAATTAGTATATTTTAATATCTAACAGTACAAGTGGTGATTGCAGGGGAAAGCTGCATATATTACTCTGCAAAAGCCTGCTGAATGCATGCTTCACCCTTGAGGTTTTCTGTCATAAATGCAGGTGCATTTTCCTGGGAGTACAGCATTGCTTTCCTGAAGATTTGTGTAGGTCTGGTACCTGTGCTCCTGCACAGGAGTTTGTGAAGTGCAGTTTTAAGGAGTTGTTCAGAGCTTTTAGCTTAATCACCTCAAACAACCCTCAAACTGCCAGTCTTTGGCAGAAACTTAGTCCAGCTCACACTGTTACCTGTGATGTTTTTAGCTCCCTTCTGGTTGCCAGAGTTGGAGAGCTATAGAGGAAACAAATGGAAGCTCCTGCTGCTGTTCCAGAACAGGAACAAATACCATGTGGTGCAGTGGAGTTCTGGCCTGTGCTTGCGACTTCCAATGCTGCAGTGGCTCACACCAACACTTAGCTGGTTTAGGCCTTATTGGCTCTCAGTGTAGTAAGAAAGATTCCCACTGACAGGTTGTGTGACAGAGGAAGATGTGCTAGTAGGGTAAGACAGGCCTGGTAGGACCTTTATTTTTATGCTAAAATGAACTAATTGATATGGAGCAGCCGAGCAGGGTCAGAGATGTGTATCTAAGAAATTAATTTTGTGTTTGTTCTGCTTTCTGCCGATTTGAAGAGCTTGGTGATGGACCTCTTGATCTTTGGGCCCGCTGTGTATGCATCTGGGTTTCTGCTGGCTTCTAGTCTCTGCTGCACAAGAGCACAATGTACCTCAGAGCAGCTCTTGTCAGAAGGGTTGGAGTTCTTTAAGTAAAAGTGAGGGCTCACAAATAGCTGCCATCAAAAACTAGTGGTCCTGCTGACTTCCCGGCTCTGGGCTGTGACAAGTTTAACTGAAGGTGAATAGCAATTACCTGAGTCGTTAAAACATAATAGGCACCAGTGCAGGAGCAAGGAAGAAGGCAGGACCTTTGCTGAGAAGTTGAGCTTGTTCCTGTTCAGCAGCAGTTGACTGTCAAAGAGCACCTGTAGTGTTCATGTATGGGTTCCCAGCATGGCATCCTTGAGGCTTGTTCCTCAGAAGCGTCTTCCTTATGAAAGTTATGTCTGTGAGTGCACCTCAGTGAACATGCCAAGTACTGCTCTTCTGAACGCTTCATTGTAGTACTGTTCAAAGTAGAAAATTAGGACAATGTAATCGCTCAAAATTTGTTTTCTAGCTTCAGAGTGTGTAATAGAGCACCTTACAGTTAGAGGCAAGATAGATTAAAATGTGTCTGGTGTAGTCCTGTCAGAGCCACTGAGGATGCATTAACAAGATTGTTGTCTGTTAGTTTAATTCTGTTCATACAGTGACTTGGGAAAGAGTTAAGAATGTGCTCTGTAGGGGTGTAGAGCACTCTGAAGTGACTTCTGGAAGAAACCTTACTCAACAACAAAGTGAATAGCTTTACTGACCATCACACAGAACTGACTTGGAGTCTCTGAAAAGCAGAATTGTTTTTCTGTCTAGCTGTGGGCTTGAGAGGATCTCCCATATGTTGATTTTTAGAGCTGTTGAATTTACTAAGTGAACACGCTAAGGTGGTGCTTTTTACTAAACGTTGATGCGTGTTTTAAGAGTGCATTCTGTAGTAATCTCATACAGTGATAAATGTTGCTTAGTAACTCCAGAAACTGTAGATAGTAGCACAAGTTGCCTCATGCGTGTTCCACTTACCTTTGATTTTCATTCTCCTGTGAGCCTGGTCCAGTGCAGTAGCCATGAACCTCCTCCATGTAAACAGAAATTTGTGTGTCTTTGGACTGCTGTCATGTAACAGTGAAGAGTGGTTAGAATTTGCTCTAGCTCCCACTGATTTTGGGGGGAAATTTGAGCTGGACTTGTGGTGCCACTGAGAGCCTAGAACTAACTCCTGTTTTCACACAGGCTGTTGCAATCAAGTTCAACCACTTATATCTCTAATGGTTCCACTTTGTAAAATCACGTGAAACGATATAAAAGATTCTTCTCTTGCACCTACTCTCTTTAGAACTACAGTTGTAATGGAAATATAGTGAGGTTTGTCCCTTTTTTTTCCTTTTTTGCAACTTAATCTAGTAGTATCGAGTCACCTTTTCTAGTCCTAATCTACTGTTTGCCGTGTTTTCAAAACTTTCTCAATCTGGTGGTGTTACACCTCAAACCTGTTCATACTGTATCGGGACTAATTAGTGCCTTTGAAACAACCAGTATACTCACTGCACAAACAATTTGTGGGTTTAAACAAGATAAGTCAATAAGAGAAAAATGCTGTCAGAGTGTGCCCTGGAGCTGTTTTTTGTTCTCGGATGGAATATCTTTTTTTTTTTTTTTTTTTTCATACATGGCATGTTTCATTTTTCCTATATTAAAAGGATGTCCAGAACTGATACTGCTCTTGCCTTTGTCATTTCCAGAGCTCTGCTTCTTCATGTGTGTAGTTCCCCATTTGAGGAACATCTTCCAGCACTCTCCTTATGCTTGCTTTGTTCAAATCGATAAGGCTGTTCTAGCTCTAATAGCAATAGGCCGAATGCTGCATCTGTTGCTCTTCCGTTGTGCTTCCCATTAGTTGCCTAGAATAGAACTGCATGGCCTGACAGAACGTGCTGCTCGGTTCTCCCACTTCTGTGGTTGCAAAGCAGGGTCACAGATATTGATTTCTAAGCTTCTATCTCTAATACTGCATGCTGCAAACGAATTAAATGTATGATGTGATTTCTCTGCTGTGGAACTCTACTGTTCTGGGTGAAGTACAACGCTAGAAGATTTTACGTGGCAGTGAGCTGTCTAAACAACACCTCAGTTACACCTGGTTATCATTCAGACTTCCTGAGCTGCAGAGGGTTAATCTGAGATGTGTGGTAGCATAAGATTCCTAAAAAACTAAAGCATCTGTCTGGGCATGTTTGCCAATTTACATATGGCACTCAATATGAAAAACTAGTCACTGGAGTTAGGAATATTAGAGATCAAAGGTGTGCTGTAGTTAAGACTTTCACTTTCTCTTTCCTTTAGGGACCCTAAGGACCTTGCAATATGAATAATTCTCTGGAGAACACCATTTCCTTTGAAGAATACATCCGTGTGAAGGCACGAACTATCCCCCAGCACAGGATGAAGGAGTTTCTGGACTCCCTTGCTTCCAAGGGGTCAGAAGCTCTGCAGGAATTTCAGCAGACAGCCACCACCACAATGGTCTATCAACAGGGTGGCAACTGCATTTACACAGACAGCACAGAAGTGGCCGGGTCTTTGCTTGAACTTGCTTGTCCTGTGACAACCAGTGTCCAGCAACAGACTCAACCAGAGCAGCAGATACAGGTTCAGCAACCCCAACAAGTCCAGGTAAGCATCTTAAATCATCTTTCAATGTATGTATGACTTGCCAGTGATGTTAGCAGTGTAATGTTCAGAGCCAGCTACTGTTTAATCTGAAACCACTGCAAGCACATAAGAAGCAGAGCCAATTAACTTTTTGTAGAACAACACTATTTCCCTTTCATTTAAAGAATTTGGTAGTAAATTTCTCTCTTGACTGTGCTTCCATTGAGCCCTGGTGTAGGAGGACACATAGCAATGTGGTGGCGTAACCTCTTGGAGAAATAGTTGACAGATATGGCATGTACACAGCTCCTCGAAACCTTGCTCTGTGTGTGAAGCTGCTATAAATACTTTGGTTGTTCATGGTGGCCATGGGATCTAACTTACCCTCAAGATTTTTTTTTAAAAGGGCATTGATTTTGTTAATTGACTTTGCTTGAATGTTCTGAAACTTACAGTTCTCAAACTGGCTTTTAAGTAAAGGGGAAATACAGGGGATTCAACTTCTGGAATGAATGAGGGGAATATACCTTTCAGAAAAGAATATGTGTCAAGGTAGGTGATTCTTTTGCAAGGTGGAATAAGTCTGCCTTCTTCCCCCCCCCCAATAGGTATTACAGTAATTTTTATTAAGTATAAAATGGGCAAAATCCAGCACTAGCAGGGGAAAAACCTCCAAACATATGCTTTAGGATAACTGCTTTGGTCCTCAGACACATTCCATTATTTGAAGAGTTTATAGGTGGCAGGGCATTTACTGAGGTTTTCTTATGATATGTCTCCAAACAGCTGCTCTCCATCTACAGCTGCAATTCTGATACACTTCAGATACGACTTTTTGTGCTTTCTGTATCATGAATTTAAAGTCATGAACTTTCTTTTTGCAACAAACGTGGGTGTGGAGATACAAATGACTGGAGATAAGGTGGTGTGAACTTGGTGCAGTGCATTAGGCTTGTGCCGACATCCCACTTGCATGCTTTTGTCCTAGAGCGACTACAACCTTCCCTCTTTAGCTGTGCAAGTCGTCTCCAGTTACTCCCTGTTGAGTAAATGAATGCTTAACTGGGACTTCTGTAACCTGTTGCCCTACAGAAAACTGTGTAGCAAGGCTTTTGAAGAGTAAAAGCCTCTAGTCTCACAAACATGACTTGGGTTTCTGCATGAGTCTGTTAAAACTGATCAAAGGTGCTTTTGGTTCTGCCATCTACCACATTGTTTGGGAGAAGCTTCAGCAGAAGGATGAGGAGAGTCAGCTTCTCTTGGGCGCCTAAACCTTGAAGAAATGGAAGGCTCCTAAAACCCAACTGTAAAAGTCAGAAGGACTCTACTGTTCTCCTGCTGATGCCTTATTTCAAAACTACTCAAAGTTCAGGCTTGACCCTTGCAAGATCTTCTAGTAGCAGAGGTAGTGAAATAACCATGGATTTGCTGCCAGAGACTGGTCCTGACTTTTCACACTCAGGGTCTAGGCCACACAGTTTAAAGAAAACCTACTGAAAGTCAAGATTTTGGCAACTTTCTTAAAACGTGTTGTCTGCTTTCTCCATCTTGCTTTTTGTGTGACTGTACAGTAAAAGACTTGCTTTCACACCTGTCAGCACAGGTTGTGTTCATGTTGCCTTCCCTGCTCCTCACTTCAGGATGTTACAAACCTCCAGAATGCTTGGGTGGTACATCTGCTATTAGGTATGGCTGCAGCTTTTGTACATCAGCAATGCAGCAGTTCTTCTGTGTTTGAACAGCTAGTTCAGAATTATCTGAAAGTTTTCCTGCGAAGTTATGGTGGAGAGGAACATCTTTGTCAGGACTGTTTTGCTGTCATTCAAGATTTGTTCTCAAGAAGTGGTTTATGTTAAACCCATGATTTAATGTTCACCTGTCTCAAGAGTGTCACTGTGTCAGCAGCAGCAGAGCAGTGTGTCTGAATTTTGGGGTGACTGGAGTGTGACAGTGTTTCACTAGAGGAATGCACCTGATTCAACTGGCTCAATTTGCTAGAATACTGCTTGTGTTGTACTGTGAGAAATATTGGTCATGTGCTGAAACCTCTTAGCTTTTGATCAATTTATGTCATCCTGGTACTTGAACTGATAATCTCTTTAGTTCTTGCTAATCCAGTTGCAAATCAGTGGAAGACCCTTTGAATGACTACACTTATGCCTGGCAGTGTGACAGTGGTGCTGAAGGTGACTAATAATATGACCAGTCAGATGACCTCACGGTTCCAAGTGCTGCCGACAGCCTCACGATCATAAAGATAGACACACCGGGATCGTGTTTCATCCTCGATTTTGCTTGCTGTGAACAGCCAAGGCTGCTGTGTGACTGCTGTTATTTGTCCTGGCAAAATAAATTTCCTGTTTGAAGAAGTTGCACCTTAGGGTTTTCTTGCCTAAGAGGTTCAACAAATTGTTGTCAAATGTTTGGTTTTAAAGGCTGAGTGGATCCAACTATTGGGTTACTAGTCAGTGCTACAGTACGAGCGTCTTGGAGTTCCCTCCGTGCCTACTGTTGCAGCAGTGCCATTAGTGATCTTACAAAAGGGTTTAGTGTGTCAAGTTGTCATACCCTGTGCTGCATTAGTGGGTGTCTGGGAAGGGCTGTGTTTTGTTCCTGTCAAATGAGAATTTTCTCAGCTCAACCTTAGGTCAGGTTGCTGTTGCTAGTTGGTCTTCCGCGTTGAAGCCATAAAACTGATGATGCCATCGAGGTGTTGGCAGTGGTTGCTTACTGAATATGGCATTTCTGCAAAGGTCAGTAAACCTCCTGTGCCTCTTCCTGTTCCACAAGATTTAACTGGAAGAGTATTAGAGGACTGAAAGTACCTTTGCTCAGGATATGTAGAGTGGGGAGGATGCTCGCTTTCAGCTTTTTAAAACAGGCTGGTGACTGGGTGGCAAGAGCTTTATGGGAAGGACTTGGAGGGAAATGAACATGATCGCAGAACTGTACAGGGAATGGTTGAATGTCAGTCTAAAATGCCATTCATTTAAGGCTTGTGCCTCTAATTGCTCAATTCCTTGTGTTTATTGTTCAGGCTTCCCCCAATCTGTTCTGTGACTTCAGACCAGAATAGGAAGCTGGGCATTATTAATGACAGTAGGCAACGAAAGATACCCTTAAGTAGTTCAGAAGAAAATGTTATCTCTGGTTCTGCACAGAACATATTTTTCCTTCACTTATGAGGGATGCAGCTGGAACCTGTTCTTGGTTCTAAAGTTCAGCTTGGAGGCAGAATATTACTGTAGCAGCTAGTGTTAATTAGCATTTACTAGGGCTGAGTGTGCTGCTTCAAATAATGGTTGTAGTCAAGGGTGGTGTTTTCAAGGTAGCACTTGGATGTGGACTCTCCTTGAGAGGTGAGCTGTTTTGTTCTACCCGCTTCATGTGTTTTAACTGTCTTAGGCCTAAACTCTGCTCCAGAGTACAGCTTGATAACATAGTCTTGATGTTGTAACTATTCAAATGTGCAAGGCCTAATTTGGCCCATGGAATCTCAGATACTGATGAATGAGCGAAGGAAAAACCTAGAGTGAGACTGTCTGGCAGTTGTTCTGAGAAACTGACTTGTACGCTCCCTGTAGACCTTGTTTACTTAGATAGCAAAGGACTTCCTGTAAAGTACTTGAATAACAAGTTTCAACGTTTCCTGCTTCTTCAGTAATGTGATCAGTCTTTTCACCTACTGCATACTACTGCTTTGTACTTGTATTTATGCTTTCTGGCCTGACCTTAGAAGGAACTTGCTATGGTGTAGGTTTTTAGTGGTGGAGTCAATTTAACTTGAGACTGTTGTTGAGGGAAGTGTTTTAAGCATTTTTTTTCCTTAAATTTGGACAGAAAAAATACTGCTTTTCTTCTGCTTTTGCTAACTTTTTGTCCAAGTGTTTGACTTCTGTCAACTTAGGTGTGGAAGTTTGAGGTGCACTTGTTTTGCTGGGGGAGGAGGGGCATTTGGAGCATAATTCCTGCAGCAAGTTTGCCTCCTGCAAGTTTGCCTGTTAGAGGTTTGGAGCTTGTTTGGGATTCCCTTCAGGTAAGACTAAGCCAGAGAAATGCAGTCTTGCTGTGTCTAGGTGTTCCTATCACTTGCTAGTGGGCAAGATGAGATCTAAGTTTGAAATAGTCTTCTGGAATGTGTAGTAGGGACACATTGGTAGGTTATCAGTCTGCTCTTGACATATCCTACCTAATTACTAGTGTAAGCATAGCTTCAGAAACCAAGATGTGTTTGTGAGAAGAGGCATTTAAGAGCTTGTCAGGTGCTCCAAAGCAAGCTAGATCTCAGAATGCCCATACAGGCTAAGAGTTGGTATGCATGCCAGTTTGGAGTCAGGCTTTAGGAAATATTGGGTAATCTGTTACAGGTGATATCATGTCACAGATGAGATTTTTCACTACTTGGGAGTTTTTTCACCTGAATTGTTTCAGAACTGCAGTTTTGTGCAAGTTTGATTCCTTGTTGAGTAGAGAATCTGCACAGGGCAGACACAGTATGAATCCTTCTTGAAAGGTTGTTTGAGTTGGTCTATCGACAATGAGGAAACCATCCTAACTTTTGGAACTCAGGCTTCAGCTGTTCTCATGCATGTAGAGTTACTTATTTTCTCCCTGCATATGCTCATTTCTAGAAGGACTATGGTTTTGAGCTTAATGTGACAGAACACTTTGTTTAAGAGAATCTTAAATTATTAGTCCTGTTCTCCTGCTACAATGCAGGGCTGACTTCTAATGCTTTTGGTTCTGTAATCAACTAGTACTTGATACTAGCTAGTTTATGGTAAAAACACATTTCTTTCTGTGTAGCTTGCTGAGAGATGATTCTTTCCATGATATATCCTAATTTTTGTCAATAAGCAGTTTTTCAGTACTACTGACTTGATATGCTCCTTTCTTGCACAAATGCAACCTGGGAATTCACAGCATAACATGTTCTTGTTTTAATCTTCAGCATAAGGTGAAAATTTAAAGTCCTCCTTGTTGGTCTTGGTCTGAAAATTTCAAATGTTCTTCGTTTTAGAGAGTCTGAAGTCAGCTGTTGATCATGTATAGTGTAATTCTTTGTCCTTTTTTCCTCAATGAGTTATACAATGAGGTCAACTTGAAAAACTCTGATCTCAGAGTGGGTTGATGTAAATCTGAAGTGAATGCTCATAGC
Source organism: Eubucco bourcierii (assembly GCA_013396675.1). Classification (NCBI taxonomy): domain Eukaryota; kingdom Metazoa; phylum Chordata; class Aves; order Piciformes; family Ramphastidae; genus Eubucco; species Eubucco bourcierii. The sequence goes on from VWZE01012813.1 coordinate 26,023, forward strand.
ACTCCTGTGTACAACCTACTTGAAAACAGAAAGGGATCTAGTGCAGAACACTCTTGTGAATTACACACCCATTTTTAACGAGGGATGCATAATTCATGATGGGTAGAACTCCAGCGTGCTTTTAAATAGGAGCAGTCTCCGGTCAGAAGCATGATGTCTGTAGTTAGCAACAGTGATTCTGCAGTCTGGCTTTTTCATCTTGTTTACCTCTGGAGTCATTCTTTGGGTGTTAACAATAATGCTGTGTGAACTCGGAAGCAGAACCAAGACATCCTGGTTGCAGGGATTAGCGTTTAGTCCTGGGAGTGTGTTGTGGGGCCACAGATCATGATTGCTCATTTTCTGAAAGTGATAGAAGGCATCCATGATTTTAAAGGCAGTAGGCTCAGACTCAAAAATGGTTAATGGTTTGAAGCTGCACCATGAGAGTTGTAGACTGTACATCAGGCAGCATTTCATTACCGAGAGGGTGATCAAACACTGGTACAGGCTTCCTAGAGAGGTGATTGATGCCCCAGGCCTGTCAGTGTTTAAAAGGTGTTTGGGAGATGCCCTTTATGACATGTTTTAGCTTATAGACAACCCTGAAGTGGTCAGGCAATTAGACTAGATGATAATTTTAGGCCCTTTCCAACTAAAATATCCTGTTCCATGGAAGTGGAAGGAAGAAAATGCTGGTTTGTCAAGTCTTTTCTTAGACTGTGCCTCTTTTGCTGAAAATGTCTTTTGCCTAAACCTACTTCATTACCTTTCTAATTACACTTACATGAAGAAATTGCTTTGGTGCAGGAGTGGACTTCCATTTCTTACTGCTAGGAAGAAAAAATTTAGTCTTTACTTTGTGTGTTACAGCAGTAACGGGAAAATTTTTGTATGAAAAGGTGTAGATGCTTTTAAGATGTTCTTGATCAACTTGTGCAGATTCTGAGAACACGCTACAGTAGTACAGGATAAATGACATTTTAATGTTTTACCTGTGACATAATTTTTGAACCCTAGCAGAGAAAGCAACTGAAAAGATACTGATGCAATAATGCATTTTAGCTTTCCTGTCTTCAGCCTTTGCCTTGCAAGTAATCTTTCGGACAAGGACTTAAATTAATACTAAGGATTATATTAGTGATTTTTAAAGTCAGATGTTTTGGAGAATGCTTGCCTCAGAGGTGTCATTGAACTTTTAACTGGGGTCTGTGCTTGGGCCTGTTTGCAGTATGGTAAGAGTGCCAGTTAGAACTGAAGAACTTAATCTTTTTCAATTAACTACCTCATCAAATCACTCAGCGATGCAGCTTTTTTAACTGTCATGTTGGCACAAGGTCATATGTTTTTTGTTACCTTGCAGGAAATTCTTATGCAAAGTCCATGTCATCTGGATTATAGCATATAGCTCCCAGTAGGAACCTGTAAAAGAATCTTCTTCTTGGAAGCAGAATTAATTCTTAACAGGAGGTGACTTGTAAAACTGGTCTACAAGTAGTGCATTTTATCTCACTCTCCCTTAGCAACTCTTAATTGCATGAAAATAAATCCTTAACATTTTTTAAGAGTTCTGAGAGGTGATGTTGGGATTTTGTATATCATCACCATTCAGACCTGCATGGTGGTAGTTTGGGTATTGTCAGGCTGGCAGTGTGGGGTATCTGTGCAAGTACTGCGTTACTGTGACTGATTCTAGAAAGTGAGTAGAAAAGGCTCAGAGAACATGAGTAGGAGGTTTTGCAGCTAAGTATGTATGTATTGGCGTCAAATTTCATATGGCACTCACAGGTGCTGCTAATAAAGCTCTGCATCTCTCAAGTTGAGTAGGTAAGTCCCTATCTTTAAGATACAGTGCTAAGGAAGCTTGGAGCAGCAGATGATCATGGGAACCTGCAACATCACTTCTAGTACAAGGCAAATCCAGCAAAATGGCTGTGTACATGTGAGTGACAAAATGGTGGCACCTGGACCAGGAGAGGACACCTCAGTTGGTGCCTTGAAGGTACCATCTGGGCTGCGCTCAAGGCCTGAAAGGGAAAGTTGTTGAGACCTGAACTTTCTTATGGGCTACCTCTGAGTCCTAGCTTTAAGTCTGCTCCTAGACTGCTGCTAGTTATTGTGACAGACTTTGGACAAGTGAGCATTGATGTGAGAGGGTGTGATTTTTATATTTTTTCCTAAAATAAAAGGAACTGTGTTTGTATTCAAGTCCTAACATATTTTGTCAATGTTATTCAGTATTGTGTAAGTGCATAAGCTAGAAAACATAACCGAGTAATTTGGACAATAAATTAAATGGAATAAGTAAATAATAATTTTAAAATAATTTATTTTAATTATCACTACCAAGAAAAATGTTGAAAAAAATATACTGGAGTGTTGCCTCTTAGCATGTGACAGAGATGCAGGTTGAACTTGCAGTTTTCTGTGTTGACACCTGCTTGTGTAGTGTTACTATTAGTGGGGGTTTCAAAATATTTCTGTGCTTTATGTGGAAAGAGTCAAGTGCTGGTGTCAACTTACCCATGTTTCTTACTGCTTGTCACTCGCAAGTGATCCTGTGGCCACTTGGAATACTGGGGTTGAAAACAGTCATCTTTAGAACAGAGTAAGAATGAGCAGCCCCTGCATTTTATAGCAAGATAAATTTAGCAGCAGAATTGTAATGTGTGTGACCTTTAAGCCTTGCTATTGCAAATCCTGTGTTGAAATAACATTTTAGCAATGCAAATGGCTCTGAGGTATCTTTTGGCTTCCAAGGATGCAGTCTGTTGGCTTGAGGCCACAGAGCTTTGAGGATGGAGATGCCCCTTGCACTCTGTTCTATCTGGGCTGAGAAGTGTGGGCACGTGCAGCATTGAGCAAACACAGCACCTACGTTATTGCTGTTATCAACAAGGCACTTCTGGAGTAACTTGGTTTCCTTCTTGCTGAGATCTTTATTAACAGATTAATGTATGCACTCATAAAACTGACCATAAAATACCTGGAGCTTAGATCTCCAGTGATGGACTGTCTCTGTTGGTGGTCCCCAGTTGAATCACTGAGACTTGATGATCCACTGTATTGGTGTCATTACAGGTTCAGGTCCAGGTCCAGCAGTCACCGCAGCAGGTCTCCGCCCAGCAGCTCTCTCCACAACTTGCTGTCCATCAGGCTTCAGAGCAGCCAATACAGGTCCAAGTGCAGATCCAAGGCCAGGCGCAGCAGCAAGCATCGCAGACAATACAGAGTCAGTCTCTTCAGAGCCCCAGCCCATCGCAGCTGCAGGCAGCTCAAATCCAAGTGCAGCATGTGCAGACTGCCCAACAGATCCAGGCTGCGGAGATACAGGAGGAGCACATACAACACCAGCAGATCCAGGCCCAGCTTGTGGCAGGGCAGGCCATTACTGGTGGCCAGCAGATACAGATCCAAACAGTTGGGGCACTGTCACCTCCACCTTCTCAGCAAGGCTCCCCACGAGAGGGAGAGCGACGGATCAGCACTGCTAGTGTCCTTCAACCAGTGAAGAAACGCAAAGTGGATATGCCTATTACTGTATCGTATGCTATTTCAGGGCAGCCAGTTGCCACAGTGCTGGCCATTCCTCAGGGCCAGCAGCAAAGTTATGTCTCTTTACGGCCAGACTTGCTAACGGTGGACAGTGCCCACCTGTACAGTGCCACTGGGACCATTACTAGCCCCACTGGAGAGACTTGGACCATCCCTGTTTACTCTGCTCAACCACGTGGTGACCTTCAGCAGCAAAACATAACCCACATTGCCATCCCTCAGGAGGCCTACAATGCCGTCCATGTCAGTGGCTCACCGACAACACTGACTACCGTGAAGCTGGAAGATGACAAGGATAAGATGGTGGGAAGTACTTCAGTAGTGAAGAACTCTCATGAGGAAGTGGTGCAGACTCTTGCTAATTCGCTCTTTCCAGCGCAGTTTATGAATGGCAACATCCACATTCCAGTGGCAGTGCAGGCTGTGGCAGGGACATACCAGAATACAGCACAGACAGTGCACATATGGGACCCGCAGCAGCAACAGCAGCAGCCCACACCCCAAGAGCAAGGGCAGCAGCAGCAGCAGCTACAAGTCACTTGCTCAGTAAGTTAAAACTTTCTCCGTCCTCCTCCATGATTAACAACCTGTGAATGCTGTGGAGAGGGAGGGGGAGGATGCCAGCAGTCAGCTGATATCTAGGAAGCAGAGTTGAGTGTCTCAGTAGCCTGGGCGTGACATGGGGCATTTGACCTTTGATAGGTGTAGTACTGCGATGTGTTAATGTTGGTATGTAATTACAGGATTCAGAACTTCCCAAAATACAGTCTTGATCTTTGTAATGTAAATTAAGAGGTACTTGCAGGTACAAGCTGATGTGAAGAGATACATGCTCACTGCTAACTACTTCACAGCAGATACTCCGAAGTCTGCAGTCCTTTCCTAAACTGTTCTAGGGGTTGCACTGGACAGGCAAGGATGATTGCAGCACAGTAAGGGGTGCAAAATACGTTAGTCACCAAGTTATCAGTAAGTGTCATGCAGCACGTGGAGTCCACAGCAGATCCAGTGCCCCCAGTAGTGTGTCGAAATCTGACTAGTCAGGAACAAACTTCATAAATCATGTTACCTGTCTGTAACACCATGTCCTGCTTCTGGTAAATGCCTGGTGAACCAAGAGCACAGTAACCAGCTGGAGCAAGTATGTACTTCAGGGTGTTTGGTAAACATGGCAGCCAAATCTGTTGCTGCTTTTTTAAAGGCTTTGTTAACTTTAAGCCATAGGTTACTTAAAATTAGCTTTTAAGAATAACTGGGGCTGTTAAAGGCTTTTCTTATATGTGCAAATGGATGCAGTTTATCTTTTATTACCAGAAAGTGAAAAGTGATTGATCTATCGGAGCCCTTTTTTCTTTTTTTTTTTTTTTTTTTCCCAAAAGGAAAGAGGTAAAAAATATCCACATCTGCTAACATAAATATTGTTCTAAATTCTTTCCAGTTTATAAATAACACTGTTGACTTTATAAAACTGCATATGCCCTCTCCATCAGTGGGCACTGAGAGGAGGCAGATTACTTTCTATAGTCATGTCTGGTAGTTTCTGAGTGGTCTGTATCCTACCAAGGCCTCTTATGTACAACTGCACCTTAAGCTACGGGTTACAGGTCTTGTAATACATGGGATTTTATTTGTTTGGAGTTTCATTGTTTTGTCATGTTCAGAAAGCCTGCTGTAACTCATCTTTTCCCTGTACTGGTACTTCAGACATTGTCGCTTCATTGCTTTCAGCTACTTGAGCAAGCTAAACCAATAGAACTTTTTGCCTTTCTGCTGAGCAAGGGTTTTAGGCTTATTCTAGGGTCTTTCAAGAGCATGAGCCACATTCTTGGGATCCTTCGTGAGGAATTGGCGCCATATTTTCTTTAACGGTTACTTGTAAAGCCTCTGCTAACACTGTGTTCCTATGTGCAGTGATTTGTAATTCTTGTGTATCAGACAGTTTTCTGATACTAAGCTTCTGGAGTCCTGGGTGTTGCATAAGCCCTCAGAGGCAAGTGCAGGAGGGATGCATTCTTCCTCTAAGAGGGTAATAAAGCTACTATAGGTGAACATCAGACTTTTGGGGGTTGTCCCTCCCACCACTGAGAGACAGAGAAGGGCTTTTCCTGCTTACTGTTGCCTGACAGTGTGCTGCTGAGAGATCCAGGCAAGCTGCAGCTATTTTGCTCTGTTTGTAAAATGTTCAAGTCAGTTAAGAAGTGAGTGCCAGTTCAGTGAATGAACTGCAGCCTGTGTTCCTGCCCTCGTACTGGATGAGGTGCCTGAGAGGGCAGGTTCGAAGATTGCCTCTTAGGTTGGGCTGACACAGGTGGCTGGCCCTGGAAGGCCGCCTTCTGTCTGGAGAGTAACAGGACAGTGCTTGTGAAGGGGAGTGGAGGTTCAGTCCTTACTCCTTCAAAGAGGTGTCAGTTCACCCTGGGACTCCTGTCCCCTTTCAGGCAGAGGCCTGCTTGACAATTTAAACTTGGTTGCCATCTGTCTTGATGAAAACTGAGCCCTTTCAGTTACAGGGTCCCGATACTGCTGGTGGGGCAGAGGCTAGTAAGAGCTACTAAGAGCTGATTGGGGAGAAAAAAAAGGCAAAAAAGAAAAGCTAAACAGAGGCAGTCATATAGCTCCAGTCTAAGGCTCTTGAAGGCTGCTGCTGCTGGTGTTACACAAAGCAAGGCGCAGGAATGACTAGAGTCTCTGCTGTTTTTGTTATGGCCCCTAGTACTGTCAGAGCAGCTTTCACTGATGATTGACACTTGACTGTATCAAAAAAAAAGTTACTCCGTTACTACAAAGTCTCTTTTTTTGGGGTGGCTCTTAAGAAAGAGAAAGCAAAACTGTTTTGATGTAACTGTTTTGATTGCTATCTCTAAAACACTCAGAGTGCAATGAAAATTTGATTAAGAGCTGTGAAGCTTCACATTAATCACAGTAAATTTCCATTTGAGATAGTAAATTCTTGGTGACTTCAGGTTGTGCTGCAAAGTAAACTTCCAGGGAGTCTAGAAACGATCTAAGCCTATAGTAGGTCATACAGTAACTCTTCACAGAACAGTAGCTAATCCTAGTTATCAGTATTTGGTAGTTTGAGAGCATTGCATTGCAATTAAATTGATGTTTCGATGCTGATGTTCTAGTCTGTTGTTCTTTTTGTACCTCTTATCTCTACCATCTGTTAAGAACAGAGTGTATCTATTCTGCCTTTTCTGTGCTGAACAATAAAGAGAGCTTGTCCTCGATGGGCAGGGATGCTAGCAGTATACAACAGTCACATCCAGAATCTTTCTCAGGGCAGTCTAGGTTTGGAGCAACAGTGGCTGCAGCTGTTAGTACCTTATTGTGCTTCCTTGCCAGGGGCTGGTAATCTCTCTGCTGTGTCTGAGGGTCTCCTGTTGTAATGAGATGATGGACTTCAGTGATGGTTTGAAGTCAAATAAGGTGAAGCCAAGCAAAGCGCAGTGGCGCAAACAGGGCTCTAGAATTGATGGTGACTTATTTCAGTGTTCAAAAGGAGACCAGAAGTCTGTTGAGAGAACTTAAGTGCTATGAAGATCCTTACCTTTGATGGTACTTGATAACTGCTTCATGGCATTGCAGTGTGAATGGCTTGTGACAACATAAGTCTCCTCTGTGTTGCTGGGAGGATTCAACCCTCTATCTAATGAAGAAATTGGCCACAGTGCATAAAAGGAGCCCTACTATGGAGGCAGGGTTGTTAATCTCTTCACACAGCAAGAAGCCTGGCAGTCAGATCCACTCTTCTTAGACTGGGACTTCATCTAGGGACTCCTCACCCTCTATTTTGTATGTACTTCATAGGCAAGACTTCTAAATGCATTAAACTGCAAGTAGTGTGAATTTGCTAAAGGGGCTTTATATTTTTATATGTATGTATATCCATTCAAACAAAAAGTGTTCTTGGAGAGACAAATACTCTTCCATGAGCAGCGATTTAGGTTAGATAGCAACAATTGCGTTCCTTGGGTTAATTTCTTGTTAGAGAAGAGTGTGCCAAAGGCTGATGTCCTGTGCTAGAGGTACTGCAGCATTACCTGGTTTGTCTTGAACTGATGCATATCTACAAACTGAAATGTTTTCTTTCGTAGGCTCAGACTGTTCAGGTTGCTGAAGTTGAACCACAACCACAGACACAGACTTCACCTGAACTTCTGCTTCCGAACTCACTGAAACCAGAAGAAGGGCTTGAAGTGTGGAAAAGCTGGGCACAGACTAAGAATGCAGAGCTGGAAAAAGAAGCCCAAAATAGGCTAGCACCTATTGGAAGTATGTGCCATGACAACATGGCCTGCCTTTCCTTTCAAGCAGAATTAGGAATGACTGAAATGTTAGCTATTGCTGCTCTGGAAAACACCTTTGTTTAACTGGTGACAGTTTTTAAACTTAAACTGTGATTTGTGCTGCCCTACTAGTTACTGCATACTCCCACTGTCATAGGACATGTTCCAAGGGAGGTATTAGCTCTGTGCTGAGCCAGCTTGAGCACCTAGGAGAAACAGGCAGTGTACGACTGTGGTGCATAGACAAACAAAATGGCTGTGAATGCCAGCCAGGCTGGTAGAACTATCACAGCGCTGCTGTTTTCCTGTTGCTGTAGGGCAGCATTTCATTGTGGACACAGTAAAGGCAGTAGTCACACAGTTGGCAGGGCAGAGTCTTCCTGTTGGATTCTTGCCTGATTATCTTTTAGTAGATCTGACAACCTAAGATTGTGATTGATTTACTTCAGCTTTCTTGTGCTAAGAAAATTAAGATACTACTGGACCTGCCAGATAGAATGGCAGTTGGAGATCTGGGAAATCATTCCTGAAGGGTTGGGAAATATTATGGCTTTATGGGTTAAGTAATACGGCCTTGTTCTGTTTTTCCAGGGCGTCAGCTGCTGAGGTTCCAGGAAGATCTCATCTCTTCAGCTGTGGCTGAGCTGAATTATGGTCTATGCTTAATGACACGAGAAGCTCGAAATGGCGATGGTGAACCCTATGACCCAGACGTGCTCTACTATATCTTCCTGTGTATTCAGAAGGTAGAGGGAAAATAATTGTATGTGCAACAGAGCCGTGCATGTTGTCAGCATGTATAGGGAGGATTCTCTCTCATAAAAATGGAGACTCTGGCTTCTATTAAGCTTCCCAGCAATTTCATAAGAAAAATATCTTTGCTTTAAACAGAACTGACACACAAACACAGAAAAAAACTCTCCACACAACAACAATGCACCCCAAACAAAAATAAACCACGCAAACCCCAAGACGACAATAACACACACAAAGATCTTAAGAAAGGCTAAACAAACCCCCTCAAAAACAGATTAAATGCCATTAATACACAGCAATGCTTTTATCAACCGGGTTAGGTTTGTGAAGAACTATTAATAACTGAGTCCAGTATTGTAGTGAGAATAAGAAGTCCTTTTTTTTTTTTTTGCCAGGGAGGAGAGTAGGATAATATTTGAGGCAGTTGTTAATGTTGAAACTTGATCTAGTCTAAGCTTTAAGAGGCAAGAACTTAGCTCTGTGTGATGTGGGAAGTCTGAGCTGGTAGTGTTAGTGTGCTTTCTGGAAGGAGCAGGAACAGGCCTAAGCACTTACAGGAGAGTTGAGCATCTCTCTCCTTAATCTCAAAGTGTCCAAAGGACAGTCGCTTGAAAAAACTTTACAGCAGAAGGTGAAACCCAAATAGCTTTACCTTCAAAGCCATTTTTTTCTTTCTGTCTTAGTATTCCTGTGATAGTAACTGAAATCACCTGACCTATACTAGCCTTGGTATGAGAGTCCTTGCTCTTGTAGAATGTATTAGTCTTTAGTCCTGTGCTGTACAATGCTTGAGCTCTCAGGATAAGGTCTGGTCTGAGGAGTGTATTTGCTACCACTGTACTGGACTGTGTTGTGAATCTTTTACAGTATCTCTTTGAAAATGGTCGAGTAGATGACATCTTCTCAGATCTCTACTATATTCGGTTCACTGAGTGGCTGCATGAAGTTCTTAAGGATGTACAGCCTCGTGTCTCCCCTCTTGGTAAGAAGTTTTGTTTAAGAACTTGGAAAACTATTATGGAGCCTGAGATGTTGAAATACAGTGTGAGTGTAGTCTGAATAGAAATGCTTTTGAAGCACTTAATGTCCCTAGGATGGCTCTTGCTGGTCAGGGAAGGAAAAAACCCTTGCATCTGACTGAATGCTGGAGCCACTTCATGTGTAGGGGATCTAGCTTTCATTATCACTGAGGATTATTTGCTGTTAGTTGTTACTCAGCAGAACGCAGATTGTTGGGACTTTATAGTGTCATGCTACTTGGAAGCCATCTGATGCTTGATCTGAATCAAGTGTCCTCATCTGAAGTGCTAATACATCATGTCCCTAATATATATTGTTACTTTGGGAGATAATACAGCACTGTCATTTTGCCATGGATACAGATGGATATGGTCTTTAGGGCCAGCTGAGTGTCAAAGGTGAAAAATAATGTGTGATGAGAGCCTTGAATGCTGCAGTCAAATGCAGCTCAGTCCTCTGTTTAGAGCATGACAGCAACAGAGGTGGGGGGGAGCAGTTCCAGAAGCAGCAGATTTTGACACGGTTGTGTGTTTGAACTAGATCAAGAATTGCTCTTTCAGAGCACAGAAACCTGGATTCTCATTACTTCGTTCCCTTTGATCAGGTTAGACATCAGTGAAGAAGCTGTTGCTTGTGTTCAGAAAAGTAGCTGATATTACAGGCTAGATGGCTAAGCAGCACTGCGAGTCTGGGAATCCTTTTGTTTTCACAGTGGCTCTTTGATCTGTGCTTTGTCATTCCACAAGGCCTGGAGTTCATACTGCTGTCTGTTTTTCTGTTTATCTGTGTATTTAGAGTATAGTATTTCTCTTCTGCACAAAGGAGAAAAAAAACCCTGAGAATCAAAGGATTACTCATGTGTCCAAATACATCACTTGGTGCTGGGTGCTGACTAAAGCTGCGCATGGGGCCAAGAGCTGATTTGTTACCCTGGCCTGCCTGCTTTCACATATTATTGGATTAGGAGCATCTGCATTGGAATCAAGCCATTAATTAAAAGCTGTTTAAGTGCATATTTGTTTCTCTCTGGGCTGGGATGTATAGGCGTATTGCAGAAGCATACTCTGCAGCAAGAGGTTTGACGTATGTACACAAGCGTTTCCTAACTGTACCTGCTACTTAAGTTATTTGCACAGCAGTGAGTCTTGATGTCAGTGAGGACCTTCTCCTCCTCCTCTTTCCTTTGATATTTGGGATTCCTCTGGTACTTCCAGACTATAAAATGCTGTGTATGCTCCTGCTGTGACTATCTCCTACTGTGGTGCTGACTTCTGGTTATTGCAGGTTATGTCCTCTCCAGTCATGTAACAGAAGAGATGCTGTGGGAGTGTAAGCAGCTAGGGGCTCACTCCCCTTCCACCTTGCTCACTACACTGATGTTTTTTAATACAAAGTAAGTACTTAAGTCTCTGGGAATTTGGGGGAATAAAAGAACTTTGAATGCCTTGACAGGGTTGATAGGAAACAGCTGCACTGGATTATGGCAAAGCCACGGATTTGGGATGATGGTGTATAGAGCACTTTTGCAGCCCCACCAGGCAAAGCAGATGCAGTGCAACAAGGAAGTGAGCTAGCAAAGGAGAAAACTGAACTTGTGGTTGTTGCCTGCACTGCTGCTGGAGCAGTCTTTAATTTTGTGTGGATTTGAGTTTCAGCTGGCTGATGATGAGTAAAGATGACTGTCTCACTGCTGTGACCGTATCCTTTACTTGGCTCTGAATGACCTGTATTTTCTTCCTGTACAGATACTTCCTGTTGAAAACAGTAGACCAGCACATGAAGCTGGCCTTCTCCAAGGTTTTGAGACAGACCAAGAAGAACCCGTCTAATCCCAAGGATAAAAGCACGAGTATCCGCTATCTGAAGGCTCCTGGCATGCACCAGACAGGACAGAAAGGTAATATCTGGAAGTGTGTGTTTGCAATATTTACTTACTGGGATTGAAGGAAATGGATGAACCTGGAAATGTCTGCAGGTAGGGCCACGAGAACCCAAAGCTCTGCCAACTACCTGTGCATTCTATCTGCGAGAGGGTAGTACCTCTTGATAACCAACCTAGGGATATACCTTACCTGGGGCATATAGGGCTTGTAAAGAGCCAAGGATAGATGCTGCTGTTGTTGTTTGTTCTACTTTGGGTGTAAATAGGAGAAACTCTTTTGAGAACTTATCTTGCTTTGTAAACCCTTAATAATAAAATCCATGTGCAAGTACAGTCTGTCCTCTATAAGCATGGACCCAGGATTTAGCTGAGGCACTGTAGTCTCAGTAGTGGGATTTCTGTCATTTGAGGTACAGGTAGAGGAGAAATGGAGAGAATGGTAAGGTTGAGTTTTGTTGTTCCAGTAGCCTTGGGATAAAGCAAGCTCCATACAGTGCTTTGAGGATTTATAAGTTGGTGCCTGTGCCCTGGGACAGTCATGTGTCTCTTGCCAGCTCTTGGATGGTGACAGGGTGCTGAGGCTGTACAGCACTGCTCAGTTTGCTGTGCTTACACAGAGTGTCTGATGGAGTTCTTGGGGGGGGGGGGGGTTTGTAGTTACAGATGACATGTATGCAGAGCAGACTGAGAATCCAGAGAACCCCCTGAGGTGTCCGATAAAGCTGTATGACTTCTACCTCTTCAAATGGTGAGAGCTGCTGTTCTCTGCATGGATGCTTGTCTCCTGTGACTGTTAAGCTGTATCTTGTAGCTGGCCTAGTTTTCAGAGCTGTGCTTTTTTGCTGGCACACTTTTTATATTTGCATAAATTTACTTAAGTGGGATGGGGCATTGATATGGGAGGATGGGATTTACTCTGATGGCACGAAAGTCAAACTTCTGTGGTGTTTAAAGAGACAAGTCCTGATTTGTGAACTGGCTGCTCTGAATCTCGTACTCACACTGGAGATTTGATCTCTTGACGCAAGCTCACTGTCAAGCCTATGACTTGCAGTGCAGGCAGGAAGCACCTGCTGCTTGAGATGAGATTAGGGTCCTATTGAGATTGGCTTCTGAAGAAAAATGAGGACTTGCTATTGAGGGAGCCTTGAAGGACTCAAGCCTCAAGTTACGATGATTCTGATAATTAATGTAAGCATTTCTCTGAACAGATAGGTCTGCCACTAGCCTGGGTGTGAAAATTCTTCACCTTTGCTTCACTCTCAAAGACCCCTGAAGCCATGCTTGCTACTGGGAAATAAAAATTATTTTCTTGCAGCCATCATTAAGGCTTTTTAACTTTGGCATGGCCAAAACATTTTGGGACCACTGTTTCCCTTAGATGTAACTCTGTTGCTTTATGTCTGATCAGCCAGATGTTCACTGTCAGGAATTGTGAACCTGGGGTGAGGACAGTGGTGGCCTCTCCCTGCCAGGACATTCCGTTAGTCTGGTTATTTCTCATCTTCCTCATGCAGCCCCCAGAGTGTGAAAGGCCGGAATGACACCTTTTACTTGACACCGGAGCCAGTGGTGGCCCCCAACAGCCCTATCTGGTATTCCATCCAGCCGATCAGCAGAGAGCAGATGGAGCAGATGCTCACCCGGATCCTGGTGATACGAGAGATTCAGGAAGCTCTTGCCGTGGCTAATGCCAGCACCATGCACTAAGGCATCCTTCTTGGCTGAGAAGGGGTGGGGTGGGGTGATGGGGGAGGGACAAGCAAAGATAAATTGTACAGACTTTTACACTAAAGGAGATGCCTAAGTTTTTGTTTTTTTATTGGTGTAGTTATGAAGCCCTTTTAGGCTTCTTCTCTTTAAAAGAATCTAAAGGAAAACCTACCCATTGTGTATCCTATCCTACACACCAAACTGTTGGAACCATTGGAGGCTGCATATCCCCTGCAAGCTGGGAGCTATGGAAAGCTGCTGGTTGACTCTGTTTTTTTTTTATGATGTAGAAAACATGAACTACAGGATTGGCCTGGATGCCTGGGGCCTCTGTCTCCTTGAGCACCTGCAGCCTAGAGGGCACAGAATGATGGATGGACCTGCTCAGCCAGTGGAGGAGAGGCAGGCATCTTCTTTCCTTGTGCTTGGACGTTAATTTGCTGTTATCTCGGAAGGAAGAGGAGAGAGTGAACTGCAGTTGTGATTTATACAAAACAAAATAACCCAAACCAACGATTTCTATTCAAACCTTTAAGTGACATTTTTAGATGTTAAAAAGTACAAACTTTACCACACTCTTCTCTCTCTCTTTTTTTTTTTTTTTTGGCCTAACATTGAGGCCTTAAACCTTGAGGCTCCTGTGCCTGATGGAATTCTTGTAACATACACTTGTGTATCATATAAAGATACCACCCTGTTTCTCTTATGTATTCTTACTCTAGTTGTTTATTAAGAATGACGAGCACGTCTTTTCAACATGCCATTGAACAATGTGTCTTTATTTGGGGAAGAGTGAGCTGTGAGGGTGGGGTGGGGGGGGGCCTTATACAGAGATCAGTATGCAAACTGGTTGTTCTCATCCCTGTTTGTGCTTTCCAGCACAACTCTGCTGGACTTCCCCTGTGAATTGAGAAGGTGGAACGGGATTAACTTCTGTTGAAGGACCTGAATGTCTGCTTGCTGATGGAAGCTATTTGTCAGGCTAGGAACATGGGGTCTGTGAGACCAGATCAAACTGTCCTAATGTTCTGTGGCCAGCCTGTGAGGCTTCACCCTGAGGCAAATCCCCCTTCCCACCTTTACAAAAGCATCACACCAACGGCATGATTGGAGGGGTGTTGGAGGGAAAAGGCCTTCCAGGAGCAGCACAGGGCTTTACTTCTGCCTTTTCACTGTTTCTAACACAGCTGTGTAGCTTCTGGCATTATTCATGATCATAAACCACAGCCCTGTAGTCTTGCCTTGCTGCATCTTAAATCGTTGCTGTATTTTATATCATTAACAAGTAGTCTGCTCTTTTGAAGCCAGCAGGTAGCCAGCTGCTTGAAGTGGGAGATCATTCTAGCCAGGCTTTAATTTGTGCCACCAGCTTCTTGGATGCAGAGGTAACTCTACTTCTTGGACTTGTCTTCCCTGCTTCTCCATCTCACATTCCTTCCCTGTTTTAAAAAAAAAAAACACAAACAAACAAGCAAACTATATCTATTTAAATATATATTACAGTAAAAAAACCTTGTGTACAGGCAATCGGTTCTTCTAAAGCTTCTGTTGGCCAGCACCTGTCTGCATTGGGAAGGAAGGTCTGCCCTCTGTCTGTTGTGTATAGTGTAAACAAGACTGTGCTTCCTGTCCTTGTGCTCTTGAGCAGTGCTAAGGTGGGCTTGGAGACTTCAAGTCTCTTACGCTTCATGTTGACATCGGTATCTGTGAGGAAGCAGATGTGCTTGGGCTGGTTGTCAGTATGAACAGTTTGTATAGGGCTCTGTGCAGAGAGGTGGGAGTTGTTTACTGGTGCCTGTATCCTGAGGCAGACTGACCTCAGAGTTATGCCAGGGGAAAACAGCCTGGATTTGGTGTCCAGATCCCAGTGGGTACATTGGGAAGATAGTACGTCGGTAGTGTGTAGTGCTGGCAATGCTCAGTTCAGCCATTAGGAGCCAGTGGTTGCTCCTGGTGGGGTGATATTTGGAATTGCCAGTGCTGCTTCAGCTGTCAGAAGCCTGTAATGCTTTTATCATCTCTCAGTGACTGAAGTATATAAGGACTTGGGCAGGGACAAGTTCCTGCTGTTTCAAGCATCTGCATTTGTTCCTCAGAATGCAAAACAGGCTGGCACAGAGTGGATTTCCCATTCTTTTGGGCAGTTTGTCCTTTCTTCTGGACAGAGTTGCAAAGATGTGAGAAAAAACTGCAGACACCTGTTGTTAAGTCCTGATGTGTGCTCTGCAGTGCTGCATGGGAAGCTAGCTCCAACAAGCCTGCATCTTGGCAAGAGCCTGCTGTCTGTCTCCATTCAAAGTGCAAAGGGTGTTGAAGTCACCTGCCAAACACCCAGTGTACAAGTCATTTTGTTAGGTGGCTTTGGGAGTCACCTCTTGCTCTAAAAACTGCCAGAAGCTGGAATAATTTGACAGAATATTGGAGCAGTTCCAAGTTAGGGGTGAACAGATACTTCAGCTGAACTTTCTGGGGAAAGAGAATTCCATTTTACCTTAAAATTCTAGATTTTGCACTTTCCCTACTACCCTTAACTGCAGGATGATCTACATTCTTTGTAGGGGAAGAGTTCTCAGTCTTGGAGTCTGATCTAGCTCACTTAGAAGCAGGGGAACTTGGACACAGTGAGCTGTAGAGATCTGATGATCGGCTTTGTCCTGACAGACTGAAGTGCTGCCATTATTTTCTCATTGTTTGGACATAACATAGGAGAGAGGTTTTACTCATAGACAAGTGGACTGCTGTACTTTTCTGTACTGTCTCATTGATGTCCACCATGTTAACTTCATTCCCTATTTCTAGAGACAATCGATATACTGTGACTCAAGGATTATTTTCCTGGACCTGGCTTCTAGTCTGGCTCTCTGGAGCTAGTTTAAAAGGTAGAGTATTTCTAAAGTATAAATACTATGTTCTTTGATAGTGAAGAACACAATCTGCTCCCTTTTAGGGGCTTATAGGCAGATGTGCATAGAGTAGCACAGAAGAGTGCTGTGGCTTAGGATTGCTATCCAAGATCTGGGAAGTATACCCAGGCAAACATGTAAAATAGCTTTTTAACACTTTCCTATAACCAGCTTGACTGCTGCTTAAAGGGCATTTCCCCCTCGGCTCAGAGTGCCAAACCGCCAGCTCTTGTTTGTGTGTGTATTTTACAGGAGACCTCTCCATGCCCTATGCCTATTATGAGACAGGTTGAAAATGCATTGATTTCTACCTAAATGAAACTCAGAAGTTGAGCTAAGGACCCTGTGTTGCTGGTTTTGAACTGTGCCCATCTTGTCTCCACAGTATGAAGGGAACCGTAGGAAGCAGTGCATGACTGACTACTGTAAAGCACCTCTCATTCTGGTGGGAGACTCATCTGCTGTCCTATCTCTTGACACTAATAGCATTGCTTTCCTAAGGAAACCTGTAGCCTCTTACACACTTGTCAATGTCACCATTAGATTTTCATTTACTTTCAAGCATTTCCTCTAAGTGATAATACCTGAAGAGCAGGGAGCAGCCTAGAAAGTTGTTCTTCACTCCTGGCTAGAGAGGTGAGTAAAAGGAACAATCTGAATAACTCAATAGGGTTGTCATCTGTTGGCTGTTTCACACCTAGAGATCTGGATTTTTAGGTGGGAGACAAGGTCTCAGGTAGTTCCTGAACTGTTCTGCCTTGAAGCAATGAAAAACTAATCTGATCCCTAAATAGGAATCCTCTTTGGCACTGTTGTTTCTAGGCCACGTATTAAGGCAGTCTTGTTGTCAGCTGCACCAGGGCTGCTTTATGCCTTGGTGTATGTAGAATGGATTAGGGCATCTTCAAGGCTCTTATTGCTGTTAGAACTGATTCAAAAGTGGTAGGGAAGAGCCCTCTGAGCATTTGTAGGGTGGAAGATTTGTTGATACTGTAGCTCATCCTCTTCCTGGTCTGAATGCTGTTCGACATAGACTGACTCTTACACAGCCCAACTAAACTGCATTCTCATCCAAGTTTTATAGTGACCTGCAATTAATGTTTGGACTCTTAAATCACTGTTAAAGTGGGATATAAACTGTCTTCCACCCTGTATAGGGCTTTCTTCCCCATCTTCTTGCTGGAACTGCTCCTCTCTACAGGGAACATACCTTACCCTGATGTATCAGCCTGTTCGGTTTCGCTGGTGCCAATGCATAGGAAAAGGCCCTCTCAGCTCAAGCATCTTCCTACCTTAAGGAGCATCTCAAATCTTCCAGAGATCTTGCTGACATGCTGCCCCATAAACCTCTGAGGTGACTGCTGTGTTCCTTACTTGTCTGTTCCATTTATTGCATGGCTGAAGCTCAGCTCTCAGCAATGCAGTCACTTTCCCTGTATAGCCTTGTGCATGGCAGCTGCATTTGCCTGCTTCTCTGTTCTTGTATGAGCTCATCAGAATGGGGAGGCAGATTGAAGCCACTTACAGCAGCAATAAACTGTGTCTAGAAGTTGAGGGAACTGTAGGAGAGAATAAGGTGGAGAGGATGTCTTGGAAAGGCAGGGTCTAGTTGCAGCCCAGAGCCTCGCTTGATAATGAGTGTGCAGCCTATATGCAAATTGTCTTGTCTGTCCCTCCCGTGTTGACCCTGGTCTAAACAGCACATGTGATTGGCATCCTGCAAAGTGACCTTCAGGACTCTCCAGTAGCTTTGCCCCGTGAGTAACTCACACTACAAATCATTTTAAAGAGATGCACTCAACTATTTTTTTAATTTAATTTTACTCTTATATTCTCTGCTCTTTGTAATCTGCTTGGAAATAAAATGTTTTTCCCTGCAGCCTCTGTTGTAGTCTGTTTGAGAACTATTAAACTTTGTGTGGTGTTTCTATTGGAGCAGAAGCCAACTTGCCTGTTTACTGCTGTGCCTGTGCTCTAGCGTAACAGCTGAGATCGGCTTAGCAGACCTTTGTTAGTGCTGCCCTTATTTACAACAAAAGGTAGTGAGACCTGTTAAACTGATCTGGGTCTGGCACAGTGCCCACTGACCTGCTGATCCTGTCACGGGTAGCACCGACTTGAGGCTGCATGTCCTTTCATAGGAGCATTTTCCTTCCAGCCCACGGGGTGAGGATCTGTGTCACTACTGGTGACTGCATTTGGTGGTGTGAGCCTAGGCGCTTTATAGTCTGCAAAGGACAGGGCTTTTCTTGCAGCTCCAAGCCAACTGCAGACAATGGGAAATCAGTGGCTGGAGAGGTGATGTCAACTGCTAGCTGAAACTTACCCATGTATTACATAAAGAAGTAATCCCAGGGTGAAATGCAGTCTCTTATAGCAGACCATCAGGAAAGAAGAAACCCTGAGAGGTTCAGAGTGTAGTATCATGATGAACACTGCTAATGCGTGGCTCGAGGAAGATGGTGTTGCCATTCACAGCAGTAGTAGCAGGCTTGCTACCGATCTTCTGTCATACAGCTTGTTGCTGGCTCTTAGCTAGGCCAGGGCCGACCTTTTGTAGGTGAAGGGTCCCTGGAAATCACAGATGCCTCACAGTAACGGGAACACCCCTGTGCTGATACGCTATTCTTTAGTTCCTTGAACGTGTTGAAGAGGGATTGCTTCAGAGAGTCTTGTTATACAAAAGCAGGGTGAGAAAGGGTCTGGTTGTCTCATTTCCTCTGCTGCCACGCTGGATATGTCACAACAAACTTCAATAAGATGACTTGTGTGAGATTAACACGTGTCTGGGATCACCTCAGGTCCTTCCCTCTGGGATTGCTGTGATGTCCTTTCTCCTCGGTGCCTTTTATTCCCTTCCCATTGCTAGTCGTCTCCTTGTTGCCTTGCCTCTTGACTACCACTCTTACAGATCCCTTTGACTTACAGTTGCTTTTTACTCTGCTGGTGTTCAGCTCTGCATCCACCACGGATCCTACGAGCATGTTCTCGTCTTCCTTCTGAAGCCGTTGGGGAGTATTTAGCGTTCGACTGAAAATCCAACGCCCTGGGCTGCGTCTTTCTGTGGAAGTCCTCCAGGGTCAATCTTTAAGTTGTTTTTCTAAGCACGTGTCACACTGTACGGGTCATACGTGTGTAAGGAAAGACCAGGACAGGAGTCTACGGGACCGTGCCAGGAGCTCAGCTGTCGTCGTAGCATTTCCTTCCCGTACACTGCGCTGCCTGTTTGGCTTGAACGAAATTAGCCGCAGTGTGTTCCGGGCGCCCGCGCTGACCGCGTCTCACAGAGCGACAGCCGCCCTGCCCTCCTGGCCGGCAGGGGGCGACGCCGGCACCCGGCACCTTCCGGCGGGGGCTCGGCGTGTCGGTCTCGCTGGGCAGGGCCTACCTGAGCCCTCGCGGCTTCCGTCGGGGCGCGCGTGCGCTCGGGGACGCGCGAGGCGGGCCAGACCGGTGCGGCGGGCACGCGGCGGGCCGGCGTCATGGCGGACTACCTCATCAGCGGCGGCACCGGCTACGTGCCCGACGACGGACTGACAGCGCAGCAGCTCTTCAGCTGCGGCGATGGGCTCACCTACAAGTACGTAGGGCCGGCACCCAGGCCGAAGGCTCTGAGCGGGGCCTCGCCGGGGGGCCGGGGCGCGGGGCCGGGGAGCTGCGGTGCGGTGCGTTTGCTGACGCGTCTGCCCTCGTTACCCCCATAGCGATTTCCTCATCCTCCCGGGATATATCGACTTCACGGCGGACCAAGTGGTGAGTGGCCGGGCTGGGGAAGCGGGCCGGGGAGCTGGGCAGGGGACCGGGTCCTAGTCCTGTGCCGCCGCTCATCCACCGCCTGCCTCCCGTCAGGACCTGACCTCAGCGTTAACCAAGAGGATCACCCTGAAAACCCCACTGGTCTCCTCTCCTATGGACACGGTCACTGAGGCTAGCATGGCCATTGCAATGGCGGTGAGTGCGGCCCCTGGGTCCGGGCATGGCCTGCCGCTGCCCTGGGCTTCTCTGCCGCCCTTAGCGGGGCAGGGGCACCCTGGCCCGGGGCGGGGGTTGGAAAAACTGTTTGAGACGCCTGTGCCTCTGGTCATCTCCCTGGCATGCCCTGAGGCCATGAGCGGAGAAACAGAGCCTGAGGGAATCACAGAGCCACAGAATAGTGTGAGCTTGAAGGGACTTCAGGAGATCATCTAATTCCCCCGCCTGTGCTCAAGCTGAGTCACCAAGAGCAGGTTGTGTGGGGCCATGTCCAGGCGGGCTTTGAATCTCTCCAGAGAAGGAGACTTGGGGCAGAGAAGCCAAGCCTGCAGGCAGGCGTTCTGCTCATCCCTTGCAGTGCCAGTCTGGCTCCCTGACTCGTGGCTTGGCTGGTCCAGCTCTCTATGCCCAGGTGAGGGGCTGGGCATTTTTCGCAGGGACTAACAGCTGCCTTTGTGTCACCAGCTCACCGGGGGAATTGGGTTCATCCACCACAACTGCACCCCAGAGTTCCAGGCTAATGAAGTGCGGAAGGTGAAGGTGAGTGGCTGGAGTGGCAGCAACAAAGTGCATTTACAGGGTTCTTTGTGGAGGTGTGCAGTGGGGTTCGGCCCTGATGGAACGAGCTGTGAGAGGAACCCATTAAAGTGTGCTGCATCTCAGTGTTTCAGAGCGGTGGCAGAGCCATGGTTACCTGTGCAAACCTCTTGCTGTGTGTTAGGTATTGTCCCAGGAGCAGCCTGGGATTTGAGAACCATCAGGCCCCCTGGTGTGAGACTATTCCTCATACTTTGTAGGAGGTTACCTTGGGAACTCTTGGGAATCTAACGCTACTGGGGTGAGCCTTGATGCTGGTTTGGAAACCGTTATGTTGGTGAGCGTGTGGCCAGGTCGGGTGGCTGCAGACCTTTGTGAGCAACTGCAGTAACCAGCAGGCACATGTGCAGCTTCTGCTGGGTCCAGCAGCGCTGCTTAATGTGGTTGGTAACTCTCTTTGCAGAAATACGAGCAAGGATTCATCACAGACCCCGTGGTGCTAAGCCCCAACGACCGAGTGCGAGATGTGTTTGAAGCAAAAGCTCGTCACGGATTCTGTGGGATTCCCATCACAGACAATGGGAAGATGGGGGGCAAGCTCGTTGGGATCATCTCATCTCGAGATATTGATTTCCTGAAAGAGTCAGAGCATGATTTGCCTCTTGGTGAGGTGAGAAAAGCTTGTGAGCAGCTGATGGGTGTGAGCCCTGTGTTAGGAAGCAGCATGGCTTGTGATGAGGAGAGTGAGTGTGTGTGGCTGCAAGGATGCTACATCAGTGTTGGGGAGCAGCTCCACATTAGCTCTGCAGGTCCATCTCTAACCATATTTCCAGGTTCATTTATGCTCTCTCTGCAGCTCCTGCAGTGCAGATACAGGACAGTGCAGTTAGCATTCACGTGACTTCTGCTGTGACTTTCAGTGTGGTGGAAGCCATCCTCTCCATACCTGGTGTTCTCCCCAGGTTCAGTCATTAATTTCTGGTGTTCCCGGCTGCTGCAGTGGTCCATATGTAGCAGTGCTGGTGCTGGCCAGGGTTTGCAGCAGCTAAACAGTACCCAGCAAACTCTCACAAGTGTTGATCTTCCTTTTCTGGAACTGTCTTGCTCTGTGTGCCTTATCTAGGCCACTTGCTATTTAAAATACCCTCTGAACTTGGAAAGTGGTAGTTTAGCCTTTACAATGCTACGTCTTCAAACTCTCCTTGTACAGGGGAACATTCTGTGTGATGCTGATTCCTGTTGGTTCTGGCATTCCTGTTACACGAGCCGTGTAACTGTAGATCTGTGGCACTGTCAGGTTACACCACCAGTGCCTCTCAGCCTGGCTCTGCTTTTGAGTCATAACTATTTTTAGCTCTTGCTGACCAATCCTCATATCACATGCTCATCCTTCTTTGGTTTGAAATTGCCTAAAAATACCTGTGACAGGAATCTTAAAACCTGGAGTAGGTTTTAAAGGTACACATTAAAAGAGCCCATGGCCCTTCAAAGCGATGCTGGTCTGTTCAAGAGAAGACAGATCTGAATCTCCCCTCATCCTTCACGTGGATCTTTCAGCACCGCAAAACCAGAGCCTTGCAGCACTTAGTGTTTGGTGCTTGCCTCTGTCATCAGACAAGGCTAATGAGATGAAAGCTCTCTTGGCTCTCTCCCTACTCGCCATCCAGCAGTCACCTTGCTGAGCCATTTGCTGCCATCCAGTTAAACACACAGGTCTCCTGTAGCTCAGGAAGCCTGGGGATCCCACAGGCTTAAGGAGTGTGACAGAATATGTTTGTGATTCCTCAGGCTCTTCATGAAATGTGGGTTCTGTCATGGGCAGGATTTTGGGGTGAGTGCAGGCAGGGTGAACCACTTTCCTCACACAACATGTATATTTTTTTGGTATAGTTACTCAAACATTGTCTCTTCTTTGTTGTGTGCAACTAATCTACCTTCCTTGAGGGTTGAAGTGTTCCCTTTTAGCTTTACCCTGGCCTTCTCAAGTAACCTTTAATGAAAACATCCAGTTTGTGATTGCAGAACGCTGCAAGTGGGGAGGGACTTCAAAGTGTGTCACTAAGCCTTCTGCTTGAGGTGCGTTCAGCTGGAGCAGGCTGTGTGGGGGCTGTGTCTGAGACTCTAAAGATGGAGAGGTTTCGCTGCCTCTCTGGGCTGCTCTGCCTCCCAGTGTTTGACCACTGTTGTCATGAAAGCTTTTCTCTGTATACCACGTCAGATGTTGCCGTGTTCCAGCTTGCGTCCATTGCCCCTTGCCTTTCACTGTGCTTGTTTGTCAGGAGTGAGCATGGGTGAGGTGAGTCTGTTTGTTTGGATTGAAGCTACTCCTTTGCCCCACTGACCTTGCCAGCAGCAGTGGTAGGTTATTCTGAGCAGAACCCTTCCAGACTTCATGTGCTGGGGGTTGCTGCCTGCAAATGGCAGAGCAGCATGAAACTCTGAAAGTATCTTCATCCTTTATTTGCCTGCCCTCTGTTAGAAGGGAGAGGTGTTTGGATGACTTCCCAGGCAAGGCTCATGTGAGAGCCATCCCTCATCTTTTGGTACTCTCCCTCAGCTTGCTGAGGCCATCTGCCTGTTTTCACCACATCAATGGATTTGGGAGCCGATGGCCACTGCACATGCAGAGTCTGGTCACCGTGGGCTGTTCCTCTGTGTTTCTGGAGGCGTGTTGCTGTGCCGTGGGCTCCTTTGTAGAGCACTCCCAGACAGCTGCTGTGGAGCGTTTCACGTGGGCGGAGGGCCTCAGTATTTTCATATCACTGTGAAGGTGTTCTCCTGACTTCTCACCTTCTCTCTCCCACTAGATTATGACGAAGCGGGAGGATCTCGTTGTGGCCCCAGCTGGTGTAATGTTGAAAGAAGCAAATGAAATTCTGCAAAGGAGTAAAAAAGGTATCTGAGAACATCTGCAGTGCGAGGAGGGAGCCATGGAAGCTCTGGGCTGGAAGCAGCAGTGGGTGGATGTGGGCAACCATCCCTGTGTTGCTGGAGCATGGGAGGGCTGCATTCCAGCATGCGGAGAGGACGGTGAGGGGAGAGTGCCTGCAGCCCTCTGCCAGGGTACAGAGTTCATGTGCGTTCATCTCAAATCTGTTTGAAGTTGAGGGATTCTTGGCAGCCCACGAGCTTGGCTGTCCAGCCACATGTCTTCAGTTTCCTCTCCTGGCTTTCACATTTTGGCATTCAGTTCAGCTCTGCCAGGGTCTGATAATTTAGCTTTTAGTACAGTATCTTGGGTCTGATTATTAAAAACACATGCACCGCTTCTGCAGTTGTTGTGAAAATACTGAAGTCTCCCTCCAGCCCTGCACGCTCCTTGCTCAGTTTCCCAAGCCAGGGCTGCTGGATCCGTGGCCAAGCAGGATTTGGTAGCACACATCTTTGAGTCACCATTTTGTACCAGTTGCTGCCTGCCTGATGCTCCTGGTCTGCGGCACTGCTCCGAGCTAGCGCCTGTCTCCCGCAGAAGTCTGCAGTGATGTTCTTTCTGTTTGTTCCAAGGCAAGCTGCCAATTGTTAATGAAGATGATGAGCTGGTGGCTATAATTGCCCGCACTGATCTGAAGAAGAACCGCGACTACCCTCTGGCTTCTAAGGATTCCAAGAAGCAGCTGCTCTGTGGTGCTGCTATCGGGACTCATGAAGATGACAAGTACCGGCTGGACCTCCTGGTGCAGGCTGGTGTGGATGTGGTAGTGCTGGTGAGCCAAAAAGCCTCCACAGGGTTGGGTGGGCTGAGGATCCAGTTTGAGTGAATCTTTCTGACTGACAGTGGGGCAGCAGCTTGGCATTTGCTGTTTTTGTTACAGGCACCTTTGTCACCTCTCAGTCTCCCTTAGGTTGTGTGGTGGGTTAGGAACTTCCACTCCTCCACACCCCACCACTATTGAAATTTACCAGACAAGCTCAGACAGCTTGGAAGTAAGATGCAGCTATATAATTAAAATTACAAGCATATATACACAATATATTTTTAAGTAGTTACAATTACATACAAATTAGGAATAATACAGCAATCCAAACTCCCTCCTGGACAAACAAAACTGTCCAGAAGGCCTCAAACCTACCCTCTCTTTCTCCCTCTACTTTCCCAAACAGGCAAACAAAACAACCAGCAAAGCTTAGGTTGTTATGTGTTAGCCAAGATTAGTGGAGAGATGTTAGACCAGAACAAAGAGGGAGCAAACAGATCCAGCAACACAGACTAGAGTGGGACAAATTGTTAACATTACGGCTTTTTATCCCTCTCAGCAAACCACTGAATGATACAGACTTCATCGTTATTTTCTTTTCACAACCAGTGATCTAATTTCTCTCTTTAAAATATTCCAATTAGCCTCAAACCAGCACAGGTTGAGGTCAAATAAGAGGAACTTAAGCCTGGGAACTCGGTTGACTTTGAGGGGAGTACACAATGTGCATTGAAGCCCTGAAAGCTGAGAGGAGAAACATTGACAGTTGATGCAAAATCTTCTGCAAATTCTTCTTGTAGTCTGCTGCCTTTTTTTTTCCAGTGTTTCTAACAAGCTTGGGATATTTAGCTTCTTAGAGTTTCCCTTTAGCTCTTTGGTGTTTGTTACCATGTTATTCTCTTAACTGCTTGGTATTTGGGGGTGGTCAGTCCAGAGCTGCTCTTTGGTTTTCTCTGGCCTAGAACTTTTTGGGCACAGCCATTGCTACTGGTATTTGCACATTGCTTTCTCATTGATTGTTGGCTGGCAGGCCCACTGCGCTCTGAGGGCATGGCTGAGCAGCCTTGCAGCTGGCAATGTTTAACAGACACTGTCAGCTGGCTGGATCATGGAGACTGGCAGGGGCCGAGTGCTTGGTGGTCCATATCTGGTATTTCAGTGGCTCTGCTGTGCCTCAAGGAGAGATGCATCCCCCTGCCAGCCACTCTGGGTTTCAGAAGGGGCATTCACCATTTCACCTGTGGTTTGAGATACGGCTTGTGGTGTCCTAATGGTAAAGCCAGATGGTTTTTCCTGCAGTCAAGTGTGCTACTTTTTTCCTATTGTAGGTGACACAAGATTTAAATGTGAGGGATATTAAATGTCTATATAACTGCCTTACCCAGGGGACATATGTTACTATCTTGGCAGCAGCTTCTCCTCTGGTTCAGTCCTCAGTTTGGGGAGTCATCTTGCCCACTTAGCCACGTTAGCAGAGACCCCAGTAAGCAGATTGAAGATCTGAGGCCCTTCAGAAGATGTGTTAGGAATCTTTTGCAGGAAGTGTGGTGAAAATTGATTGTCTTTCTGTTGCAGGACTCCTCTCAGGGGAACTCCATCTTCCAGATCAATATGATAAAATATATTAAGGAGAAGTATCCCAGCCTACAAGTGATTGGAGGAAATGGTAGGCATGTGTGGAGACTGTGCTTGTCTTGAAGTTTGTTTCTTTGAGGTAGAGGGAGCTGTGGGAACATCAATGAAACAGTTGTCTTGGTAAAAGTCTGAACTCTCCTATGAGGACAGGCTGAGAGAGTTGGGGCTCTTCAGCCTGGAGAAGAGAAGGCTTTGAGGTGACCTGATAGTAGCATTCCAGTATCTGAAGGGGGCCTACAGGAAGGCTGGGGAGGGATTATTTACAATGTCCTGCAACGGCAGGACAAGAGGCAATGGGTTTGAACTGGCAGAGGGGAGATTTAGACTGGATGTTAGGAGGAAGTTCTTTACAGTGAGGGTGGTGAGACACTGGCACAGGTTGCCCAGGGAGGTTGTGGCTGCTCCCTCCCTGGAGGTGTTCAAGGCCAGGTTGGACGAGGCCTTGAGTGAGCTGTACTAGTGGGAGGTGTCCCTGCCTATGGCAGGAGGTTGGAACTAGGTGATCCTTGAGGGTCCCTTCCAACCTTACCATTCTATGATTCTATGATTTCCTCTGGCTTGTGGAACAGAGCAAGATCCCTCTGCAGGCATGGGGCAGTGCCCTGCTGCCACAGCTGCAAGTATTTTGAAACCTGTTCTGCAGCAGTGTGCTGCAGTCCTCTGTAGTGTGTTACATGTTAGCTTCTTTTGCATAGCAGTTTAACATTTTGGATAATAATCACAATAATGAACATTGTGTAGCATGGGAATGGAACGGGAGTTTTCCCTGCCTCTTGACAGCAGAGTTCAGCAGTCCTTGTCTTTACCTGCCTGGTGCTGCTGTTAGGCTGTGCTTTGCCCTCCCTAACTGGTGTGGCCCAAAGAGTGCTTGGCACCATGCGGTGACCTCTGCTACCTCAGCCTTTGGGTGTAAGCATGTGGCAGAGTAGCCTGAAGGGCCAGTGTCATCTCACCCAATGGGGACAACCAGGCCTGGCTGTGACACAGGCTGTCTGCTATGGGCAAGGGATGTTCACAGCCATGGTGAAAACGCTAGGGCAGAGCAGTGTTGTGCACAGATCTGTTTGTCTCTTCAAACCAGTTTCTGCTCCCCACAGTTGTGACTGCTGCTCAAGCCAAGAATCTCATTGACGCAGGGGTCGATGCCCTGAGAGTCGGGATGGGCAGTGGCTCCATCTGTATCACACAAGAAGGTGAGAGAGATCAGCTGTCTCCTAAATATGCTGAAGGCATCTCTTTAGTAGAGATGCCATGCTGAAAAGCAGCATAGCTGGGATGGGTTTCTCCCATCGTAAGGGCAGTGTCCAGCAGCAGGGCCATCTGTCATCCTCTTTGTCCAGGACATCTTGTCACCTGGGTTGAACCTTTGGGGTGGCAGCAGCAGCAGCAAAGGCATTTCCCAGTACTGACCGAGACTGAGTAGAGCAGGTGTGGCACATGTGGCTTTGCATGGGAGGCACTGGCTCAGTGTGGGATGGGGCTGGTGGGCAGCTCTGCAGGGAGAGGGGCTTACTGTATCCCCAGTGCTGGTGGTGGAGCTCACTGGGCTGTCTGCTCCCTTTCCCTCTGACAGCAGTGTTTGTGATGCTTGAGATCTATCCTGCTGGGCTAGATGCCTCTCTGCAGTTTTCAGGCCAAAAAATGGAATTCCTGGCTATTTTCTCTGCAGTTAGCCAGAGCTTGTGTGGGGTAGAGGGAGTGTTACTTAAAAGGTGGAGAAGGGCATCCCCAGAGCCTGGAGAAAGGCTTCTGTGAGGACAGATTCAGTCTTCATGTTTTGAACCTGGCAGGTAAGGTGCAGAGAAGCAGTGTAATGGATGCACTGCAGCCTCTTTCTGCTTTGCTCCTTGGTCCTTGCCAGGGCAGGCATCAAGAGGGCAGCTGGTGACTGAAGATGCTGCATTAGCTCTGCTAGTTCCAGTGTGCAGCCTTTGAGCAGCCCTGGACCTGGGCTGCATTCCTGCTTTGCCTTCCTTGGAGCTCTGGCTGTGAGGGTTTTCCACTCAGAGCAGCCTGTCTTAGGTGATCTTTCTAGGGAGGTTGTGATATCCATATAGGCAGAGCAGAACCAGGATGCATGTGTTCTCCTCTGGTGCTGAGGCTGAGGCCCCACTGAGGCATGCTGCTATCTGCAGCAGGCAGAATGTCTACAACAGGTGCCTGTCCTGGCTGCCACAGGAGGTGGATTTCAGTGCTGGTTTTGGGGAAGGAACAGAGCAGAAGTAAAATGTGGTGTTTCACAGAACTGGTTGCAAAACTCTTTAACTACAGCTCCCTGGCTTTTTGTCCCTCTTAGGGCAAGAGCTCTATCTCTTTGGGTTAGGGTGTCACCTCTCCAGATGGCTGTTGGGGTAGCCTGAGCAAGTGCTGCACACAGACAGGCAGACAGGTCTGGCTGGCCTGGATCTGGCCTCTGGCTTGGCTTGGGCTAGGAAGGATTTGCAAGGGCAGCTCTGTCCCACACTGTATGCTCTGCCTAGTAGCAGGTCACTGCTGGGGTCCTTTGTTCTGCTGCTGTTCTTCTGTCTCTAAAATCTGTGTTTGTTTTTGTTTAGCTGCTCCAAAGATCCCTCCAGACCTAAAGTCCCACAGCCCCAAATGCCCTTCTACTGTCACGGGCACCTATAGTAAGTCACTTGCCCTGTTCCCAACCCTAATTACGTGTCTTGAAGCAGGACCCTGATTTGGCTGCACATGGCCCTACTGCTTGTTTGAGAGTAATTTAGCTGTAGATGCACTTGGGGTTTTGTGGCTTTGGATACTGGTTTTGAATCTGAAATGTAAGCTGAGAAGCCTTTCTGAATTCCTAAAGCAGGATCTGAATTGTCAAAGTTAAGGGCACTCAGGCCTGTCCACTCCAAAATCCAGTTAGAAGCCTGACTGGGCTTCTGAGTCTGCCCAGGCAAGCTCCTGCTGACCACATGCTGGAAGGTGATCCCTGAGCAGTCCTCAGTCTTGCTTTGAATCTGGCCCCAGCTGTGAGAAAGTTGTTCATGGACTAAGCTTCACTTGAAGTGAGCTCTCCTGAGATTAGAGGGATTTAACTGCCTATGGCCACCTTGGCAGCTGTGAATTAGAACCACTGACACCTCTGGGGGGAAGGGGCTCTTTCTTCTCTTGCCCAGCACAGGGTGCTGTGTTGTCTGCTCTGTTCTTCTCTGATGTTACCAGATTGAGCAGCCACTTGAGGCGAGCCTTATATTTTGCCCTTTCTCCTAGTTTTGATGCACCTCAAAAGGAAAGAGGTTTCTCTTGAAGATCCTAGGTTTTTTTGTTTAGCAGAGATCAGGATGGTCTTGTAGGGCCACCTTTTGCAAATGTGCTGAAACAGACAAACCCTCACCCAGACAACTCGGCGTGTGTGTGCTCTGAACCTGCTTTGGAAGCCTCTGCTCTGAAGCTGTGGTGCTGGGCACTGGGACAGTCGGAACAGTGCAGTGCTCCCAGGGGCCCTGAGCCAAGCTGTTCCTTAAAGGGCTGGTCTCTGTGGTTGCTCTGCTGACGTTTCTGCAGACCCTGCACTGTCTGCAGCACAATCACGTAGGCCTTGGACTCTAGATCCACCCAGACTAGGTGCTCCCTCCACAGAGCTTTTCCCTTGCAGTGGTTTTTGGCTGCAAGATGGCCTTTAGCAGAGCAGTACCGAGCGAGGCCATCTCTTTAAGACCGATGGCATTCATGTTACAGCTGGCAGACTCTGGCTGGCTGAGCCTGAGCTTAGTGCTGAGTTTTGTTTGATTAAAATCAGTCCTTTCATGATCTCAGCCTGCAGTCTTGATTCTCCCTCTCAGCAGCTGCTGGTAAGCACTGGGAGTGGAGCAAGTGCAGACTCCTGGCCTTGGCAAACC
The DNA here is from genome assembly GCA_013396675.1 of Eubucco bourcierii. Lineage (NCBI taxonomy): Eukaryota > Metazoa > Chordata > Aves > Piciformes > Ramphastidae > Eubucco > Eubucco bourcierii. The sequence goes on from VWZE01012813.1 coordinate 55,807, forward strand.
TCTGCCAGGGATGTGCTGCCAGTGCTGCTGCCAAGCAGGCTAAATCACACCTGGAGTTCACGCTCCCAAGCACTAACCCTGCATGGCTGTGATCTTACCTGGTGTATCAGACTAACTGTGACTGGAGAAAAGGCTTCCAGTTAATTGTGGGGAAGGGAAGGTCTCCCTGCGAGAAGCTTATCTCGGCGTACGTGCATGCGTGTGGCTGACAGACGTGTTACAAGACGTGCCCTGTGCTGGCTTTCCCTTGTACAGCAGGAAGCCTCTGACTGCTCCCAGCTGGGAAGAGAAGGTGAATCCTGAACTATTAACTCCTTTCCCATGGGGCAGCTAAACGTGACAGAACCCTTGCTGCACTGCAGGGCAGGAATGTGGAATTGTTTCCCATAAGCCATCGAATCATCCTGCCCGTTTCTTTTTCCACTGCCGCATGTGTGTTTGTGTGTGTGTGCAGCTTATATATGTAAGGGTATCTCTACATATATATATATACATACCAGCTCTCCCAGCGCCCCCAGCCAGCTGCCTTTCCATGCAAGAATCACATCATGCAGCTGCTGAGTATATGGAGAAGGGGCCTGGCAGTGCTAGGAAGGAGTGGGCACTGGGACTTGGCTACACACCGGGGATGCTCTGGAGAGGGACTTCTGTAGTCTGCTCCACGTCCTTCCCAACCTCCCCAAGTGTCTGCTGTGCTTCAGGATGTGCAGCAAGTCTCGGCTGATTCCAGGCATTTGATCAAGGAACCTGGTCCCAAGGTTATGCACAGCTTTTTGGAGTCAAGGGCCTTGAGGATGTCCCAGCAGGCATCTCTTGGGCATCCACTTCTCTTACAGCTTGGCCTAAGGAAGGAGCATTCTGGGATTTGTGCATTCCTGAGTGCTGGAGCATGTGCTGGAAGCCTAAGAGGGCCTGCTGGGGAGGTGACACACCGCTGGGTGGGGTCTGACCTTTCCTCTGCTCTCTCTTTGCAGTGCTGGCCTGTGGCCGTCCCCAGGCCACAGCAGTCTACAAGGTGTCGGAATACGCCCGGAGGTTTGGCGTTCCTGTGATTGCAGACGGAGGGATCCAGACAGTCGGGCACATTGCAAAGGCTCTCGCACTTGGGGCTTCCACAGGTGAGCAGCACATCAGGCAGCTGGGGCACGTTGTGGGGAGTCTGCTAAGAAGAGTTTCTATGTGGCATCGGATTCTGGGTGTGAGAATGCACCTTCGGGTGCCTGGGGACATCCAGCAGAGTGCTGAGCCTAGGGACTGGGAGAGTTTTGTGGCCACAGCCTTCCTGCTCTGACACGTTGTTTCTGGTGTCTCTTGTGCTAGTGATGATGGGCTCCCTCCTGGCTGCCACCACGGAGGCCCCAGGCGAGTACTTCTTCTCTGATGGAATTAGGCTGAAGAAGTACCGTGGCATGGGCTCACTGGATGCCATGGACAAGAACTTGGGCAGCCAGAACCGCTATTTTAGGTGAGGAGCGGTGCTTTGGGGCAGCAGAACAAGCTCTTGGGGCATCTCTGCTTTCACAGACTTACCTAATTTGTGTTTGCATACAGTGAGACAGACAAAATCAAAGTGGCCCAGGGAGTCTCTGGTGCAGTGCAGGACAAGGGCTCTATCCACAAGTTCATTCCCTACCTGATTGCTGGAATCCAGCATTCTTGCCAGGACATTGGTGCCAAGAGCCTGACCCAAGTCCGGTGAGTATTTCCTCTAGCTTGCATTCTGGTTAGTTCACAGTGCTGCCATTTGGTGGCCCTGAGCAAGCTGTACCCGTGGTGCAGCATGTTCTGCATGGTCTGGCCTCACTTTAGTCATCCTTTGTCTCCAGTGGGCAGTCTCATAGATTGGCCAGGTGCAGGGAGACAGGAACATGATGTCTTGTGGCACATTCAGCTGGTTGGGCTTGAAATGTTGGGATTATCTTACTCTGCTTGAATCTTGGGAGCACAGCAAAGTTCATTCTGGAGGACCAGTTTCCCACATTCCAGATGGTCCAGCTGCCAGAGCACTGCCTCTCCTGGACTGTAGCTGGCTTGTGACATGTGTCCCTTCCCCATCAGAGCTATGATGTACTCGGGAGAGCTCAAGTTTGAGAAGAGGACGACATCTGCCCAGGTGGAAGGAGGGGTGCATGGCCTTCACTCGTAAGTGCTTCTGGCAGGACCCATCTCCCTGGGGTGGTGGGGTTAAGTGCAGACATCCTGTGCCTCAGCTTTCATGCTGCTGGCTTCACTTGCCACTGTGCAGCTGGACTGCGCTGCAACTTGTCAGCTGGCCTGGGCTGGCACTCCTCTGGCAGCAGGGCACCGAGCAGTGGATCTGCCAGTGTACTGGGGCTGCTCTGCACTGGTATGGTAGTTGTTGTCTAGTGTGCCTCTGGGCCTCATCCTGAGCGAGGTGGATCAGTAAAATGGCTCTGGCTTGCTGCCCTCCCAGGTATGAGAAGCGCCTCTTCTGAAGGAAGGCTGTCTGTCTGTTGTCTGTCATCGTGCCACTCAGCCCTGCGCCACCTGTGCAGGAGCTGCTCTTGCTGCAGAAGTGCCATTACTCTGTGGGCTGCCTGGAGCTCCCTGTGTCCCTTGGCTGCTTCATCACCACCCAGCAGGGCCCACCCACCCCCTGCCCTGGAGCAGTGATCCTGGGCTGGTGCCTGGGCCCCTGCACGCGTTGACCGTGTTTTACAATAAAAGAGGAAAAGATGTGCAATTAGTCTCAGCCTGGAGCCCCTCTTCCTTCCATACAACCTTTGCTCTTCTTCCTTGTCTCTCTCCTTCACCCTCTCAGAAGCAGCTGATGGCCCCAAAAGGGATACTGTGTGCTCTAAGGGGGAACAGGGGTAGTGGGGGAAGACAACTCTAAATGGGTAATTCACTGTGGGATGTTCTTTAAAAAAAAACCCACTCCTGAGAGCAGAAAGCAAATGGATTTTACAGGGCCACCCAGTAGCAGTAGCCAGGCTGCCACAGGACCCCATGCATTCAGCTGCTACAACGATGGAGGTGCTCATGTATGTGCTTGTAGCCACCCACCCACATGCCCCTGGAAGTGCTCTGCATTGCAACTGCTTACATGCACCACACCCACAGACCTGTATTTTCCCCTACTTCGTTCTCACAAATCTCTTTTTCTCCTTCCCTTTGTTCCATAAGCCAGTACAAAGTGCAAGGGAAAGGACCATGACCCTCTCTGTGCTCCCTGCTTAAGCCAAGCCTGCAGCGATGGGGTGCAGCGTGAGGTGTCGGATGGGACACTGGCACCACTGCAGAAGACTTTGGGGTAGGCCAGCACCCGCCAGCACCAGCAACTGGTGTGTCCCAGCTGTGCCCAGAGAGCTGCTGGCAGGTGACAGTCCTGACACCAGGCATGCTACCCAGCTGGCACCAGGGGCTGCAGCAGCCTATCTACAGCCATCCTCCTGCTACCTTTCCAACCCTGCAGGGGCAGCAAGCACTAATATTGCAGCCTCCGTTGCTCATTAACCACCACGTGCTTCCTTTGTACTTCCAATCTGCATGTATTTTCCTTGTGGCACCCCAAACATGCCTGGGGCTGTGGAACTCGCCCCGTCAGCCTGCACCCTGCCTCGTGGCAACGGCTTCTTGCTGCCAAGGCACCAGGCACCACCTTGGCAGAAGGGCAGGGCTGCAGGTGCTAGCAACAATGCTCATGCTATGTGCCTTGCACTGGGCCAAGGAGGCAAAAAAGCGAGGGACTTTGGGGCAGAGCTGAGCCCACACACTTCACAATACCCTCCGGTGTGCAGAGCCACCACCCAGCCAGCAGCTCTGAGAGTTTAGTCTGAAGTGTTTCTCCAAGAGCTTCAGGCAGTCAAGAGAATTGCTGCTACATCTGTGCGCAGCTGCCCCGTGGGGGAATGAGCCCAGCAGCCACCAAGCGGTTTTCACTTGTTAGGAAGTTGAAGGTTGCACACGCATTTGGCTGTGGAATAGAAAAAGGACGGCGTCAGGCCCCAGGAGATGTAGCCCTTCCCCATGGGGCACCTGATTCCCTCCCTCCTGGCCATCTCTGGGCAGACAGAGTCCCAGGGCATAGTGGGAAGTGCCCCAGTGCCATTGGAAACCCTCTGCTCATTCCTCACCGTGTCCTGCACCTCCACAGCGATCCCGCAATCCCGCATCTGCTTCAGTGTGGCAGGATGGAGCCGCTCCACCCTATCTCCTGTGCCCAGCACCAGGATCTCTGCAACCAGGATAAGGCCTCAGGCAAGGGTGGGCAGAGTTACACTCAGCTCAGACCTGCCTTCCTGAAGGGAGCAAGAGCTGCCCCTACAGGAGCACAAATGAGGGGGGAAGCCTGCCCTGCTGTGCCACTCCCACTGCTACGGCAGAAGGATGCCAGAGAGCAGCTCCTCCCAAAACACCAGCAGAGCACTGTGGGGTGGGCTGAGGTAGAGCTGTACTGAACCAGAGGGGCAGCTGGTCCTCGGCAACCCCACGTACCTATCCGGGGCTCCAGTAGCCAGAATAGAGACAGGCTCTCATGCGAGACATCCTTGTAGGAGCCAATCTGTGGAGACACCGAAGACACTGAGCAGGGCTGAAACCCCTAAGCGCTCACCTCCAGCAAAGGTCGGGGCAGAGCAGTCCTCACCCTGCCGCTGGGCACTCACGTTCCACTGGAGGATGGCGCGGGGAAGGATGGCACAGGGCCCCACCACCAGGTTCCCGCTGATGGTGAAGCCGCGGCTGTTGTAGCCTTCGACGAACATGATGTTGGGGGACTCCGGCTCCAGCACCGTCAGCCGCGTCCGCTGGTACATCTCGTCATCCGCTGGTACGAGGCGATGCCCGCGGCACGGCACCCTGCGTGCATACGGAACGGCTCGGACGTGTGGGCAGTTCCACAGAGAGTCCCAAGGGCACCCCAAAGCCAGCCCTTCACAGGTCCAGAGAGACCTCTGAGGGCACCCTACGGAGAAGCCCCACAGCTACCCCCTCGGNCTGCCCAGTCCCAGGGTGCTAGCCACGGTCCCGCAGCCGGTACCAGCCCGCCGTCCGCCATGCCGCAGGACGCAGGAGCCTCAGCGCCGCCGCTGCCATGTCCCCGCCGCCGCCGGAAGTGGGGAAGGCCCCGCCCACACTCCGCACCCCGCCCTGCTGGCGCCCCTGGCGGCCGCCGTCAGCGCCGCTGACTGGGCTGGGCCAGCGGTACCGGGGGCGGGAGTGGGGCTGACCCGGGGCTCCCGAGTTCCCACCTCCTGCACTGAAGGGGCGGTGGGGAGAGAGAAACAGACGGACACACACACACCACCCACATTCGTGCCCGCCCCGGGTGCAGTAAGTCGGGGCGGGATAAGGCCGGCGCCGGAGTGAAACCGAAAGCAACGGCGGCGGCGACAGGGTGGGAGCAGCATCGCAGTCCGCGCTGCCCCGGCCCTGCCTCAGCGGCGGTGGGGCCCCTCCCGGGGCACCCCAATCCCCGCCGCAGGGAGAGCCGCGGACCGGCCCAGGTTGCTGCGCCGGAGGCTGCGGGGCCGGAGGTGAGAAGGCAGCAAGCGACTGCCAGTCTCGGGTCCTCGCCACCCCGCGGGTGGCCGGGCCGGGCGGCGGGAGGGAGCAGGACCAGGACTGGGGCTCGGCTGCATTCCCATCCCGCATTTGCGGGGCACCCTCTCCGGCCCCGTGCCCGGCCCCACTCTGGCCCCGCCGGTGCCCCGGGCACCCTGCTGTGCCCCCGGTACGGCTCCGTTCCCGTCCTGTGCCCCGATGCTGTGCGTCCCGCTGTGGGGTAGCTGCTGCCAGCCGAAGCTGCCCCTGCCGCGAGCCGCTAGCGAGACTTCCCTGCCCCGAGCACTGCAGGCCGCTGGGCTGCCCCCTGCCCCCGAACCACGCTCAGTGGGACTAGTCCCTGTGCATGGCAGCGGACTTGAGGGCTCAGTGGGGTGCCCTGGGGTTGGAGACCCATGTCCACTACCCTATGCCATCCACTCGGGACCAGCCAGAGCCCCAACCTAGCAAAAGCTCCCGGGAAGCACCCTGGCATCGGCAATGGGGTCTTTGCCACCACCATGCTGTACCATGCTGCACCCTGCTGCAATGAGGGGGCATAAGGAATCCAGCGCACCGCACAGAGAGGCACCTCTAGGTCAGCTGAGGGATGCCAGGTCTCCCCTGGTGAGCACCACATGGAGCTGGTGGGGCTCCCCACACAGTTTCACTTCCCGCTATGGCGGTTGACTGAGAGCTTCCTCACCAGGGCTGGGCAGCTGTTGGGGCCAGGCTGTGCTGTGCTGCCAGGCGCAGGTGCTGGGGTGGGTGCCCTCACACGGGGTGGCTCAGGTTTCTGGGCCTTGCCGGGGGCTGCTGGGTTGGCACCAGATGCTCCAACATCACTGGGGCTTTGTTTGCTGCAGTTTCCTTTCGGCTCTGCCATGCTGCCCTCCCCTTGGCACTGGGCCCACGGCACAACCCTAGCCTGTGCTGGCACCCCCAGCCGCAGCCATTGCGGCCGCAGCTCCCATACAGCTCCTCCGCCCCAGTGCCTGGTGGTAAGTCACCCTTTCTTGGCCCACCAGCTGCCTCGGGGTCAGGGTGGCGTGGTGGTGGCCCTTCTGCTTGTCCCTCTGTGGCGCCAGTGCGGGCAACGGAATCCCAAAAGCAGCTGTCCCCACTGTGTCCAGCTGCCCTGGGGTTTCGTTACCTGCATTTCCGCCCCCACCTCACCCCACACGCCTCCCACCCTGCTGCCTAATGCAGTCCCGTGCCAGGCCAGGCACTTGGCAAGAGCTGCTTGCTCCACTCCAGCCCCTCTGTAGGACTGGAGCAGTGCGTGGGAGGCACACTGGGAGAGAGGGGATGTTGGGATGTTGGATCACTAGTGGTTAGCCTTGCACCTCATCTCCCTGTGCTTGCTGCAGGCTCTCCAGTAGTCACATGGCACTGACAGCTAAAAATAACAGCTTGCTTCCTGGGGACTTGCCAGGGTGAGTATGCTGAGTGGCAGCCCCAGCTGTCAGCCACAGCATGGATAGGGCCACCTGTGCCACAGGTCATGAGATGCTGCACAAGCGTCCATCTGCTGCCGCCAGCCTGTGACAGGCTCACCCTAGCTCCCTGCAGCCCCCCAGTGCTGGCAGGGGTGAGCGGTGCTGGGGCAGGATCTGTCACCCAGAGAGAGAGAGAGAGTGCTTTGGAATGACACGATCACTCCCGCTGAGCAGGCACCCAGAGAGCCATCGGGGATGTCGTGTCTGTCCAAAGCTCTTTCAGCACCCTTCGAGAGGCCCCCTGCCACAGGCTGCTGCTGGGCTGGCCTTACATGGGCTGCCAGCAGGAGCCCCACAGTGCTCTGGGGATGGATCCAGCCGGGAGCCCATCCTGAGCAGTGACACAATGGTCCAAGTATGGTCCCGAACCATGCTAGTGTTTTTCTTCCCAGATGGCTGAGCAGGGGTTGTGGGCAGCTCCTGCCCTGCAGACAGTCAGCAGTTGGTCTGGTGTGGGCAGCAGTTCTCAGATCACCTCTTGGCTGTGAGTGGTGCAGGGAGCACCCCTCTGTGGCATGGCCCACACCATCACCAGGGGAGACACAGATCCTGCTCCAAGGCTGCAGGTTCACACTGAGGGTGCAGGCTCAGGCCTTCAGAGCTGCCCATGAAGACCCAAAATGAGATGCTACGTTCCCAGCTCAGCCCACACAACAGGCCATGCTACCAGGATCTGCCCTTCCTTTCCCTGGCCTCTCCTGCCCTGCACACAGAAGGCCAGGAGCAACAGCAAGCAGAGCAACCCTCCCCTTCACTTTGCCCAGAGCCTTGTGGGGAGCACAGGAAGGGAAGGGTAAGAGGGAGGTCCCCATCTCCCTGCTGCTGCAGAGGAATTCAGTGCTTCCTGCATACCCGCTTCAGCAAGCAGGCCAGGTGGCAGGGTGCCAAGTCTCCACATCAGTGCCTGATTTGCCTGCAGCCCCAGAGGGGAACAGTAGCCCCTGCTGCCTGCCCTGTTTAGGGAGCTGGGCAGCAGCGTGGGCCCCTTCACACTTTCAGATCTCAGCTTGAGATACCACTGCTGTGGAGGAGCACAGCTCTGCAGATGTAATGGAGACCATGATGGCACAGTCTAATTGTTTCTATCTCTCTCCTCCTAGGGCTGACAGGTGGGAGACTTTGCTAATGTGTTGGGTAGGAGGAGTGCTCCTTCTACCCATCCTGCCTGCTGGGGCTAGCAGAGCAGCCAGAGCTGGGGCAGCAGGCTCAGAGGAGGGCATGGCAGGGCACACAACCAAACCTGCTCATTGGCACTTCACTGCAGAGACCCTAGATGTGGTGGCAAATTCCGGCTTCCAAGTGCTGCTGCTGCTTCTCAACCACCTTGTCACACCCCTAGCCAAGCTCTGTATTCTGGCAAAGATGGCATGGCCTACCCTGGCTCTGACAGTCATTCTGCCCATCGGCAGGGTCTGCCTTATGGCCCTCTGATTGATCCAAGCCCACCGCTGGCCAGAGTTGCTCTCAAGGCACCTCACTGCCTTGCTGGCATCTCAGCTGCACTAGTACTGGGCAGCCCATTTGCTCTGCAGTGGCGGTGGCTTCCTAGGCCTGTCTAACCCTGGTACTGCCTCTCGTTCTCCTCTTTCTGCTTGAGTGTCTGCGGTTTTGGTTCTAGGCCTCCCGAGTGCCTGGAGACAGGCAAGAGCAGCCCTGAGGAGGCTGAGGAGCAGTTCGCCCTCCCCTCCATGCTGAAAAGCCCCTACTCCCAACCTAAGGGGGGGGATCCCCAGCAACCTGATGGTGATTCCTCCCCGTGTCCTTTCAGTGTATCCGGTCCGGCCGTGCTGGGGTTAGACTGTGCTGGGTCCTAGGAGGGTCCGAGCCCACTCCCACAGGCCTTTGCAGAGGGTGGCGTGGCAGTGTCGGGGCAGGCTCTCTCGGGCCGGCTCCCGGGCCCAGCCGCGCCTCGGGTCCCCCGGCCCGCCTTGCTCGTCATGGCGACTGTACACCTGTTACCTCCAACTATCCCGCGCTCAACATGGCGGCCCCGGACGGCAGCACCCAATATGGCGGCCGCCTGACGGAGCCGGGGAGGGCTAGCGGAGCCGTGATGTAATTTCCGGTCGGCAGCGGCGGAACGGGCCGCCGCGCTGCCATGGAGACGGGCGAGGGTCGGCCGGAGGTGGCGGCGACGCTCCGGGCGCTGAACGGGGCTCTGGGGCGGTCCGCCGCGGTCTGGATAAAGGAAAGCGGAGCCCGCAACCTGCGACATCGGGATTTTCTGGCGCCGCGGGCCGCGCTCGGTGCAATCTTCCCCGATGGGCAGGTATGCGGCGGCGGCACGGGTAGGCCGCGGCCGGGCCCGTGCGGCGGCGCGGGACGGAGGCGGAGCCTCTGCCGGGCCACGTGCGGACTACTGACCGAGTGCCGCCTCGCCTTCCAGGTGCCCGCCGACGTCGTG
>VWZE01012813.1:74008-92120 GCA_013396675.1 Eubucco bourcierii
GCCTGTGCCTGCGGGACATCGCACCAGCCACCACTGCCACCGCCCCCAGGCCCAGCCCCGTCCCGCCCCGCTGCTCACCCGCCAGCAGCACGTCCCCGGCGAACTCCAGCGCCGTTACCGGCGCCACCAACGCCGCCGACTCCATCTTGGCGCCGCCGTCTCCCCCTCCCTGTCCGCCGGGCCCCGCCCCCAAAGCACGCGGACACTCTTCCCGTCTCTCCACGCTTTATTTGCGCGCGACGCGGCCCCGCCGCGCACGTGGCCTGCGGCCCCGCCCCCCCCGCCCAGCGCGGGAAAAGGCCACGTGCGCGCGGCCACTCCCGGCCCTACAGCTCCAGGTGCGCCCTGCTGTAGGCTTTGTCCACCGTCCACTCGCCACCGGCCTCGGCCCCCGCGAAACGCTCCATCTCCTGCTGAAACTGCAGCTGCCGCCGCCGGTTGGGGTCTACATTGATCCAGTTGTTGGCAATCCACTTGGTGCCTTGGGTGACCAGGCAGCCCCCATGCAGGGCAAAGTCGTCCAACTCCCCCACCCAGCCTGTGGACCAAAGCCCTGTGAGGAGGGGGCAAGGGAGTGCTGCAGCACCCTCAGGCACAGACAGGAATGTTCAGGGAAGCATGACCAGTAACACCGACAGCACCTCTTCTGCCCACAGCACCTGTCTGGATTTTAGCCCAGATACAAGTCACAGGAGCTGGTTCCTCCTAGAGCCCCTCCATTGTAGTGCAACCCCACCCGAGCACCTATGAGGGGCGGACAAGGGCAGGCTCCCAAAATGCAAACATTCATTGGCTCCATGTCTCTGCTCGGCTCAAGAGCTCTTGTAGTCTGTGCCACAGCTGCTGTTTTTCCCAACTCTTCACGAAATGGGAGGCTGGTATGGAAGAGATGGGTGTTGCCATGACAAGACCCATGGAAGTCAGATGCTCTTGGCTGTGTTAAGAAATGGCACTTCAGCAGTTCTAAATGACCCTCTTTGTAAAGAGGTCTCATGTTTTCTTTCTGTGGTAGACTTGCATTAGCCACCACCTTCCATTTGGGAACAGTTTGCTTGTGAAAACACAACAGGCCTCTTACAGGAAAGTGATATTACCAGAGCTTGCTCCTACAGGTCTTGGTATTACCATCCAACAGCCCAAATGCTAGTCTTGTGACCTCCTCTGTCAGTTTTCTAGAGATGGAAACATGGGCTGCTCCCAAGGGATGTAAGATGCTATACTCCTTCCTTCCATCACTGCTCAAAATCTGCCATCAAAATACTCTGGCACCACACACCAGCAGCTTGGAAGATTCATGTCAACCCCCCACCCTGGCTGTCAGGGAAAACCATGCTGTGCTTCACGAGAAAAACAGCCCCAGGGATACATATCATCAGGCTGTGGCTGAGCTATAAAGCAGGAGCAGGCCCCAAGCACAGCAGAGCCTTGCACAGGGCAGACCATGCCTCCCCAGGCTGCAGAGCTGATGGCTGTTCCTTTGTCTGCCACCTCTCCTCCCCATCCCTTTGGGCAACACCACATCAGTGGCGAATTCTGAATTGCAGACCAAGTTCCAGCAGGAGTTTCAGCTCACACAGCAGGATAGGAGGCAGCTTGCAACTGCTAGTGCAGCCAAGGTCTTTGTTTGCTAGCTAGTCCTGTCCCCCCAAGACATTAGAAGCCACTGACCTACTGCCTGTAAACAAAAGCCTTTCAGAGCCAGGAAGCTCCTACCCAGCTGGTGACAAGCAGGCTCTACAGTTCCCACTAGCAGGCAGCTACCACCCTTTGGCTCTCTGCTTAGCTCTCAGGCACTGCAGGAACGTGGTTGTTACCTCCTGCAGTCCTACTCCTCCCGTACCTTCTCCATCTGACAGGTAGTTGTACCAGAAGACAGCTGTGCCTTGCTGAGGTTTCACTCGCAAATTGCCCTTGTCACAGTTTTTCCGAGTATCTCGCAGGTCAATGTCATTCTGGATCAAAGACTAGCAAGAAACCACAGAGAAGGTGTCACAAATGGGGCTGGAACAAAGCACCCACCCTGGGCTGCCTCTGCTGCAGCCATCGTCTGAACTCTTCACATAGCTTAAAGCTTATACTGGCAGGAGAGGGCTTTCACAACCCACCCGCTGAAGCCGGTTTCAGTCCCCTGGAGGTCTGTAACCTGTTTCTCAGCAGCCACCCATTCCTTAACACATTGTGTGACAGAAGCACAACACACCTGAAAAGATTTAGTCCAAGCAGTCCTGCCCAGACAGAAGCGAGCAGGACCTGTGTTATGGCAGCAAGGCCAACAGACCACCCCTCACACCTCTGCGCAGGAAGAGCTGCAGCTCTCAAAGCCTCAAACACCTTTCCCCTTGGCCTCATGGGGAAAAGACCACAAGCAGAGCACAGCTTCCCCACGCTCTAGCAACAAAGGCTAGACATTATTCCTCCAGCATCATGCAGTCAACTCCTGCACCCACAGCAAATAAAGGCATTCAAATAAGGACTCAAAATCCCCAGGGGTAACGTGTAGGCAAGATTCATTTACCATCTCTTCATATGTCCTGTTGTCAGCTATAGGAAAGACCGTTTCACCTCCCCCAGTCACATTGTTCAGGTAGAACAGCACTGTCACATACCTGCAAGACAGGAGTGGCTTTCAGGGGACACAACTGGAACAGGAGATGCACAGGGGCTGTCTGTACCCTGCTCCTCCACCATACATACAGCAGTTCCTCCAAGACATCACAAGATACATGATTTACATCATCAGCTTTTCTCCAAGGACAAGGATATAGCAAAGAAAATTCCCACCCACAACACTGAGGGTGCATCTCTAGCCTCTGGTGGGGATGGCCCAGCAGCTCTGCAGAACCACTCTGCCCTTTCCGTGTGGGCACCCAGGAGTTGCCCACCTCCTCCTTCAAACTTGCTCATGCCAGCAATATCCAGAGCTGGTCCTGAGCGCTGAGCCTCATGCGAGCTCTCCACACCTCCTCTCTAACATATTCCAGACGGTGCCAAGGCAGACCTTACCGGCAGGAGGTCTCAAAGGGAGCACTTTCATTGGCGACCAGCTTCGTGTGGCTGCAGGCAGTCTCGGGGAAGACTGGGCCACTGTCCATGTGGGCATGGTAGTGCCCTCCTTGGTCGTACCGCACGACCTGGAGGGGCTCGCTGTGCTCCACAATCTCAGGGGGCAAGCGAGTCAGACGCATTACCCTGAGGAAGAGGAGAACGGAGCAGGTGAGGGGAATGCACCATCGCCCTGGTCAGGCACCGCTCCCGAGCAGCTAATAAATCCAGAGAAAGATTAACTCCCTTCCCCAAGAGACCAGAGAGACAGATGGGCTGCAGCAAGCATGCCAAGGGAGAACTAGGTCCTTACAGACCTGTTGGACCATCGGCATCGCTCAGAAAGTCCTCATCAAGGTTAATAAAAAACCTCAAAACCGAAGGGTGCATCTCCAGCAGGACTGCTCTTGGGAAGACTTTGCTTGCTCAGCAAGATCCTTTGTGTGTGTGTCCCTGGAGCCTTCATGTGCCATCTCATCGCTTCTCTGGACTCCTGCTCACCACCTACAGACCTCGGGGACAGGGCAAAGCACAGGGCCCCTGCTGAGAGGGAATGAGAGACTAACTCTAGGAATGTTCTTGTCACCTAACTCACCTTTCCCTGTTGCCTTTTCAGCAGCCTCTCCCCAGGGCAGAGGGGCACTGGAAGTGATCAAGGAGACCGGAGCCCTCCTGCTCTGGGATTTTTCCGCTGCTACATCTGAGATCATCCCCAAGGCAAGCAGGTACGTCTTGAGACCTGCCAAAGAACACTCAGAGTTCTGAGAACCTGGACCAGCAAAGCCCTCAGGGCAGGTGCAAGAGGAATGACAAAGCCCCTTCAGGCACCACATGGTCCCAGGGAGGACTGTCGGCCTCCTTCCGCGCTGTGTCTTCACATCCTCGTAACAGTGGCCAAATGAAGAGCGTAAAAGCAGTATGCTGATGCCTGCGTGTGCTGGCTAACTGGCACAGAGAAGGTGGCAGCCACAGTCTGCTCTAATCAAGCCAATATGTGACCCCATTTTCCCGCTGGAACGCACTGAAGAAAAGGAGAGGCCAACAGCCGTTTTCAAGCCTCGGGACAGATTTTACCCACCCATGTTCTGAGTGAGGACCAGCACTGCAAGAAGAGAGTTTCCAGCCAATTATCTGAAACTCACCACGGCTAAGTGATTTGGCCTGCGTGCTGGGTTTCAGCGCTTCCCGGTAACAAATCTGAGACGAAGGGAAGGGTAAGAGTTCTCCCATCTGCTGTGAGCTGCTCTGTGATACATGTGCTCAGAGGATTAAACTAAGTCGGCTTACTTGAGGTGAAGTTGTGCTTGTTACAAAGTCAGCTCTTAACAGCTGAGACAGATTTCACTGAAATGCATGAGTAACTACAGCAAATGACAGTAACTGCTGGCACCCAGACAGCATTGGAAACGGGCAGTTTCTCCCAGTAAGCTCATTTACTAATTAGAATGAATTACTTCAATAATGCCAAGTCTTCTTGGTTTTATAGGGCTGTTCCCAAAAGTGAATGGAGATGCTGAAAGGTTTGATTTTTCTTTTTCCTTTTCCATGGGACAATACAAATTCTTGTTCTAATGGAAACCTGCTCTCCCCATTTCATATCTGTGTTCATTGCTCTTTATACTCCAAAGACTTTCACGCAATTAGGATGTGTGAATATTAGCAAGTCTGCCACTGCCTCTCCCAGCACAGGTGGTCCTCATGCCTACACAGACCCAACCACCCCTCAGCTGCCTGGCCCTTACCTGTGCCGTATGGCTCTCATGACCTGGTGTGCGCCCTCGCCCTGGTACAACCAGGTGTGCTGGCTATTCCGCACCAAGTCGCTCATCTTCACTTTCTGGCTTCCCATGTACTTGTGGAAATCACGGATGTTCAACTGTTTGAACTCCTCCAAACTCAACACACCTACGGGAGGACAGGAAAAGGCAACCGACTGAGCTGCAGGTCTTCTCGGAGCCCTGTACTCAGAGAAAGCTGAGGGCACCACAGAAAGTGCTTTCCTCAAGCAAACCCCATTTGGGGTCCACCACTGTTCCCACCACGGGCTGCACCCCATATGTACAGGATGACAGGTCCCAGCAACACTCTCGCCTTTAGCAGAGTAGAGGTCATGCAGCAACTTGCAAAAGTGAACCATTATCTGCCACACAGGGTCAGAACTGGGACATGCAAAATGTCATCTGAAACTTTAAAAAGCTCCTAAAACACATAAAGCAACACGTCAAAAGAAACAGTCACTAGTGTTCTAAGGTCTGTAATGTCACATCTAAAAAGCCTCTGCCGCCTAATGCCTTGGGGTTTGCTCTTAGATAATTAAACAGACACATTTAAGGGCAGAGCAGGACATTTTCTACAAAATCTTTCATGGAGATTTACAAATGGTAGATCCCAAACAAGCAGCACATTTTTCTGCCTTTGTGTAAGTGCAAAACATGAGCTAGAAGTACAACAGAGAACGATCCTGCCTAGGTAGAAATGACAGAAAAGTGGAAGACAAAAGAGTGGTTTCTACTAAAACAGGTATTTCTTTTTGGACTCATCTGGACTTGGCAAGGGATGGACTTTCGGCTTTGTCAGCTTCAGAAAAATCCTCACATTGTTGTTTCCCCTTTCTGGAGAAGAAGCAAAGCTCTGCACTGGGGATCAGGGCCTGAGAGCATGTGGAGTGCTGTAGTGTGCTGCCTAGCAGCCAGCACACATTGGTGGTGACTGAAGCTTGCTTGGGCAGCAAACCCAGTGCTGCTGTGTTGCCCACTCTACTCCCTGAGCACACAACATCCTCCAGCAAGAGGAAGGACCAGCCACCAGGGTCGGCCTGGGACAGTAGTCACCAAATTATCTACATCATTACTCTTTCCAGTGTTTTGCTGTCCCCACTTCCCCTTACTCCATGTGGTCTTTGATGACGCAGTGCCACATCCAGGTTGTGACCTGGTCTCTCGGTGTCACGTACCAATCTAACAACAGAGGGAAGCAGCTCTCTGGAAGCAAGGTCCTGCCAAAAGCACTTCAGCAGGACCTTTCATTTGTTAATGTCCAGAACAGTGGAAAAGCCACTGAGGACTCAGTCATACGCTCCTACGCCTGCCAAGAATACCACCAGATTGGAGGAGCAGGGCATGGGGTGCCCTCCGGATATTCAGGCATTCACAAGGCTACTGCTTCAATGCCAAATCAGCTCCTCCTGGGCAGCTCTCAACGTCAGGTCACTGGAAGAGAGGATGCAGAGCCTGTGCACTCACTTAATATGATTAGGAAACAGAGAGTTGCTTAATTGAGGTCACTCTAATTAGAGCAGCAGAGGTTAGAGTACATGTCCGGACCAGCGAGAACCCTTTGGAGACTGTGGACAGGAGAGGTAGAAGTGGCCTCATGGAGTTCAGGGAGTTGTCAGTAGCAGAGAGAGGGGTGAGTAATGAAGACCACCCCTACCTCCACTTCATATGCCAGTGATAGAGGGCTCCCAGCCTGCTGCAGAATTCTCCCTAGAAACAGGAGGGGAGCAGAGGTTGCACCTTGACAAAACCTACATGGTGAGAGCCAGAGTGGTGTCTCAGACCATGGCAGCAAAAAAGTGCATCCTGAAGGTTCTGTTACAGTGGGGCACAGACCAAGGTAGGTCTGACAAGGGAGAGGGAGCTTGCAGCTGTATTTTGTTTCTGTTTTTGCAAGATCCAACCCCAGATGGTGGAACTAGTCTATTGCTAGACTGGAGATGAAGGGCAGGAGTGCTGTGATGAGAGGTTTACACTGGTTTTACTTTTCTGTCAGGGTCGCTAAAGCAGTATTACTTTCCATTGAAGAATACAGCTAGAGAAGCAAGCCTGGGCACAGACACAGGGATTGCTCTGCCCCACGTGGTTGTGTGAAGCATCCAGCACCCTGAGGGTGAAGGAATTCCTATGGAGCTGCTCTTACCATTCCCATCAGGATCAGCCTTGACTGCAGTGTACATCTCCCGTATGTTTTCGGGGGTCATCCACCTGCCATTCCCAAGACGGGTGTGGGTCAACACCTGAAATGCATAAATGGATCGAGGCTGGGCACTGGTCCTACTGAAACCCAGAGATTCCCTCCCTGCTTGATGTTTGGCGAGTGCTTCTCTGCGGCACACCAGCCAGCCAGGCGTCAGCACATCTCTCCAGGGAGATTGCAGTGAGCATCATCTGGCAGCCACACACAGTTGTGGCTGATGGGTGTTGCTATTTCCAGTTCTCTGCTGAGATTCAGTTAACCAGTTTTGACATGGAGAGGGTACAGCTCTCTTGAAGGGAAAGTACAGCTAAAAGACTGGTTTTGCTTGTCTAAGACAAGGGCTTGGAATAAAATGCTTCATTTCCACACTGACAGAAAGACTATCCTGGAGAGCTTTCAGCAGGCTCTGACTCCCAGAGAAAGCAGCCTTGTCCTAGCTTGTCACTGGTGTAGCTCTCCACGCTCCACAACACTTGGTGCCTGTTGGATAGCACACACCCAGCCCCATCTGAAATGGGAGCCTGGGGAGGGACATCCCTGAACTGCCAGTGCCTGCCCTGGCGCACACTGCCGTATTGGTCAAGGGTGCTGAAGAGCTGTGGACAAGGTGCTCATTATCACCCTCTAGGCTCATTAACATGGGTGGCTTTGCTGGTGTCTCCTCAGTTAGCAGTCAGCTCCCCCCACCCCGGCTGCAGAAAGCAGCACCACACTACAAACTCACTGCCCCAGAACACCCAGCAAGAGGAAAGCCACAGCACGAGGAACGTTTCACCCAGCGTATTGAACAACACACATCTGCTGCCAAGGACTGTTGCTACCACCCAACAGCATCACAACTGCTGTGCATTTCCCCAGAAATTTCCATGCTGACGGCCAGCATAAGTGTTGAGACAAAAATAGGCAAATGCTGACCAATGTATACTGGGGTCTGGCTCTACACAAGCACATGAGTAATGGAGAAGCCATCTAAGGAAGGGACCTGCCAGAAAACATCCCAGAAAACCTCCTCTGGTCTATCCTGTACTCTACCTCTTTGAGCTGTAGCTGCCCATCCTGATTATGGTCCAGCAGATTGAAAATATCCATCTGGCTGATTTCTATCATTTCCATGGCTTCCTCATAGTCATCTGTTGGTAGAATTTGGCTCTTCTGCAGCCCCTTCAGCTGTGCCAGATGGACGATGAGCTTGCACTCCTCCTCTGTCAGAAAGTCAGGAATTTCTGCAGCAAAAGTGTGAGCAGCAACAGAGAGAGTGAGGAATTGATACTGTGGGACCCAACACCAAGGGCAGGACACTCAAGAGGGAAAAAAAAACAAACCACCAAACCCAAGGAGGAGGTGAGGAAATTTAGGAACTGCCTAAATTTGGGACATTCAAACACATCTGCCCTTCTACCAGAAGAGCTCTCGGAGAGCATACAGCACACACCTGAGCTGCTGGAAGTGCCTGTTTTTACAGCAGCAGTTCCTAAATGTTTGGATCCAGGGGTCAAGCCCTTACACTCTCTTGCAGATAGCACAATGGACAAAGGAGTGAGCAAACGTGCTATCACTGCATATTATCACTTCAAAGGTGATATGTGGATCACAGCTCACAGGAAGGGAGACCAAAACTCTTTATGATGGGCAGTGGTGATGGCCAGGGTTTCCTGCTTCCTTGCCCTCATGTGGAGAGGGTAGTGTTTTGCACAGAACCAAACACCTTTCAAGGGAAAATGTTGCAGTGCTCTACTATGAAACTCAAACAGAAAGGAGACAACTTCTAAACTCATCCTGACTCATTCCCTTGATCCCCCACTAAAAGTGGACTTCAAACACAATATTAATGGGGAAGACAGTGTAGTATATGGTGGATGAAATGCCTCACACCCAGGTAGCATCCCAGTATCACTAGTTTTCCCTTGCAGCACAGCACCAGCAGGAACTAGGCAATACCAGGATCCCAGGGAAACATGACTGCAAAGAAATTCACTGATGACTTAGGAGGCTAAGAAATTTCTAGCTACACAGTACACAGGCCACCCACTTGCAAAGCACTAGGGAAATCCCATTCCATACCATAGCTGTGTCCCAGCAGACTGAGAACCACCAAAGCAGGACAGGTTTAAGTTCTCCTAGGCCCAAGGTCCTGCTCTCTGAACTGCAGTCTCCTAGAATTCCTAGGTATGTGTCATGGACACATTATAGATTGATAACCTTAGAGATTATTGATAAGCTTAAAGATCTTTTCCAACTGAAAAATCTCACTATTCTAACTACAGCAGCATCCTCAAAAAGAGGGGAAAAAAAAAAAGAAAAGAAAAAAAAAAGGTCAATTACTTCCATGACCTTAAATCAACCCTATCAGCTCAAACTGTCAATAAGCAGTTGGCTTCTGGGTCAGTACAGACCAGAACTAGAACTGTAGAAAATGAGAAGTTCCTGGGAAGCCCTAGAAACACAATGCAGCCAGCTGTAGCCCTAACACCCTCCAAGGAGACAATTTCCGCCACAGGCAGCGCAGGCTCCTTGTGCCAGGGGATGCTTCACTCATAGAGCTTCCACTGACCAGCCTGAGCCTCGTGGCATGGCACCAGGTCCGAATGAACCGTGCGCGCTGGCAAGCACGCTCCCAGTATTTCCAGTTCCCCAAACGGGGCTACGATAACGACGGCTCCTGGAATCTTAATTACGAGCTGAAGGAAGGACAATCCTGCTCTTCAGCAGTAGTAACAGGATTTTGCAGTGATGTAAAAATTCTGTTAGCCAGCAAGGGTGCCCTGTCCCGCAGCTTGCAAGGTGAGGGAGCTTCCAGCTAAGCGCTGCCAATCCGGTCTGCAAACAACCTGGCTCCACAGCTGCAAATTAGTTCCTCCCTGCCCTTAGCTTTCTGAAACAGTTAACTTCTGGCTGTGAGACCATCCTATCTCCCTGCCTGCTCAACAATGGATCCAGCTAAACAAATGGCTCCTAATTGACTTTGAGCAACACTTGATTGCTTTTACAAAAAACAAAAGGGAGGAAAACATTGGGGTTTATGAAATAATGACTAATCCTGGAGCAAGAGAAAGGGGATGAGCTGGAGCGCTGGTGTCAAACAGAGATTCAATCTTGGCTGAAAGAGCCCCAAGACACATGGGCCAAGTCATTCATCCCTCCCCAACTGCCCTCATTTCCACACCTGCTGATCTAAGCCAAACCCCTGCTAAAATCCAAACAATCAGGCCCACTGGCAAACAAAAATTGGAGCATTGTCTTCCCCACGAGGGCTCTGAAAAGGTCGCACTTAATGAGGATGGATTGACAGAGAGGTGGCTCCTAGGCTATAAAAGGCATCCCACAGTTGGGAACAGCTCAGTCTGGGGTGTGCTGCCTGTTCCTTTGCTCCCAGCTCCCTCTGAGCATGGTCACGACCCACCGCAGGCACTCCTCGAGGACGGGTGGCCCATGGCTGCTGGGTCTCCTGGCACGCCTGCTGCTCTGGGGCTCTCCAGGAGCCTGGGCCAGCTACCTGAGAAGATCCTCCAGCTGCACACCCATTCCACACCGCATGGCCTTGTGCTATGATATCGGCTACTCCGAGATGAGGATTCCCAACCTGCTGGAGCACGAGACCATGCCAGAGGTGATCCAGCAGTCTTCCAGCTGGTTGCCCTTGCTGGCCAGGGAGTGCCACCCAGATGCAAGGATTTTCCTCTGCTCCCTCTTTGCACCAATCTGCTTGGACAGGTAAGACGTTTTTGCAAGTTATTTTAGGTGTAGCAGGTAACACTCCTCAAGAGTGCAGCTGTGTTTGCCTCCTGAGGAAAAGGCCTGCAGTGTGATTCCTGCAGTCCCCAGGAAGCCATGCTGCCCCCCTCGGCGAGGGGCAATTGCATTTCCCAGCAGGGTCCTTCCCTCTGAAAGTCCAACAGGAGTCTTTCATCTCGCTGGAGCAGAAACATTATGTTCCCTCCTCCAGACTGTCCTGCTTGACCACCCCCAAGGCACAGCTGCCCTCTTCCCTGACTGTACCCCTGGCACAGCACAGTAGCTGCTGGCATCCACCAGTTTCACTCACTTTCCTTGCAGCCCCTCATCCTTGGCTCTTGCTCTCAGCATGTAAGGGGGTTTCTTAGACTGACAATGTCAGCAGCAGAGAGAAATCCTGAGTTTTGTGTGCAGCCATCAGAGTTGTTAAGTAAACTGGGTGTCTAAGGAAGCACCTGTAAAGATGAGCATCCTTTGCACAACTAGAGAAGGTCTCCAACAGAGGGATAAGGCTTCTGGCAGCAGCCTGTATTGAACAGCCTCATCCTTTCTGCTCTCAGAAATCACTATTTGCATCCTGAGCGTAAGTGTCCAAAACACACCAAAGACTCCAACATAGCTCTGCTAGCACTACAATGTGCAACACAACCGTGCTCAGCCACAGTGCAGTGCCAGGGCTTGACCCTCAGCCAGCTGCCAGAAGTGCTTCCTTCCCCATTCCCTTCCCAGGCTCATCTACCCCTGCCGCAGCCTGTGTGAAGCTGTCAAGAGAAGCTGTGCTCCTGTCATGGCTTGTTACGGCTACCCCTGGCCTGAAATCCTGAACTGCAACAAGTTTCCTGCAGATCATGAACTGTGCATTGCAGCAGTCTCCACGGATGAAAATTCCTCAAACAGGAGAAGTAAGGGGTTTTTTTTTCTCATGTTTTCCCATGTGTAACACTGAAAGCTCAGAAAGATGGGTCTATGCCTTGTTTCCATGCCTAATATTTCTGGGTTTAAGCTGTATTTGGGGGGGAGGCGGGGGGAACATTTATCCATTTCGGTTTTGTTCTCTCTGGGAGTTCCACTGTGCCTAGAAAATCAGCGTAAGATTGATTGCAGCTTGTTCCCCTCTCTTCTGCATTCATTAGCTCCCTGGGTGCCATCAGACCATGCAGGGTTTTGGGCAGGGAGAAGGAATGGCTATGAAAGCCTAACACCCAGGCACAGCATGAGAGCTCATGGTGTGCAGGCTCCAGGCAGTGAGATGTGCTTCCAGCAGAGCCAAGGAGCTGCAGCCCTGATCTTTCAGCTGTGCCCTGTGTTTAAAAAAACCAAAAAAAAGGCAGAAAGAAATGTTTTGCAAGTCTTCTCTTAAAACATTAGCAAACAGCACAAAAGGGCATGATGAGTCTCTGCAGACATGAGTTACATGAGAGAAAAAAAAAATCATGAAGGTTGAAAGACTGAGTTAAACACCAGATATTGCTGAACACTGTGTGTGACTGGTCTGCCCAGTTCAAGAGAGACAGAGACCTGCTGGAAAGGTCCTGCTGGACCAGCAGAGAGCCATGAGGGTGACTGGGGAACTTGAGCATCTCCCCTGTGGAGAGAGACTGAGAACCCCGGGGCTGGTTAGTCTGGAGAAGACTGAGAGCGTACAAATATCTGAAGGGTGGGTGTCAAGCGGCTGGGGCCAAGCTCTTTTTGGTGGTCAGCAGCGATAAGGAGCAACAGCTACAAACATAGAAAGTTCCACCTCAAGATGATGGGAAACTTCTTTACAGTGAGGATGACAGAGCCCTGGCACAGGCTGCCCGGAGAGTTTGTGGAGTCTCCTTCTCTGGAGACTTTCAAAACCTGCCTGGATGCATTCTTGTGTGATCTAGGGGATCCTGCCTTGGCAGGGAGGTTTGACTTGTTCATCTCTGGAGGTCCCTTCCAGCCTCTAAGGTTCTGTGACTCAAGAGCAGATAAGGATAACAGGTGCCTTGTTTCGGCATCACTGGGTGGACTCTGACCATACCAAAGGTTTTACTCTTTCATCCAAAATAGGACTCTTCATTAAGCATTTTTACTGCTGCTTTAGTATGCAGCAACACACACAAGCCTAAACAGAGCACAAGAAGCACTGTCTGCCCCAGACACAGGAAGGAGAGCTTAACATCTCCCACCTTACAGCCTCAGCTGTCTCTCAGGGACTGGGCAGCTTGGGAGGAAGCACAACTTGGCAACAGCAAGCCACCACTCACAGATCTCAACGTTTCACTGTGCCTTTTCGAATGAAGCTTGACAAGGGCATTATAACCACATTTCTGTTGCAGCAGTACCCCGAGCCAGTTGCAAGGACTGTGAGCTGGAGGAGGCCAGTACTGCCAGGGAGATCCTGGAAAACCTCTGCACCAATGACTTTGGTAAGTATCTCTCCTTTTCCTCTCAGTTGCTATTTCCTGCAGCAAAGAGTCACATGGACAGAGAACAGCTGTGCCATAACAAACTGCTTTGGAGGAACTGCATCTTTTACAGCAGATGCCAGGGGTTTTCATGTCCCAGCTTACCTGTTGGGTAGAAGCAGGGCCCAGCTCCACGCTGTGCACCTGCTTTGTTTCTGTAGGCTATAGTTTTGTTCTGTGGCTGCTAAACACAAGCTCTGCTCTGTTTTTCCTCTGGAGACCAACATTTCAATCAATGTCTATAAAACCCCTTGGCAAACTCCATGTTAGGTATTTCAGGCTTCAATACTATTGTTCTAGCAGTGCAACTCTCCCTTTCCTAGCCTACCTCTGGTCAGTCAGCTGGCAGGAAGTTTTCGAGATACTGTCCTGAATTCAGGCACAACCTTCATGGTAAAAAAAAGTTTAAAATCCTGAGCAGGTGTCAATCAAGACCTCTTGAAATCTGCTCAGAGTCAAGTAATCTGCATGAGAGCAGGACATGGATGCATCCACTTGCTGGTGCCCCTGCTTTCTATAGGGTCTGTGCTCACACTGAGGTGCTGATATGCCTTTGCCATGCTCATGTGGAATGCAGAGTGAGAACAGTGCTCAGTACTGAAAACTAACCTCAGATAAGAACTTTTACAAGTTCACTGCAATTACAAGAGCTTGGATGGATGTGTCACCACACTGCAGAAACAGCAAGAAAGCCTCGCCCTGCCTATGCCTTTAAGTAGGTAACAGCTACAAAATGTAAACCAAACTAACCAGCTCTTTTTCCAACCCCTGCAGCAGTGAAAATCCGAATTCTGAGAAAAAACACTACCACCTCCATCTCAGACTTCGACCTGGACCCTGGCAGGGTGGAAGTCCTGAAGCATGGCCCGCTCCTTAGAACTGAAATCCCTGCCAGGCTCCAGCAGTGGCTGGATATAGATGCTACCTGCGTACACAACATCATGAGAGGCACTCACACAGGGGTCTTTGTTGTAAGCGGTGAAGTACAGAGTGACAAAGTGGTGGTGAACAAGGCCTACGCCTGGCAGAAGAAGAACAGGAACCTGCACCAGGCGGTGCGCAGGTGGAAACATCACCGCTGCCCGGAACAGGCTGGCCGCAAGGTCTGAGAAAGCTCTGTTCCCAGACTAAGAAACTGCTCCCCTCCCTATGGCTAGAAAACTCCTTTCCCTGGCAGCTGGTCTTCTGAAGATGTTTTTAGGTGATTCAGAGCAGTCATAGTCCACAGGTAGGGTCTCCCTACAGATCCCCATCTTACTGAGACAGAGTTTAAGGATGCAGATTTAACATATTCCTCTTGCAAGGCTCTGCAGATCCAGGTCTTGCCACGCACAGCTTTGAGTAGGTTCTAGTGTCACAAGAAAACAGAACAGAACTCTGCAGGCAAGCACAAACTAGAAGAGACCTCTACTAACAGGTCCTTCTACTTATCAACATCAAAGCTGACAGCCATTTCAGCTTTATCAATTGACTCTGAGACACTGATGCTGTCCAAGTTCCTGCTGGCTTTCTGTCCAGAGAGATTACATGGAAGTCTCCCCAGCTGCTAAGCGACGCTTTTTGTGTAACAGCAACTACTTTGTACTTTTGAATGGTCTGATGCAAGTTAAGCAAGGGAGGCACCCAACCTGGCAATGCCTGGCCCCTTAAAAAAAAGAATCCTAACAACTCTGCTCTTGAGCAGTCACTCAGGCTGTCCCTTCAGCTCACAGTGCTGAAGGCTGATGAGCATCCACACAGACAAAAGGAAACGGCCAGCAAGGCAAGGGAAAGCACAGCACAAAGACAGCTGACGGTTTCTGCATAGCAGGAAAAAAACATTTTTTTCACATCAGATATTCAGTTTGAATCAGAAGACTCTGGTAACTGGGGAACTGCTGAGGATATGAAGATACTGCAAGGGCCTTGAGAAAATGCAGAGCAGGAGACATGAGCTATTTAAACCTCTGCTTTGGCGTGCAAACAGCAGCTTTGCTTGGGACTTGAAGGTGAGCCCCAAGCACAGTGCAACAGGAGCTACTCACAGTTCTGGCAAGTGTGTGTGGAAGAACTGTTACACGGCCACCTGGCCTTCCACCTGTGTGCAAAGAAGATGGAAAAGGTGGCAGAACTCAAGTCTTGCCATGCTTTCTCAGCTCACCCTCTCACCTAAGTAGGGATCTCCAACTCCCTGCAGGGGTGAACACGGCTATAGACTGCAGAGCAGAAAAGAGCAACCCCCCAAAGAGACAGTAAGTCGGCTCTCTACTGCCTGACAAAGCATTGTCCACGTGAAGTTTCCTAGGCCGGATTAAACTTGGGACTGAAATAAGGATGTCAGAGGAGAATGGCGTTTTGCAGAAAAGCATTCTGCCTTTCTCCACCAGGCCTGCGGTCCGTGTTGTGGAGAGAGCCACCCCGTTTGCTGGAGACACATTGCCTCCCTGTGCTCATAAAGCACACCGACAACTCGTGACAGGATCTCTCCAGAGTTAGTGTGGGCTGAGATGAGCACTCAGACACACCAAAATTCATCTGTGCCCTGACATTCGTGCAGTGATTAGTTCTAGTCCCTGAGGCTGAGAAAAAAAACCAGTGAGATTTCCTATTTCTGTTCCTCCCCACTGCCTTGTCTTGCAAACTGCCACCCAATCCACAGAATCCTCTGCCAGGTGGTCCCAGTGATGGCAGCATCCTTTGAACAGACTGCATTTGGAAAACATGATAGAACCCATAAAAGCTCTGAAGGTTGAAAAGGCTTTGTCTGATATTTGTTTTCCATTAATAGGATTATTTGATTACTAGTGTTTCCTAACTAAAAAGTGCACAGATGGTCTGACTTACAAGCTTTAGAAATTGTGTCTTGTAGCCAGAGGGGGAGAAAAGAAAAATAGAGCAGGGACTGCTTCTTAGCTCCATAAAATACACTTGGGTTCAATGCAGATGACTTACCCACATTTCAAATACAAACCACAGGTTCCCCTAGGCTGCACAGGGCCATGCCCCACAGCACAGAGCTCACATTAAATCATTATGAGCCATCCACTGCTGTGGTCCCACGACAGCCTGCTCTGCTGAAAGCAAAGATCACAGACCAGCCACTTATTTCCTTAAATTGGCTCTCACATGCCACAACAGTTGGTATTAAGTAGAAGCCCTTGAAATTCAAGATTCCTCCTTTGCTATCAGCTTCTGGGTTTGTCTAATGCAACCTGTTTAAATACACATTTCCACTAATTTAAACAACAGAGATGCAATACATTAGATTTTTCAAACTAGCTGATTTAGATTGGTACTGTTTGCATAGATAGCCTCTAGAAGTCTTTTAACATCAGAGCTGGCTCCTGGCAAGTTCATCTGGGAGATAAGAGCTGTCTTGCAACTTGCAGTTTCTAAATAATGGCCTCCTTATCAGAGGACTAGGGAAAGCAGACTCATATGGCATCTCAAATGTGGAATGTCTATGATAGCAGCCTCAGGGAGCAAAGCTTCCTCCAGAACTGGTGGAGATGCCAGAGTGACAAGCTAAAAATTGTGGTGTTAGTGCTTGCCAAGACCAGACTGGCTTCTATCAGCTTCAGCACCTTCCTTGCAAGCAAGGATCAGGTCTTTCACTTAAATGGTACCAGGGGGGTAGGGAAGGGGGAAACAGGAGTTTTTCTGAACGAAACCAAGAGCAATTGACTCAGGCCATGCAGTGGCTTTGCAGCCACTCTGGGGCATCAGCTCCAGCTCCTTGTGTCTGTTTACTGAATGTCAGACAGAAATCCACATCAAAACGGGCAAACCATGAGTACCATAGATATAGAAACGATAAAAGAGCTTCGCATATTTCTTCCACATACTTATTGCATTAAAGGAGTTTAATAAGAAATCCATCTGATTTATGGCCAGGCTTTCAGGGTATAGAATCTATTTGGATTCAGGAAAAAACCCTCTTTATATATTACTGCAAAAGCATCTAAAAGACTCAATCCAACCTTCTCAGAGACAACCAGTTTCCTGATTTTGCAGCAGTGGGAATGTGGTAATCATCTGTTCAAAAACAATTAATTTGTATATTCACAGCAGATTTCCAGAACAGAGAGTTCAGTTATTAAGACTTTATCAGTCACAGCAAAAATCACAGAAGGCTCTAAAATATCTATTGTTAAGTGGTTGTGTATCAGAGCAGCCAGAACAGGACGCAAAACAGTGGAAGACACAGTGGAAGACATGAAATCTATCAACCCTCCTGCTGCTTGCTTCCTCAGCACTAAAGCACCAAGACTAAATTGCTTTATCATCATTTACTACCAAAGGTTTGGGGATCTTCTCCTTTCCTAACACTGAGCAGTTTCTTCAAGGTCCTCTTCCGTGATCTGCTGTCTACTCTATTTTAAGGGAATCTGAAAAAACTAAAGATGAATCTTCCAAATTCTCTGAAGCAGACCAATCAGAACATGTAACCTCAGCGAACACCGTGTTAAAATAGCTTAAACGAAATCACACTCCTTTTAACGCAGCCTCAAGGAAAAGCTGCACAGGGAGGCAAAGCAAACACGGGAGGAGTCATTTTCCCGCGTGGGTGTAAGACAGCGGCGGGTGTCAGACAACCCCCCGCAGCTGTCAGACCCCTCGCCATTGGAGCAACAGCGGTGGATGCTGACAGGGCAGCGCGGGCAGTGGAAGCCCTCCAGACCCGGCCGCCGGGACCCAAGGGCATCGCTCCCACAGCCCCGGTACCGGGTGCCGGCCGGGCCGTCACCCCACGGGTCAGCCCCGGGTGAGGCGCCGAGCCGCCTGCCAGCTACCGGCGTCCCTGGGGCCCGGGGCCGGTCTCTGCCGCTGACCTACCAGCGGGGAAGAGAACGGGGGTAACTGGGGGTGGGTGAGACAGTGGGGCCGGTACTCACCGAAGAGAAGAGGCTTGAGGCTGAGGGGGCGCACGGCGTGGGCCCGGCCAGGCA
>VWZE01012813.1:92279-103557 GCA_013396675.1 Eubucco bourcierii
GGGGGGAGGCGGGGGGGGGGGCGGGGGCGGGTGGCCCGCCGGCATCACCGGCGCTCAGGTGCACGAAGAGTAGAAGCCCCAGCACGTTGAGGACATAAAGGTGGGCGAAGACCATGAGGACGAGGAAGTAGGGTCGCGAGCAGACGGGCCGCGGGCGGCCCCCCGGCGGGCCGGGTAGTGGGGGACCCTCCGCCCGCGACGCCGCAGCCGCCGTCGCCATCGTGCCCCGGGGCCGCCAGGCCTCGCGCGTCACCCAGGCAACCGCCCGGCGTCTTGCGTCACCGCGCCGCGGGGCCTGCGGAGGGGCGGGGCCTGGGCCAGCGCCAAAGGGTTAAGGGCGGAGCCAGCACCGGCGACGGGGCGGGGCCAAGAGAGCGGGGGCGAGGCGGGGCAGGGCAGGGCAGGTGCGGTGTTGGGCGCTGCCCTCCCTTTCCCCACTGCAAGAAAAGCCAGGACACCTCCGAAGTTAGAAAGTCACAATTTATTTGAAATAAACCACGGGCACAGTTCTGGCAACCGTCTCCCAGGCAGTTTTAGCCGCCCCTGCCCCTCTCTGGCCCTGTGAATAAAAGCGAGGGGTGGCAGCAGCAATGTGGATGCCCCCGAGGCCATGCTGGGGGTATACCACAGTCCCTCCCTCGACATCATCCAAAAACCTGAACCAGACAGGGGTGAGGAAAGGACTTCCCAGAACAAGTGCCTCATTTAAAAATAAAGTTCTATTTTTTCACCTGCTTAGAAAGTCCAAAACGTAGAGTGCAAGACTATAGTACAGAAACCTCCTGCTGTCCCCACCCCACGGGCATGGCACCTTCGCCAGCAGGCAGAGCAGCAGTCATGCAGTTTATGTGATCAGTAGAAAAAAATCTGTTACAGTCTGGGAAGCCTGAGGACTATTAAAGATGAGGCAGCCAATGGAAAGCTGAAACAAAAGAGCATCAGATGCAAGGATGGAGAGGTGTCAATGTGGGGCAGGAACTGGGAAGGAGTGCAAGAATTAAGAAAAAAAAAGAAAAACAAACAAAAAAAAAAAGAGATCAAACATTCCAAATCTGTGGCAGTAATTCACCAAAGGGAAGCTTGTACCTCAGAATTAATGGCTCATGAGCCACTTTCTAACCACCTACATTCAAATAACATGCTGACTTGAACAGGGCTGTGTACCTATTAGAGGGGAAAAAAATGGCCTCATCTTTCAGCCTCAAGAATACCCATTTCCCTCCTGTCACCTGCCTCTCCAGCAGTGTCAGTCACCTCACAGTGTCAATAGTTCCTGTCCTCTGCACGTTTTGTCTTAGTGTATATGACTTTCTGTATGACACCAATACTGAAGTCACTCTGCCTGGGCAGCAAAAGTCCTGTGGTTTTCCTAGAGTACAGAAATGGGATCTGCATGTGCAAATCAGGACTTCCACCACCTTCAGAATGGGAGATTTTTGTATTCTTTTAAAGTAAACGCAACTGCTGACAAAGCTCTAGTTTCAGAAGACTTGAAGCAGTTAAGGGGGGCCCTGTGCAATCTTGATTACTGTTCCTCTGCCAAACATCTCCGCAGTCTGTTCAGAACGTTTGGCCACAGCTAATATGGTCTAGCTTGTCTACAAACAAGGATTCTTAGCAAAGCATTTTGTGGGGGCTAGGAGAGAGGAGGAGGGAGAGAAGGAGACAGACAAAACCCCATTCTCATCTAGCTCAAAGCTGGATAGCTGTATAACAGAAGTGAGAATTCTTTGGGATTAGAAAACTCCATGTACCTGTTCTGCAAAGAGATTAGGTGTTATGATAGATTAGACAAGGACAGCAGCTTTTATCCTAATTAGTACTTTGTACATGACATTTTAAAAGAATAGTTTAAACATTAGTTCTACACATTGAAAACTGCTGGGTATCATCACACTTCACCCAACACTATCCCTTCCCCTGGGTCCAGTGTGCCCAGACTTTGTCAATCATTTGGGGAGGGGAGAGAAAGGAAGAGACTGACCACTCACTGTGAGAAGGGTACTAAGAGGGTGCTGGCAAGAGCAGGAGAGGGAATAAAGGCAGGAGATAGCAGCTGGAGCAAGGACTATCTAGGTCCATTTGAGAGGGAAGACAGAACAGGACAGAGGAGGAACACAAGGAGCCACAGTTTCAGAGATCTTTTGTAGAGCAAGCAGCACTGCTCTCTCCCTTTCAGACTTCCAGGCTCCAGCCACCTCTCTAAAACACTGCTCTACCCTCAGCCACTTCTGTCGTAAGCCCCACTCCACTGCCAGCAGCTCCCAGACAGTACATTCCCCTGTTCCCTGAGGGTACATCCCACACCATGGGACGGAGGGATGAAGGAAAAGGCCTCTGACGTTTTCTGCTGTGTACAACAAGCATGGCCACAAGATCAGCTCCTGTGACAGCTACTTCACTTTTAAACGGATGCATCTTGTTAAAATCCACCTGCCCAACTACACATGCTGCAAATACTTGGGGGCAAGTGTCTCAGGTACACAACGAAGGCTCCAACAGCAGGTTTAGCTTGTTCTGACATGAAAGAATTCAGTAATTTCCCCCCCCCCTCCAGTTTAATCTTAATCAAGTGACATTGTATAAGAGCAATACAGGGAGGCATCAAAGGCAACACTTTCACATACAGCGTTGAAGAGAATCCCACAAGTTCCCCATAGAGGTGAAGATTTCCTCCGATCCAAGACTCCAGCTCCACCTTACCAGCTGCAAACATGCTTCTGGTGCAGGTGACATACATGCCTGTGAAATCTTAACACATGGCCTGCTTCCTGTAGCAAACAGGCAAACATCAGCACTTAAGTAACCTTTTTCATGTTAACCCCTACAAAGATGAACTAGGTTTTCATATTTTTATTTTAGTGTATATTTTTACATTAGAAAAAAGAATGTTAATAAAAAAGCTCCACATGCTCCTAACAATTCAGTTTTCTGATAGGTTCCCACCAGTATCAATACTAATATACAAATAAATTAATTTTGCTAGTTAATTTTCTGCCTGGCTCGGTGCAGGCTCTGCACAAGCTGTGCACCTGTAATTCAAGTGCCCGTTCACATTGCCAACATGTGCCAGGGAGTGTTGTAAGTAATATTTTCTCCTCATAAAGTAGCAGTGTTTAGCTTCACCTTGACAAAATGGGATCAAATTTTCTCTGCCATATTACCCAGCAGGCACAAATAATCTTTACCAGGCTGCATGGCACTGTTGTAACATGGATTGTTTCAAATCTCCAAAAGCTCCAAACCTTGCTTAACAACTGTATGCTACTATTTCCTCATCACTCACTTTGGCAATACAACACCCTCCCAACAACAAAAGAAAAAGAACAACCTAGTAAAGCAAAAAACCTACATGGAAGACCTAAAATTTATCAAATGCAGAATCTGACCTGGCTCAAATTATATTCCAGCATTAATCTGGTTTCTCCCCTACAATTCCTCTGTTTGCTTTTGTTTGTGCAGCAGGATTTTGCACAGCTGACTTTAAAGAAAAGAGATGTCACATGTAATCATCCTAAATCATGGCCACTGCTGGTACTGTGGGGTCAGATACAGCAGCAGCCACTCTTGACACCAGCCACTCTCCTCATGCAATACCTATGCTACATTGCCCTGGTTAAAAAAGCATAGGGAAATGTAGCTGAGACATTTTGTAACCTCCCCTTCAGTGCCCAGGAGGATTTTTTTGGGTCAGAGGAAGGGAGAGGGGGTTGGGGAAAAAAAAGCCCATTAAATTTACAAGCAGATTAAGGAAAAACACTCCACTGCCAATTTATTTTTAAAAAGGGTTGTGTGTTATTCTAAGGTTTGTCTGTATAATTGTACAACCATTGAAAATTACATAAATTGTCATGATCTAATACTATTAACAGCCATTCAGAGAAAAAACTCCCTCCCTTTCTGCAACCATCAAGGGCAGGAGGGAAATGTCCCACGAAATATGCCAATCTGAACTCTGGCCTCTAGCCTGGCAGAAACAAAAACAGAAAGATAAGAGAAGGAACTGGACTAAGATGTGGTGTTTGCATGTGTCTGACTTGCAAGGGGAGGGGTGGCTTTGTCCTTGGCCGTGTTCTCCCAGAGGCAGTGCCTGCTTATCCTGGTGAAGCTACCATCACTTCACTTGCTGCTCTCACCCCTGCACTTTGTCACTCCCTCCTGTCTTATGTGTCGTGGAAGTCTTTCAGCAGGGTCCTTCGTCTCTGCTCCGCTATGTGCATCTGATTCTCTAAGTCCTGGTAAAACAGAAGGTAGAAACTGTTAGCATGAACCCCTCCAGAGAAGAGCTCGTTTTCTTTAGGGAGAAACTAAGCTCCAACCTGAGAAGCATCAACCTTCACATGCATTCTGGATCACAAGATTGCAGACATTTTTCCTTTTGACATGGGCTCCCTCTGCAGTTACAGCTCCTGTTCTGTCCAGAAAGCTACACGGTTCAGGAATCTGCTTTTCACCAGAGGTTACATGTTGCATCTTCCAAAGCCTTGTTAAAGGGTCCCATTACAGTTTGCAAGACTCACTGCAGCCCTCCCTCCTCTCCCATAAGACAGTGAACACTCATCTCTGTAACATCTCCTGGCTAAAGGTGAGTTTCTAGATCTAGTTTCTCAGAACATTCACTTGTCTCAATGCTCCTGCAGAAGCACTAAGCCCAACAAACACAACCTGATCAGCGGGCTCAAGCGTACACAGCACTCACCCCTCTGTCATAGCTGTCTGCTCGCTCCACCTTCCATGAGAGATTTTCAATTTCAGCTTCCAGCTGGGCTTGCTGGTATTCAAACTACAGGGAGAAAAAACAGAGACAGTAACAAGAAACTAGTTATAGTGGAGCAGTTCCATACTACACACTACACTTCAAGTGCAGCAGTGTTCTGCTGACGCTGTGCTGGCAGAGCAGGTCTGTGCTTCCTCTTTATCCACTCTCAGTTACAGACAGCATCATTCCCCTTCCAGGAGTTTCTTGTGTAAGCACTCCCCAGCCTGCATCACTCAATCAACCCTAAAAAACACTGCAAGTGACAAACATCTAACTCAGCTCGTTTTGCCATAAATGGGTCAGGAAATGCTCTTGTGAGCAGCTCTGCACGCACAGCAGAGGGATTGTTAGCCACTGCTGGGAGGAGCAACTTGTTCCACTGGCATAGTCAGATCCAGAAGAGAGTATCTGCCCACAGTCTCAGAGAATACAAATGATGCTAAGGGGAGAGAATGGATATCAGGTTTTACTGGACAACTGAGTCAAAGAAACAATCACTTCAGTGAATTTAGGGCTATTTTTGGACATGTCCAGCCAGTGGGATGCACCTAGCCAACAAGAAACTTACAGCAGGAATACAAAATCAGAACGACAGCCTGATTCAAGGCTGAAAAAGCTACCCTCCAGCACCTGACAACATGAAATATGGCCCACAGCACTTACCAAGGAGCAAATTTCCAGCCTCAAAACATTTAAATAAATTGCTTGTTAGTGAAAGTGCAGCATACTGCCATGGGAAGGAAATGTAATGCATCTGACTGAGCTGCTGGTTAGTTCCAAGTGAAAAGGAAAGGTGCAAACCCACCTATTATCTGTCCTGTCCTTACCTAAAACCAGTATTTCAGACAGTGCTAAGCTCTGGAATTCATCCCAGTATGCTGCCAGCTACACCCCTAAAAGCTATCAGAAGAAAACAAACATCAAAACATCTTACCAGCTTCTTTCTGGGGCCAGACTCCATGTAGTAGGCATATGGATATGTGTACTGCAGGGTGTAACGACACTGTTGGGGAGTGGAAAGGAGAGAAAAAAAGGACTTGAGTCTCAGAACTGGAAGTCAGCAGAATCACATTTGTGTGATGACTACAGGCTACCTTCTACCAAGGATGACTGAACACTCCATGGTGGAATTTCCTACACCCTCCTTGGAAGAAATTGTGGTTAAAGTGTAACTTCACAGATGAGTTTTGACTAGCTCATGGTCCCTAGATCAGAAGTACTGTCCCACATACCCATAACTCCTAAATTCCCTTCATCCTTTGGTGCTGTGAATTTAGCATTTGGGTGTGTATAGAATCATAGAATGGTAAGATTGGAAGGGACCTCAAGGATCATCTAGTTCCAAACCCCTGCCATAGGCAGGGACACCTCCCACTAGCACAGCTCACTCAAGGTCTCATCCAACCTGGCCTTGAACACCTCCAGGGAGGGAGCTGCCACAACCTCCCTGGGCAACCTGTTCCAGTGTCTCACCACCCTCACTGCAAACAACTTCCTCCTAACATCCAGTCTAAATCTCCCCTCTGCCACTTTAAACCCATTGCCCCTTGTCCTGTCATTGCAAGACCTTGTAAATAATCCCTCCCCAGCCTTCCTGTAGGCCCCCTTCAGATACTGGAAGGCTACTATCAGGTCTCCTGGAAGCCTTCTCTTCTCCAGGCTGCAGAGCCCCAACTCTCTCAGCCTGTCCTCATAGCAGAGCTGCTGCAGCCCTCTGAGCATCTTTGTGGCCCTCCTCTGGACCTGCTCCAACACTTCCATGTCCTTCCTGTGCTGGGGGCTCCACAGTTCTCCTCTCTGTGCCATACAGGACCCAACTACCCACCTTTGCAAGTAGTTTTGCAGCATTTTGTAGGTATTGCCAGTCTATCCATGTTCCCAAGTTGTTCATAACTCTTTCTTGGATTTTCTCCTGGATTCGTTGGTACGTCTGTGCCTCCAGCTGTAGGCTTTTATTGTGATTCTCCCACTGCAAGGGGCAGGGAGACAGGGAAAGAAAAGAATGGCATGAGACCAGAGTACTGCTGCTGTAAAAGCACAAGCTCTAGCAAGCAGAAATTGAAGCAGGGCAGGAGTCCAGCAAGGCAAGACATGCTGTGGGAAAGAAAAGCAAGGCAGCACCTCCAGCAGCAAGTGGCAGAGGCTGTATACAACAGACTGACAACAGCAAAGAGCAGGGAGCAAACCCAGCTTGTCAGAATGGGGGGTGCCCTCTGGTTGCACAACGACCTTGTGTCTAACAAGATGGAAAGTAAAGGTGATTCCCCTGCTTAAAGGTCAAGAGTTTAACATTTCGCAGGAGCTCGGTGAACTCCAACGTCCATGAGCACATTGTAAACACAGTCACTTCCCAAAGCCTGTGAGTCTGAAGAGCCAGGACCTTTATTTTACCAAGGAACTTGGCTCATGGTGTGTAGAATAAACTCTTTTTAATAGGGAAACTGAAATGTAGCAGCATTTATTTTTCACCATGTTCTCCTCTAGAGATGCTGCTCTACAATTGCACAGTAGGGCCAGGTGCATCAAGCCTGCTGTGTGGACAGAGAAGCTCTGACTGCAACTTTTAGAAATGTGATTACATCAAATTTCAGGAAAATTTTGCTATAGCCAATGGAGCTTTGAACATGGCAGAGTTCATACTAGTTTTGTGTCTACAGAGACATACCACAAGGAACTGAAGTTCTCCAGTCCTGGAAGGAAACAACTGGAGCAGTATCTATCTACTGCAGCAGCACTCAGCCTGCAGGATAATGATACAGTGGCACACAGGTAATACTACTTTTCTCTAGCACAGAGGAGTACAGGAGTTAGTGTGATTTGCTTTGAGTATGACATTACTGGTTTGGACAGGACTCGTGGGGTGGGATTGAGTGAAAAACAACAGGGCCTGAAAATTCTGCACAGATTCTCTTTGGGATTTTTTTTTTTTTTTTGCACGGAGATTGCTGGCAATGACCTTTGCACCAGGCAGGGAGCATTAAAAGGCTACAGCAGCTCTGGCCAAGGAGATGTCTCCTACCCTCTCAAAATAGAACAAGTACTTCTTAAGGGCCTCCCTGGCCTGTGCTTGCTGACTCTGGTTTACAATATCAGGATTCTCTTTGTACCGACTGCATTCGTAGTACTCGCTGCCGTGAGTCTTCCAATCTCCCAGACACATCCAGCAGAAGTCTGCAGAAAACAGTGAAAAATCCACTGTGATGCACAGAAAACACCCAGAGAAAGAAAAGCTTCAGGAGACACAGGCCATTTGTTTGCAGGTATTTCTGCTAAGCCAAGAAACATAACATTTTGTGTCATCTTACACAATTTAACACAATAGTGAGGCAAAAATACCAGCCTGTCTCGAGGATTTTCATTGTATAGCCTCCCATACAGCTATGGGATGTAAATCCTGAAGTGCTGCATCCTTACACACTAATAGAAATAGGCAGAACTGTGCTTATGCTCTGCACAGGCTTCCATTCCAGACTAAAGAAGAGGCAGGCTGCAGGGTTATTTGCAAGTTGTATCCTCCCCACCACTGGCAGACTGCCCCATGCTGACCTCTATCTGAATCAAATATGAACAATTGAATCCACAAACGAACTAACTCAAACAAAAGAATGTCTGTCCTCAGTTCTCTCGAGGAGGGAACTACCCAGATAACTTTAGATACCACTGCTTTATGATACTTCAGGTAAGAAGTCACTGAACTGGGAGGAAAGCAGAGGAAAGACAGTAATAGCAAACCCCATGTGGCAGTTTCCCAATTTCAGAGTGAGGCTGTGAGCATTCTACTGGGAAGGAAAAAGATGGGAGATCAAGCTGCTACAACAGGAATTGCTTCTGTGTTACTCATAGTAAGAGACTGAAATTTGTGTTCCTGGAGTTTACCAGCCTTCTTGAGTGCTAGTACCTTGGCACTTGCCTGCTCACCCTTCTCACAGAGCTCCATCAAAGCACGTCCAGTGCTGCTGAGGATCCCAAAGCAAAGGAAATGAGACAGGACAGCAATCTTTAATTGTCTTCCAAATAAGGTTCTGATACTGTAATATTTCTTAGAAGCACACTTAACTTAGAGGGCTGAATACAAACTGTCTAGCTCCAAGGCAACAGAAATTAATTCTGCCATGAAAAGATAAGTGCAAGAACAGGCTGTCATTTTGTAGTACCACACAATAGGCCAAAGCCACTCAGGCTGCTAAATGCACAAGGGTGGACTGAGAAGCCCAACAGATAATGTTACACAAAACAATTCAGAGCTCCTGCAGTTTTGCCTGGGTTGAAGCTCATTATTTCCACCACTGAGCAGAAGGTCTTAAGCTGATCTGAGTAAATGGTTCAGTTCTGCTAGCATTTTCAGTTGATGACAAATACAATTCCATGGAAAGCATTTAAAGCTCTTCTCTGAGATGGATTTCACTGTTAATATTATGGCAGAGATGAAGACTTCTCTATAAAATGGACATGACAGGGAGAAGGAGCAAAATCAACACTGAATCAGAGCCCAGCTGAGATCACAGCCAGTGAAAAAGAAAAATAAAGAAAGATATCACACACAAGCTTGCAGTTCATATCCTCATATTTACCTTCTTACTAGGGCAAAAAATATTTCAGTCAGTGTTTGCAATTTGTCTTCGTATCACACACAAAAGAAAAAAAAGAGAGGAGAACATCACCACTAACAAACACTGCAGAGAAAACTGCTTCCAGATCCTACTTACCATGTTTGCATTTGGAGCATTGCTGAAAAAGAAGAGACAGGAGACACTGGTTAGTGTAAAGTGAGGGAAGAAAGTATTCTGCTTAGAAGAAGAAAGGCCTGGAATGTTCAGGGGATTGCTCACCATGTGATTGCAGCCTCCATTCTTTTCAATACAGATATTGCACTTGGGACACTGCAGAAACAGAAGCATTTGTTAGCTCCATTCTGTCTCTAGAAGCCTGCTGGAGAATGACAGCACTTGCATGATTATTCCCCTCCTTTTTAGTTTTTCATACACATATGTGAACATAAAACTCATAACATAGTTAGACCCTGCCTCCCACCCATTCCCAACAGCAGCCTTTAGAAGGGAGCAGGATGGCAAAGCTAGGGAATTTACACTGCAGCACTGCACTGCTTGCTCAAGGGAAGAAATTTGCTGCTGTTACTCCTTGCAAAACAGAAGGTCACACTTAGTTAATGTTTAGCAGTTGCTCAGGCATAAGGACATAATCAGTTCACATATGACAGTAGCTTCCACAGCTACTTAAGACTACAAGATAATCAGCATTATATCCTGCCTTCAGCAGCCCCTAATAGATGACAACTTAGCTAGCTGCACTGAATCTGGATGAACACAGTGAAAGCTCCACTCCTCTTTGCTCCACTGAAGTCCTGGAGTGTCAAGGTCAGTAACATTTTTTTGGGGTTGTATAGGTACAAAGGAGAAAGTGAGTTTAGCTGCTCTTTATAAATTTAAAAGGCAGGCAAAACACATGCCAGGACAATGCTCAACATAACAGAGCCTTATTGCTACCAGAGCTTAGCAGAAACAATGCCATCACATGCTGACACCTTGTCCAGGGCAAGAAGGGAACTGAAGTTCTCTAGCCTATCTTAACACTCACAACTGTCATTTGTTACGACACAACAAATATTAGCTAAGAACTGCTTTGAAATCAGGCCACAAACCCCCTAAAAGACATTAGAAATTCTAATCAGCAGATAGCTAATCTGGAGGTTAAAGGCAGCATATCTGTAATTTTTAAAGCCAAATCTAAAGGTAAGACTACAGTCCAGAATATTTATTACTATTTATTTTTCTTGAGTCTAAATCATAGAATCATAGAATGGTAAGGTTGGAAGGGACCTGTGCTGGTTTGAGGCTAATTAGAATAGCCTAATAGAGAAAATTATCCCACTAGCACAGGTTACTCAAGGCCTCATCCAATCTGGCCTTGAACCCCTCCAGGGAGGGAGCAGCCACGACCTCCCTGGGCAACCCGTTCCAGTGTCTCACCACCCTCACTGGAAAGAACTTCCTCCTAACATCCAGTCTAAATCTCCCCTCTGCCACTTTAAACCCATTGCCCCTTGTCCTGTTGTTGCAAGACCTTGTAAATAATCCCTCCCCAGCCTTCCTGTAGGCCCCCTTCAGATACTGGAAGGCTACTATCAGGTCTCCTGGAAGCCTTCTCTTCTCCAGGCTACAGAGCCCCAACTCTCTCAGCCTGTCCTCATAGGAGAGCTGCTGCAGCCCTCTGATCATCTTTGTGGCCTCCTCTGGACCCGTTCCAACACTTCCATATCCTTCCTACTTCTAAATCAACTAGAAGTACTTTAATGTCTAATTTACAGACTTCATCTACCCTGTTTTGCTGTCCTTGCCAAATCAAGTCTCACCTCCCTCACCTTCCAGTTAACAGCATTCCACACAGTTGTTCAGGTTTAATCACCACTATTGCCTTATTTGGTAGTGACTCTGCACTTATATACTCCCTTCCTCCCATTTAAATACATCTCCATTGATCGTTTTAAGTAGTCACTTTTTT
>VWZE01012813.1:110166-121129 GCA_013396675.1 Eubucco bourcierii
AAAAGGCATCTAAAGACCTGTGTAGCTCTGACTGAAATCCACAGGCTGTTGGTTCAAATATCACTACTGACTGGCTCAGTAGCAACACTGAGATGTGGTTAAATCATCTCTAAGCAGAGCAGTGCAGCAAACAGTCACCTCCAGGAGTAAAAATAATAATTAAAAAAATCACTCTGTTCCAGCCATAGACAAGCTCTGCACACTCTGTGCAGCCACTGTGTTTTACAGAGGCAGCAAGACTGGAAGAAGTAGTCAAGCCCATGCACTCTGCTCCTTTAATTCTGTACCCTCACTCATGTTAAAAAAAAATAAAATAAAAAAAAAAGAGTTTAATTTTCTTGAGGCAAGTAATTCTTCAACACTAACTGCAAGATAATAACAGAGCTTCTATTTAAATGTTAGACATCTCCTGAATGCGTTCTCCTTTAAAAAAACAAACCCAGCATTGAGTCAGGGTGTTGGACATGAGTTAACAAAGGGTTAATATGGGACAGACTATGCCACTAGTAATGCAATCCTCCAATGAGGTGGGCCAGAGGTGTCTGCCAAGGGAATAGTTAGCATACTTACATGTTTGGATGAGGTGGGCTGAACTCGTGCTTCTACTAGCAATTGGGCAGCATTAGACTTGTGCCTGAAAAGGCAATTAAAGAATGATCAAATCAGTTTCTGAATACATTTGCTTTGTTAAATTGATCCTTCTCACCTGAATAAATAATAGACTGTGCAAATGGCAGAGCAGGTTTCAACAAGGAAAGTGGAAACGTGTCCTGTGTGAGGCTCCTTCACAAGAGTGAGCTGAGCTCTCATCAACAAAGCTTTGTGAGAGTTCCTCCAAAACCAGGAATGGGAATGATACTTCTCCAGTAATGGATCAACAGTTCCCTCATCCTCTTTTAATACCTTGCTACAACTCACTCTCTCTTCCCCTGAAAAATTTTTGAAGCTAAGATTTTCAGATCTTTCCAGACTGCTAGAGCAACTGCCCATAATAACACACTCCAGTGAGGCTCCTGACTGTCTGCTATTCCCTTGTAAATCAAGCTATCCTGGTTAGGTCTCACTTTGATTCTAGTCTATTATCTAGTTAAAGTATTTACCCTGTGACAGATTATCACCCCCTGGGCTGCTGATAGACAGCTGTCTAGAATATCTTAAACATGTTTTGTTGTTGTAATTTTCACTGCAGAGGAATGTTTGTATCTCAATGAATTCAGAAATAGCAGTACTACTGCTGTGTTTGTGCTGTAAATTCTCCCTTCCCACTAGCACTTTTCAGTTGTACTAGGGAACTTTCATTTCATAATGCCACTTTGTACCAAGGTAGAAGTAGTTAGTGGACCAAATCACCTGCAAAACACCTTGTAAAGTCATAGCTTTAGGAATAAACCTTTTGCCAAACTTCCTCTTGTTTAAATCTCATTAGTTGCTGTGCAGGATTGCCCTGAGTTGCTGTGCAGGAATCTTACTCTCCATGTTCCCCAGAAAAAGCTCCCACAGGATGCATGGTAACCAACAAGCCAGTTAACAAAGAT
The DNA here is from genome assembly GCA_013396675.1 of Eubucco bourcierii. NCBI lineage: Eukaryota > Metazoa > Chordata > Aves > Piciformes > Ramphastidae > Eubucco > Eubucco bourcierii. The sequence continues at coordinate 111,702 of VWZE01012813.1, forward strand.
GCTGCAACAATATCCATGCATGAGATGCATTTCCCATACATTCTCTGAATGAAGTTCCTGGCTACAGGGCCAAAAATGGCATGGCAGAATGAGTCAGACTGATATGCTCTCTATTTTCAGACAATGTTCAGTTCCAAGCCAGTATTTTCTGAAGGGGCTGCCAGACAGCAGTGCCTCCTGACACACTTCCTGTACATGTTTGGGCAGAGCCTGAAATCAGTTGGAGAACTTCATTACAGTGTCATAAAGGGGTTGCACTTCTCAGTTCTCTCACACTACCTCCTGCTCTCCAAGTGAGCACCAGCTTGGGGAAAACCCCTATGACTTCTGCTTGGAAAGCACAAAACCTTCGATCTGAACGAGCTGCTAAAGAATAAATCGGCACAGGTTCGGTGTCTCTTTATGATTTAGGGTTTGTGTGTTCAGAACAGATCATTAAGAGTTAACTTAATATTTGTAAAAATAAATAAATATACATGCAGCACTCTCAGCATTATCTCAAAGTGTAAGCTAAATGCACGTATGGGGCTCCCAGTATGACAACAATTCCTTAGACTGAAAGACATTCACCACCACCACTACCCTCTCCTTGCTTACAGATTTCTTACAAGCAATGCAGCCTCAACAGAACTGGTTTTCCTCTGCTGCTTGGGTTGCTGCAGGTTCAAAGGTGTTTGTCAAAAAGATACCTATGGGCCACTGTGTCTCCGGACCGTGACAATCACTCTAAGCTCTCCTGCAAAGCAAGCGAGAAAAGCACTAAACACAGAAGAGGTAAGACTCTTTACACTTACCTTTCCAAAATCTCTGAGATTTGCCAGTGGAAACTAACTAATACTAGCTTTGCAACAGCATGTGATACCTAAGTGGAAAATAAAAGGAAAAAAAAAAAAAAGGTCAAGTTAGGTACATTTTGAGGCCATACCTATGGCTTACGACTATGATCTTCTTACAGACTACCAAGTTGCACAAACTTAGTACAATATCCCATTGTATGCTCAATTCCCATTTATTTAAATACTAGACAATGCTCACAGTCAGCACATCTGCAATCCACAGGTTGGAATGGGCCATGGACGTACACAAACTTACTCAGACAGTCACAACAGCAGGGAGAGGAAGGAATCAAGAATTCACTGGGTTAGCTTCACTGCTCACGGAAATCCCACACCCATTGCTGACTCTGGCTGCCACTTGAGAGGCCCAGATCAGGCTGGGCTCAGGGTGCTCAGTAAGTATGCAAATTGGGAACTGGAGGGTAGACAGATACCACTCAGTGAGCTGAAGAAGCAGTAACAAGCTGCACAGGCAGACATGCTGTGACAGCAAAGGGTAGAAGGGGGAAATCAAAACATTTTTCCCCAGCCTTTGCTATCGAGAAGGAAGTTGTACACTGGAGTGGAATAGGAAGGTGGAAAGCTACTGTGAAAGGAACTACATCCACCCAGAGTTGCCTGCATTACATGGACTCCTGGCAAGCCCTACACAGCCCATGCTAGCCTGAGCACCCTCTAGAATATATTTACAGTCATTTTACAAGGACAGGAGCAAACAAGTACTCCTCTGTTTCCATTTATTAGTTTATTTCAGGAGAAAACAGACTGGTCTGCTACCACAAAAAGGCTCATGGCCACCAAGACCATAGGCATCTGCTGAGCTGTTGGACCTTCTACCTGTCTCCTGACCTCATCCTGCCATTATCAGGCCCACAGAGCTGTAAGAAAGCAGCTCTCCTGCAAACAAGACACCTCTTCCAGGGGGATCCAAAAGGTTCATGAGTCCTCACTCCAATCTCTGCTAGGAAGCATCCAGGCAAGCCCATAAATGTGGATCATAAATGTTGCATTTTAACTTTTTTTTTTTTTTTGACATTAAAGGGTTCTACCGTCCACACTCCAAGACAAGCTAACACCACAGCACTTCACTCTCTACTATACATAGAGAAAACACAACTCCTCCCATCCCAGCTGTAGGAAGCACTCTTTTTTTTCTCCTAGAGAAACTGTCAGTCTCAATCACCAGCTGAAAAGCCATACACATTCTTGAATTTTCTACAGTTGAATCACAGGATTAGATCTACTGGTAACACAGACACCCAGCACCCTCAACACATGTCTGATAGGAAAACCAAGCAATGGTCACTACTACTACAAAACAGACAGGCTCTGCACACCTAGGGAAGCATATTCATTACTCTTCTAAATCCACCCCACTGAAGAGGTGAAGTTTCACAACATAACTGACCTGTTCCTGCCACATGATACCGTCCTAGTCCTGCACTGGCATTTGTCAGCACTGCATGGTTGGTTCACAATGCAGCTGGGGTTTTCACTTGACTCATCCACCTCTACTTTCTGATTTATCCACTTTTCTCACAAGCAAGAAATCTCAGCACTGAAAGGGCAATTTTCAGTGTTCAAATAATCCTTTTTCTAGAACTGAAGCACTAGCTCATGCTGTGTAAGATCTGGTTTGTTGTCATCTTCCTTGACTCCACCAGAGACGTAATCCTCAGAAAACAAAGGCTGCCCTGGCACAGAAGCCAGCAGTCAGATGGAGCATGGCACAAGGTTGCTGCTGACAACACACACAGGTTGCTCCAGTCTGTATGGGTGAAGTGCAACTGCCAGCCTCGGATGGGTTGCTGTCCTAAGCCCTCAGCCTGGCAGCCCCAGAAAGGCACCTTTGACTTGCTTGTAGAAGGAAAGTATCTACATTTCAGGTTTTCCAAACAAGCAAGAGTCAGGAATGTGGTCTCTACAAGACTGGTTTCCTGAAAACACAAATCAGATGCTAATGAATCATTCTCAAATAGTAATGAAATTAATCCTCAGTAGCAGTAAGAAAGAACTACAAACCTGACCAAAAAAACCCAAACCACCAGATTTACATGGGAAGTTCATCTATAACATACAGGCTGGGTGGTGAATGGTTGGAGAGCAGCCCTGAGGAAAAGGATCTTGGAGTCTGGGTTGATGAAAAGCTCAACATGAGTCTGCAGTGTGAGTGCAGCTCAGACAGCAACTGAGTGCTGGGCTGCATCAAGAGCAGTGTGGGCAGCAGGGCAAGGGAGGGGATTCTGCCCCTTTACTCTGGTATTGTCAGACCCCACCTGGAGTCCTGTGTGCAGTTCTGGAACCCTCAGCACAGGAAGGACATGGAAGTGTTGGAGCGGGTCCAGAGGAGGGTCACAAAGATGATCAGAGGGCTGCAGCAGCTCTGCTATGAGGACAGGCTGAGAGAGTTGGGGTTCTGCAGCCTGGAGAAGAGAAGGCTTCGAGGGGACCTGATTGTAGCCTTCCAGTATCTGAAGGGGGTCTACAGGAAGACTGGAGAGGGATTATTGACAAGGTCTTGCAATGACAGGGCAAGGGGCAATGGGTTTAAACTGGCAGAGGGGAGATACAGACTGGATGTTAGGAGGAAGTTCTTTACAGTGAGGGTGGTGAGGTACTGGCACAGGTTGCCCAGGGAGGTTGTGGCTGCACCCTCCCTGGAGGTGTTCAAGGCCAGGTTGGAGGAGGTCTTCAGTGAGCTGTACTAGTGGGAGGTGTCCCTGCCTATGACAGGAGGTTGGAACTAGATAACCGTTGAGGTCCCTTCCAACCTCACCATTCTATGATTCTATATGAAAATGAGTATTTTTCAGCTGGATTTTCAGAGCCTGAGGTGTAGCATCCACTGCAGTATTGTGTATCCACGAACTCTGTGAAGTTACTTGTTCCCAGAAGAGGAACCAACTACATTCAAGAATGAAGATGCATTAAAAAGAGAAATACAAATACCAGCATACACATTTCTGAAATCTAACTCACCTAACAGAGTAACTATAAATCTAACAGACCCAAATGCTTTTGAGTCAAATTAATTGTCAGGCAAAACACAGAACTAATGCTCTAGAAAAATGACAGATTAAGAAAGTAACAAAGCTTCTGTGACCATTCCTATTTAGCTCCAAATGGAAACTCTTAACTGCATCAGCTGTAGGGCTAATTTTATTACTTTCTTCATAAAAGCACCTGAAAATGAAACATTTTCAATTCATAGAGCCAGGTTCATGACACAAGTCCACTTTCAGAAAAGCCCTGAAACAGAAATGTTTCTGACACTGCCTGAACAGAGTGTGTATGACCTTGCAAAAAAAGAAATCCCAGAGTCAGTCAGCAGCAGCAGCAGCAATGCACCCACAGTTAGCAGACTGTGGCATGGACGTAGCAGTTCTTACATGTTAAAGATAGATAGCATTCAAACTATAGAAAGAGGGATGGGAGAGGAGCAGATAACTGACAAGGCTGAGACAATGTCTGTTGAGTGGAGTCTTACCACATTAAAATGTACTTTCTGCTCACCACCAGCAAGACTGGTAATTCAGAAGGCAAATATAAATGTCATCAGGGACCAAGGCTACTGGAGAGGTTCAAGAAAACAAGCACAAGAAGAAAAACAAGAGTTTAACAAAAACCTGCTTCTACTGACTAGCAGCAACCCCCAGCCTCTTCAGTGACTGCAGGTTCACACTGAGTGAACGACTGCACTGTCAGTCTGTTCTCCCACAACAGTGCCCCAGAACTGAAGGATTTCTTAGCAATCACAAGCAAAAACATGCCCAGCACAGAAAAATACCACTGCAGTCTGAAGTTTCATCTATATGCACCCAATTCATTAACTTGCAGGGCTGAAGATGCAATATACAGAAGCAGATACTGCTGGCTGAACTATTGTTAGAGAAGACACTGACATCCCTTCTGTAGGTACTCACTGCTGCCTCACAGCTTTAGGAAATAAGCCTTGGTAGTTGTTCAGGCAGTGTCCTGTGCAGTATTTCCTGGACAGTTAGAAGTTTCACACAGTGAAAGATCTCAAGATCATAAAACATGTCAGAAAGAGCTACCCTATCAGGAATCTCACACTGTCACAGGATCACAGTTCAGGTCACACAAGAATGCATCCAGATGTATCTTTAAAGTCTCCAGAGAAGAGACTCCACAACTTCTCTGGGGAGCCTGTGCTCTGTGACCCTTACAGTAAACATCATCCAGGAACAATAATGCTTTTTCTCAGAAAATAAATACCTTTGAAAACTGTCAGCTTTGTTGAAACTTTCCTATTCTCATAGTTCAGAATGCTAACACTCAAAAAAGATTGTGAGATAGTCCACTTGGTGTCTTGCTGGTAGCAGATCAATTCACTTAAGTACTTCTACAGACCACAGCCAGAAGAGAATGCATACTCTAAGTGCTGCACTTCTATTTTAGTTTTTGTCTTGAAGTGATGAATTATGCCAATGTTTCTACATAACTTGACTTCTCCAGAACTCTTCTAGCTGTGACTAAATTTGTTAAAGTTTAGAAGATGAAAGCTGAAAGCAACAGTAATACAAAAAATTTTTCTTTCTTTCCCTCATTCACATTTCTGCATTTTCTCACTATCATCTTTAAGGTCAAAGATCAGCTCAGTCCAAATTCAAACCTGGAAAATTTCTCACTCAAGACAGAAAAGAAATAGTAAATAACAAACAAACAAATAAATAAATGCTAATGATTATAATAATAATGATGATGCCTGGATGTGTTCTTGTATGAACTACCCTAGGTGAGCCTGCATGGCAGGGGCGTTGGACTCAGTCTCTGGAGGTCCCTTCCAACCTCTAAGGTTCTGTGATTCTGTGATTTGTATTGAATAATTTTGCTGAAGAAAAAAAACCAAAACAAAACGCACACCTTCAGAAATGTTTTACTTAAGGATACTGAGGTAAATAATAGTAATAATAATAATAAAAAAAAATTATTCTTCTTTCTTCAAGACAGAGTGGTAAAATTGAAGAGAGAAGATTCTCATCCAACTTACAATTTCCAGCTTCACCTTAAAACAGGAATTTGGTCACCTCAGAAGCCTCTTCCAAACCTCCATCAGCTTAACTGTGACTTACCAGTGCTACAAGGCTGCTGACTGCCAGAAATAGGCACCAAATGCTAACGTTTTATCACTGCACTGGGAAAGGGGCACAGTGTCAATGCACACAGGAAAGGTGCCAAGGGGAAGCTGCTCTGTGTAGGATTTTTCAGGAGTTGTAACACAAGTCTGAAAAATGTACGCAGTGCTGGACAAAATTAGATTGTGAAGGAAGGACACAGAAGCAAGGCCATCATGTCAAACACACGTCTATATTCATTTCCTGGAAGAGAATTTTTAAATTTTTCTATCTCCATTTATCTCCTGGGTTCTTTACACTCCAAGATAAGCAAAACTCTCACACTTCAGAAGTGTGAGAGAGAGTCTGGCACTCTTTAGGACAGAATATCAAAAGAACTTGCAAAGAAGCTCTGCAGGTGCCTTGCTGGGTTTAAAGAGTTCTAAAACAACTGCTTCAATGTGCTTCCCTAGATAACCCAAGTTGTTTGAAGAGCCGAAGTTTCATCTCTCTGCAGCAGAAAATCTTTTCAACCATGCCACGTTGACAGTTGCTAATTCAGACAGAAATGTTTCCTAAAAGCTAAAAAAACACCATCTTTTGTAGAGCTTACATTCTACAGAAATTGCTCATGCATATTTATGTTGCATGTATATCTCATGAGTTCATTTCACTTTTCTCCAAGGGATGGCCTACCTTTTTTTTTTTTTTTTTTTTTTTTTTTTGAGGTATGTTCCAACCCTCACTTTTGCAGTGATATGGTATCAGGAATTTAAAAACAAGAATCATCATATGATTCTCAAAGAGATTCAACTCAGAAATCTGAGTTGGAGATGTTATGATTTAGTTTGAGGCAACATCCCATGGCTTTGCAGCAAGCTGACAATTCCTGTTAGGTCAGGGTTGCACTGAAACGTCTGGCTGAGACGAACACCAACCTGGCATAAAGAAATGCAGCTTCCATTTCTTGTCTTTCCCCTAATCAAAGGGTTTTATACAAATAGAGTTAAGCAAATAGGATTAATCTTGAGAAGCCTTTCTTTTAATCCATGAACTGTTTTACTTAGTTCTACAAGGAAAGGATGAACTTGGAAAGGAATTAGTTTGTGTGCTGCATCAAAATTTCTGAAAACACACTTTAAAATTTTTTAATACAGTAAAAACATCTCTGAAATTGCTACTGTTAGTGAGCAACTACAGGTAAAACAGAGGCTGAATTGAGTTGGTGGTAGAGAAGAGCAACACCTTAGAAAGAAACTATCATTTGAGGGGTGGGTGTCAAGTGGCTGGGGCCAATCTCTTTTTCGTGGTCAGCAGCAATAAGCCAAGGAGCAACAGCTACAAACTGGAACAGAGAAGGTTTCACCGCAACATGAGGAGAAACTTCTTCACAGCGAGGGTGACAGAGCCCTGGAACAGGTTGCCCAGAGAGGTTGTGGAGTCTCCTTCTCTGGAGACTTTCAAAACCTGCCTGAATGTGTTCCTGTACAAACTACCCTAGGTGAGCCTGCTTGGCAGGGGGACTGGACTTGATGGTATCTGGAGGTCTATTCCAACCTCTAAGGTTCTGTGATTCTGTGATTTGTACTGAATAACTTTAATGAAGAAAAAAACCCAACACTTTCAGACATGTTTTACTTAAGGATATTGAGGTAAATAATGTGACCCACAAATTGAAAATAAATATTGTTTTACACCCATTTCTCTTGTGGAAAGTACATTTAAGTCCCTACATGACCCACTGGAAAAAATGCTGCCCTGTTTTTACTGGAGGATTTCTCAAGAAATATTAGGAATTAAGAAGAAATACAAAGGCAACCAAAAAGCCTTTTTTTTTTTCTTAAATCACATTTTCTCCTTTGCTTTGTTGCACTTTTCTTTTAAGCAGACTTCCAATATGCAATCCTGGTAAAAAGCTCTTGAGGTTGCAGAGGCTTGAGCTGTGATTAGCACCACCTGCCACAAACACCCCAAGTGTTCCAAGTCTTGTAGCAAACACCTCCATATCTGTTACAGGTTTCTGAGTATTAGAAGGTTGTTTTCAAAACTGAACTCAATTTTCATTTGTCAGGAAAAAAAACCAAAACAAAACCAAACCAAAGTTACAGCAAAATCAGACATCCTGTTTGGTTTTTTTTTTGGTTTTTTTTTTTCCCTGGGTTCCACTGAGCTTAGAACAAGTGAGGCCACCATTTTTTAGGTCTCCCTCCCAGTATTGTTTACAATTTGTCTGACAACTCAGCCATGCTCCTGACTACAGACTGCAGGTTGCACATGGTGAGAAAATGCAATTCAGAGTCTGTAGTTGCAGTCTTGATATCATGGAAAGGTCCTGACAAACAGCACTACAGGATCTCTGCTTCATCACAGGTCTTTAATCTCTACCCAATCATTCACCATCCAGCATGCAGAGATTTGGCATCAGTCTGCAAGTTTAGAAGCATATTTAGGAGGCAGAGTGTAGTTTGGGAATGACACTGCTGGTGTTGGTGAAGCCATCAGTGCTCTGTCTAGTTGGCCACACACTGAACAAAGGGGATCTTGGGTTAAATTCTAACTCCTTCTCTGCAGTTACACATTGCTTTAATCCAGCTCTCCTACATAGGACAGCAACAATTTCAGCTGCAGCTGCCAACAAACAGGATCAGCAGGACTCAGCTAGGAAATCTCAACATACGTATTTCTCAAGCTGTTAGGCTATTCTTTCTGAGGAAATTCAGAAATAAATTATAAAAAAAAAAAAAAAAAGACTTAAGCAAGATGGTATGCCAGAAGGCATTATTACAAAATAGCTACGAGATTCCTTCTCTGAAAGATTTAGAGCAAAAGAAATGCAGCGATAAAGCTGAAAGATGGCAGACAGATAGAAGATTGACATGAGATTCCCCAGCTGTACTCACTGCAGCTATTCTTTCTAACATAACTCAGTGTCCAAGAGCATCAGTGCCTGCACTGTGTTCCCTGTGTGCTGCCAAAACTCACAGAATCATCCAGGTTAGCAAAGCCCCTCAGGATCACCAAGTCCAACCTAGAACCCTACTCTACAAGATTCAACTTAAACCATATCCCTAAGCACCACATCCAAACCATCCTTAAATACACGCAGGTTCAGTGACTCCACCACCTCCCTGGGCAGCTCATTCCAGTCCCTGACCACTCTCTCCATGAAAAACGTTTTCCTAATGTCCAATCTAAACCTCCCCAGCCTCAGTTTGAGGCCATTCCCCCTTGTTCTGTCTCAGATTACCTGTGAGAAGAGACCAGCAGCAGCCTCTCAACAATGTCCCTTCAGACAGCTGTAGACAGCAATGACGTCTCGTCTCAGCCTCCTCCTTTTTGAACTAACCATCCCCAGCTCCCTCAGTTGCTCCTTCTAAGATTTATTCTCCAGGCCCTTCACCATCTTCATTGCCCTCTGGACCCACTCCAGCACCTCCACATCTGTCTTGTATTGTGGTACCCAAAACTGAACATAATACCTGAGGTGTGGCCTCACCAAAGCCAAGTCCAAGGGGAC
>VWZE01012814.1:0-15260 GCA_013396675.1 Eubucco bourcierii
GTTCCCAATCTACCTCACTACCTGATCATCCATACCACACTGCTTCAGTTTAGCTGCAAGTATGCTGTGAGAGATGGTCTCAAATGCTTTACTGAAATCAAGATGGCTTGGATCTGTAGTTCAGTAACGAAGATATAGCCCTTGTATATCATTATATCCTATGCGCTTTAATCCTAAATTTATTAACAGTTTGTTTTCATTACAATGTGAAATGCAAAAAAAATGTTGTCAATGTTTACTGAAATAAAACTTGTGTCACAGAAAATTTTATTATGGGACAACTAAGGTACATACTCTGGAATCACAGAATCACAGAATGTTTTGGGTTGAAAGGGAGCTTCAAGATGATCTAGTTCCAGCACCTGCCCTTGTCCCTTGTTCCACAGACAGGGCCTCCTTCAGGTTTCTCAAAGCCTCATCCATCCTGGTTCTTGAGCACTTAAAGGGAATGGATGCAGTACTCCAGGTGGAGTCTCCTAAGAGCAGAGCAGGAAGAAGTGCCTCCTTGACCTGCTGGCTGTGCCTCTTTTGATGCAGTTTAGAATGTGACTGGCTTTGTGGTTTGCAAGTGTACGTTGCTGGCTCATGTTGACAGCTCATACTCAGTTTTGCATCTCTCAGTTGCTCTCAATTCACCATCACCCAGCCTGTATTTGTACTTGTGATTGCCCCAACCTTAGGTGCAGGGCCTTATACTTGGAATTATTGATCCTCATGTGCCTTGCACATGCCCAACTCTCTGCCTTTCAAGGTCTCTCTGTATGGCATCCCTTCATTCCAGAGTAAGAGTTGTAAGCAGTTTTTCTCCTTTAACCTATTCTGGGCCAAACACAGTCTCATGATGTGTATCCAAGTATTAGTGTCACTCCTGTCCTTTTGCAACTGGGTCTGTCAGAACTCGAATATATGTGAGTGTTGAGTGTCTTTAGGCAAGTGAAGAATGTAGTGTACCAGGTGCAGCATGAGGGCATCCACACAGGGAGGGAGGGTGCTCTTTCTGTAGAGAAACTTAAAGTGCTGCAATGAAGTCCAGTGCCAGTTTTACACATTACTGTTACCCCTTTTGCTGATGCACCCTGGGTCTATAGAAATTCATTCATTGCTTAGTGATACTTTATCCCATATCTGAGTTTTCTCTGTCTTTTTCTGCAGTACTCCTATGTCACCTACTTTCTTATTATCTGAGCAGGCCAGGCTCTTCTTGGTGATGCCCAATAACAGGACAAGGAGCAATGGGTGGAAGTCGAGGCACAGGAATTGTCATGTAAACATGAGGAGGAATGTTTTCACTGTGAGAGTGATGGAACACTGGAACAAGCCACCCAGAAGGGTTGTGGAGTCTCTCTGTCTGGAGATACTCAAAACTCTCCTGGACACGTTCCTAGGTGATCTTGTATAGGTGATCCTGCATGACATAGGACAGACTGAAGTGACTGATGACAATGTGGGATGAAGCCACGATTACAACTGGGATTGGCAGCTTTCAGCAGCTCCTCTTCACAGACTGAAGACTCACTATTACACATATAATTCTGCAACATAAAAACCACAAATTCTGGTGTGAAATCTATAAGCTTCAGAGTTAAGGGTATTTTTTCCCCATGCATATTTTTCTCAAACTGGAAAGGATTACACCTTCAGCTTTCCTGTAAGTCCTGCTTTTATAGTAATGCATTTTCACGTACTGAATGTGACCTATTTTTAGTCAATTAAAAAATATTTATTTAAGCAGACTCTCTTATGTTATATTTGAAAAAGTAATCTTTTGAAAAAGAATGACTAGTATTTGTATGCTTTGATAAATGGTTGGGTTTTTTTCCCAGCATGGTAGGTTTTTTTCCACTTTTCGAAGTTCTTATTTTATTCACAGTTTATTACACGGGAGGAGGTCTTGCTGCAGCATATTTACATTGGGCTCGTTTCCCAAAAACACTCTGGAATGAGTGAGAGTGCAAATTGTAGAAGGTGGTTTTGTTTCACACAAAGTTAACATTTCATTATAATTTTTAGCATTTACATAGAATAAAGGAGTGGTATGCTTGAATTAGCTCAGAGCAGCTTTTACGCTGCAGCAGTGTTCGATGCAGGTCTGTGAAGAAGAGCTGCATCATGTACAGAACAACGTGTGTGCTGAGGAGAAGAGACTAGAAATGGTGATTTTTATTTATTTTTTAATAGTTTGGTCTCCAGTGTGTCTTGGTTTTGTGTTCTAGACATTCAGGAAATGGAACTTTCAAAACTGGAGTAAATGGGAAAATCTGCACTTTGTCTCCTCAGTAACTGACTTTATGGAAGTGTTAAAATGCACCTCATTATCTGCACAAAGTCTCATTTTGGCATGAAATGGGAATCTGTATAATCACTTACTCTAAAGAATGCCTTTGGGTTAGAAAATGTGGACACTTTTAGAAAGAAAAATTTTTTTTATAAATGAACTCTCTTTTATTTGGAATTAAACAAATTCAGTATTTACCATGTTTTAAACCATGTAATGAACCTAAAGGTCCACCGGTCCATGGGACCTGATGAAATCCATCTGTGGATGCTATAAAATCCATTTGTAGCACTCCCCTGAGGGAATGTCGCAAAGCCACTTTGAATCGTATTTGAAAATCCATGGTGGTCTGGTGAAGTTCCCACTGACAGGAAAAGGGGAGACATAATCCCCGTTTTTAAGAAGGGAGATAAGGAAGGGACTGCAGACCTGCCACTCTCATTCAGTGCTCATCAAGATAATGGAGCAGATCCTTGTGAAGACCCTGCTAGGTCACGTGGAAAGCAAGAGGAGTGGTGGGTGGCAACCAGCATGGCTTCACCAAGAGCAAATCCTGCCTGACAAAATTTGGTGGTTTTTTATGATGGAGTCACAGCATTGGTGGATAAGGGAAGAGCAACCGACATCATCTTCCTGGACTTGTGCAAAGCTTTGAACACTGTCTTCCACAACATCGTGTTCTCTAAATTGTCAAAACATATCCATTTGATGTATAGCCCACAGAGCAGGTAAGGAATCTTCTAGATGACCACTATCAAAGACTTGTGATTGGTTCAGTCTTCAGATGGACACCTGTGGGACATAGAGTCCCTCAGGGACCAGTACTGGGCCAGGTGCTTTTTAACATCTTTGTCGACAATTGGATTGAGTGCAACCTCGGCAAGTTTGCCAGTGACACCAAACTGTGGTATGGTCAACACACAGGAGGCCAGGGATGCCATCCAAAGGAACCTTGACAGGATGGAGAGGTGGGCCCATGTCAAACTCATGAAGTTCAAAAAGGCCAAGTTCAAGGTCCTGCACTTGGGTTGAGGCAATCCCAAGCACAAATACAGGCTGGGTGGTGATTGGATTGAGAGCAGCTCTGCAGAGGAGGACTTGAGGTTGCTGGTTGATGAGGCACTTGACAGGAGTTGGCAATGTGTGCTGGCAACCCAGAAAGCCAAATGGTATTCTGTGTTGCATCAGAAGATATGTGATGGCAGTCAAGGGAAGTGATTCTGCTCCTCTGCTGTTGAGAACCCAACTGAAGAACTTAATCTAACTCTGGAGTGCCCAACACAAGAAGGAAGTGGATCTTCTGGAACAGATACAGAGGAGGGCCCCGAAGATGATCATGGGGCTGGAGCACCTTTCCTGTGAGGATAGGCTGAGAGAGTTGGGTCTGTTCAGGCTGGAGAAGAGAAGTGACATTAAAGCAGCCTTCCAGTATCTGAAGGGGGCCTCCAGGAAGGTGAAGAAGGGCTTTCTATAAAGGTGTATGGTGGCAGGACAAGAGGCAATGGTTTTAAATGACAGCAGGGTAGATTTAAATTAGACATTATGAAGAATTTCTTTACTATGAGGATGGTGAGACACTGGAATGTGCTGTGGAGACTCCAACCCTGGGAACAGTCAAAACCAAGTTGAATGGGACTTTAAGCAACCTGATCTAGTAGGAGGTGTCCCTTCCCAGAGCAGGAGGGTTGGAACTCAATATATTTAGACTCCTTTCCAACTGAATCCATTCTGTGATCCAGGCATTTGACAGTGACACATTGGTGAATATCCATGAGTTACTCAAAGGAAGTGTACATCAGAATACTAAAATAACAGCTGAACTTTGTGTTCATTAATATAATCTAGTGATTACACAATTTAACTTAGACTGGCAAGATCTTCTGTTTCTTAAGGAAAAGCTTCAAACCTTGTGGTTCAGTGAAGCTACTCTATTTGTACAGCAGTATTATTTTTGGTAAAATTTTACGCACTGACATCTCGGATGAGATGTTTGCTTTCCTGTGATGTTTTCATATGCTAGATGGCTATACCAGTGCACCTGGAGAATAAAAACAATTAGTAAGCAGATCTCAAGGGTTGGCTAAAAAGCTTCCAGTCAAGTCTGTAATAAGGACTGTGACCAGGCATGTTGTGGTGTTTTAGGCTACTCTCTAGTATCTTGCGCTGTCATCTTCATACCAGTGCAGTCACTATGAATAGTAATTTTTACATCCCTCTTTCACACATGTGGGTATCTGTAGAGCTCAAAGTGAGTCCTAATGTTTTACAGTATATTTGTCTAGTTGGGAGAAAAGAAGGCTGAAAAGCAACTTCATTGCTCTCTACAACTTTGTTCCTTGAGGAGGCCAAGTGAGCAGGGAAGTGCTGATCTCTTTTACCTGGGACCCAGTGACAGGATGTGTAGGAATTGATCAAATGGGACATGAAGAAGAATTTCTTTACTGAGATTGTGGTCAAACACTGGAGAGGTGCTCTGTGCCTCATGCCTGTTAGTGTTTAAACAGGCATTTGGATAATGTCCTTAATAATATGGTCTACCTCCTGGTCAGCCCTGAACTGTGAGGCAGTTTGGCTAGATAATCATTGTAGGTTCCTTCCAACTGAAAATTTTGTTTCCTTTTTCCCTCTCCTCCCTTATCAGGGAGCTGCCTGGACCATCTTCCCATACGGATATTCTGGCAAAGTGATCATTTACTTACAGCTCATTTACTTACGCTGTATTTTTATGAGATCAAATGGCCATTTAGTTTTAGAAATTTTATGAATACATAATGTTGTCACTAGATCGTATGGGAATACTAGCAAGTTACATTTCTTTGCATGGCTTTGGATCTGACTGTGCAAACTACACTGCCTTTCAGCAAAATTGCTCTTTTGTATGTTTTTTCCTGACTTTGCTGGGAGCAGAGGAAATAAGAATTATGAACAACATCCAGTATGTAATAGAGGCAACAAATAGACAACCTGAAGTACAGTCACTTTTTTGTATTAAAAGGAACGAGATAAGATACAGAAAAATATGGATCCATCCACCTCACTAAAAGCTGGCCAGGCTTGCAGATTAACTTAGTTGATTCAAGATCTTGTGCAAATACATGCATTTACGTTGAGACTCCTATGTATACAAAATTCTTTCTGTCAGGTTAGTGTACCAGTTCTGGCCACATGAACTAAATAGCTGTCTAAAAAGTGTTCTTGATAATACTGTCTGGAATAAAGGTGACAGCAAAGGAACTAACTGTGTGGTTTTTGGAGGCATCAGTATGTGTGTATATTGGCCTCCACAAGTACTACGCTGCTTTTTGTTTCAGTCTTAATAGTCAACCAATAATTGCAGTTGTATAGGCACTAAATAAACAAAGAACAGTGTATTTTCACAGTGAATAGTAAAGAGTTTTGCAGTTTATCTTGTCAGGAAAATTCCATTCACATGTCCATATAGAAATGGTATTAGTTTGTTGAAGTTCTACTTAAATTTAACATACTGCAAAGACTGCTGTATTTCCATCTGATCAAGAAGTAGAGGCCGGAGTGGTGTGGTAGAGGTAGGTGTGATATGGATCTGAAGCAAAACTTTTGTGTCATTGGACCTTGTCTGTCTGAGGATTTGAAACTGAGTTGTGGATGCGCCAAAGAGAGATTAGCCTGCTAAGGGAAAACATGAATACCATTTCTGATATTTAACAAAGAAATACTTGAGCAGAAAGTAAACTTATTTTATATATTTATATCTTTGTGTACATACACAGATACTCATAAACAGCACATATAAAAACTGCAGAGTTGGCCGCTAGAAGGAAATAGCTGCTTTGCTTGGAAGAGGTGAATTGAATTTTTATGGTTACATCCCATGATACATTCAGCTGAAATGTGAGCTGTCAGGGAGCTAGATGTGTGCAAATATAACTTTGGTTTCCCTATGGATAGTTCATATTATTTACATTTGTACAAACTAGCTTCCATTCAGAATAAGCTAATGCAGAAATAACTGCACAGTGCAGTCCTACCTGCTCTAAGGCTGATGTCACTTTTGTTGTCACCCTTTTTGGATGTTCCATGAATTTTGGAAGACATGTCAGACAAACAGTGTAACTTTAAGAATTAGATTTTTTAAACTTTACAGTTATTTCCAAGCTCTTTTTATTGTTGTTGTTGCTGTAATTTGACCTGTGCTCAGTACCCATCTGTTTCTCTCTGGGAAGAACTTAGTATAAAATAAAGTTTGAGAGTGCCTGGCTGAGAAAGCCTTGACAAACATCACTTTGCTAAAAATACGCTTTAAATTTGAGTCTTTTTCACTTGCAAGTGATGAAGGTGGTTTAGATGTTTGGTTAAACAAAATGTTTGAATGTTTTATAAATATTTTTAGTTTTCAGGAGCATACCTAAATAATGGAAAACCAAAGAAACAAAGCCACCAAAAATACCCCAAAAAAACCATCCCACCGGGTCACAAACCTAATTAATTTCTCGTTGTAATATACTGTTATATTTTGCCAAAGTAGCTAATTTTATAAATTTGAAAGGAGCGCTAGTCTGATAATGAAAAATATTGAAAACATTCAAATGTGACAGCCAATGAAAACCTTCTAGGAGAGAGTTTAAGTAATTGTTCAGGGAGATTCGTAACACTAAGTTGGACATAGTAAACAGTGTGCCAAGGTGAACTGTGCATTCTCTGTGCCAGAATGAACTCTTTAACATGCAGTATGTCATAAGATGTGCTAATGAGAACATTTCCAAGACTTCACGCATTTCTTGATGATCTCTGCAGAACCCTAACACTTTCCATATGTTTTTTCTGGTTGGCAGGTGGAGTGGATACAACAACAGGTGGTTAAAAGAAGGATAAAGAGGGATTATAAACCTGGTGGCACCCAATCCGCTTATTTCAATGATCCCAAGTGGCCAAGCATGTGGTATATGGTAAGTACATGTAGAGTCATTGGCTCTGTTTTAGAGTAGTACATAGTTATCTGCTGTGGCATTTTGAACAGAGGAAGACTAGTATGTTTGGAAGCAGCAAATTTGGTTCTTTTTTATGTAACTAACAAAGGTCTGTAAATTCCTTACAAGTATTACAAAGAAGTTCCCAATGGGCTCTGCAGTAGGAAACATTTATTAATGTGTTCATTCATGAAGGCTTCCTATTGCAAGATGTTTTGGGAGTTACTTATTAGAGGATAAACTTTCAGTAATAAGAAGGTAAGGAACTAAACCTTGATCTGCAAAAATGTTGTTTTCGAAGTACCTAATTTAATGTCTCCAAAATCACTGTGACATAAAGATCTTGTGTCCTAACACAGGACAAAAGAACCGTGAACAATGCCTGTTCAGTGTTACAATTACTCTCTTTTAATTAATGAACAATTCCATTGCTGAATTGTTTTCTCTTTGGCATTAATTACACATTTTCTGAGCAAACTTTCGATTTCGTTTTGGTGGGAGAGGTGGGGAGAAGTACAGGGCTAGATAGTCATAGTTAAAACCTGAAGCTTCTGTATTCACAGTGTTTTAAAAAATATCCTTATTTTGCCTGGAATGGTGTGTATCATAGAATTATAAAATAATCTGGTTTGAAAGGAACTTGTAAAGGACATTTAGACTAACATTTTTAAGTAGATCATGTTGATGAGAGTCCCATCAAATCTGATTTCATATGTTCCAGGGATGAGCCATTTGCAAACTCTCTGAGCAATGGGCATTTCACCACCCATACCATAATAACTTTTTTCCTTATCTAATGAAGAAAGTCTAAATCCTAGATTTAAGCAGCTCTCCTGTGAGGACAGGCTACAAGAGTTGGGACTTTTCAGCCTGGAGAAGAGAAGGCTTCCAGGAGACCTTATAGTAGCCTTCCAATATCTGAAGGGGGCCTACAGGAAGGCTGGAGAGGGATTATTTACAAGGTCTTGTAATGACAGGACAAGGGGCAATGGGTTTAAACTGGCAGAGGGCAGATTTAGACTGGACGTTAGGAGGAAGTTCTTTGCAGTGAGGGTGGTGAGGCACTGGCACAGGTTGCCCAGGGAGGTTGTGGCTGCTCCCTCCCTGGAGGTGTTCAAGGCCAGGTTGGATAAGACCTTGAGTGAGCTGTAGTAGTGGGAGGTGTCCCTGCCTATGGCAGGGAGTTGGAACTAGATGATCCTTGAGGTCCCTTCCAACCTTACCAATCTATGATTCTATGATAAGCACTGAATCTACCATCTTTTTGTTTAAACTGTTACCCCTTGTTGTATTACAACAGAGATACAAAAAACAGAGTCCAAATCATTCTTACAGGCCTCTCTTAAGTACTGAAAGGCTTGAGAAGAGAAGGCTGACAGGGGGTTTTATCAGCATCTATAAATACCTGAGGGGTGGGTGTCAGGAAGAAGGTGTCAGTTTCTTTATTATGGTGCCCAGTGAGAGGACAAGGAACAACAGGTACGAACTGTAACACAGGAGGTTCCACCTCAACATGGGGACACACTTCTTTACAGTGAGAGTGATGTAGCACAGAAATGGGCTACCCAGAGAAGTTGGGGAGACACTTCTTTACAGTGAGAGTGATGTAGCACAGAAATGGGCTACCCAGAGAAGTTGGGGAGACACTTCTTTACAGTGAGAGTGATGTAGCACAGAAATGGGCTACCCAGAGAAGTTGTGGAATCTGCTTCTCTGCAGAGTTTCAAAATCCACATGAATGTATTCCTGTGCAGCCTACTCTAGGCTTTGGCAGGGGTGTTTGGCTCAGTCTCTAGATGTCCTCACCAACCACTGCTGGTTGTGATTCTGTGAATAAGGTCTCCCAAGAGCCTTCTCTTCTCTGGGCTGGCCAACTTCAGCTTAGTCTTTCTTCACAAGAGAGGTGTTGCAGCCCTCTCACCATTTTTGGCCTTCCTCTGGACCCACTTCAACAGATTCATGTCTTTCTTGTGCTGCAAATTCTAGAGCTGGATGCAGTACTCCACGTGAGGTCTCAACAGGATGAAGCAGAATAGCAGAATTGGCTGTTCTGCTAGCCACGCTTCTTTTGACAAGGGTACGGTTTGCTTTCCGGGCTATGAGCACGCATTGCTAGCTGGTGTCCAGCTTGTCATCCACCAGTACTGAAAAATTTTATTTAGTAGGCAGTTGACTGCAGCTGACATGTCTCTGGTTTTTTTTTTTTTTGATTAAAGAATTGGCTTAATTTTACTACTGTCCTGCTGCTGTAGTTCTAAATCTGTACAAATTGTTTTGTCAGTGACTTATCTGTGCTGTTGACAGTAGGAGACTTGAAGGCTTTTATGGCTGTATCAGGAACAGTGTGTCCAGCAGGACTATGGAAGTGATCATACCCCTGTACTTGGCACTGATGGGGCCACACCTTGAGTACTGTTTTCATTTTTGGGCTTATCACTGCAAGAAGTACATGAAAGCAATGAAGCAGGTGAAGGGTCTGGATAGCAGGTCTTACGAGGAGTGACTGAGGGAACTGGGATTATTTAGTCTGGAGAACAGGAGGCTGAGGGTAGAAACCTTACTGCTCCCTACATCTACCTTAGAGGAAGTTGTAGTAGAGTGGGTGTTGGTCTCTTCTCTGTAGTATCAAGTGACAGGACAAGAGGGAATGGTCTCAGGTTGCACCAGGGGAAGATTAGGTTGGAATTTAGGAGTTTAGGAAAATGTTGATACTGAAAGGCCAGGCTTTTGAGTAGGCTCCCCAGATTTGTGGTAGAGTTATTGTCCCTGGAGGTGTTCAAAGAACATGTAAGTGTGGCACTTCGGGATGTGGTTTAATGGTCGTGGTGGTAGGTTGACAGATGGATTTGATGATCTTAGAGGCCTTTTCTCACCAAGACAGGCTTGTAATTCATTGTTGCATATAAGGACAAAACTGTAATTGGTAACTAATAATGAGCAGTTTCTTTTAGTCCTAACTCAGAAAGAAGTCCTTATCATCATGAATTTTATCATATAAGCATGTTGTGAGTCAGAAAGTCCAGTAGCTTTGCTGTTCTGTTTCCTCAGTTCTTTTTTATTAGTGAATGGTTAAGTGTAGCTTTACTTTCAAAATTCCTCTTATTTCTATTAAAGAACTGTACTACTGACTCTTCCTTTCCAATGGAAAAACTGTTCCATATTACTCTTTCTGAGCTATTAAAGGTCTGTGTCTTTCAGGCAGTGACTTTCCTTATACAGTGGAGAGCTACTTAATTTCTGTTTAATTGTACTACTGAGTTGATGCAGTTAAGGGAATTTTTAGTGGTTTATTGTCCGCTTTGGCAACAGCTTTTACTTAAAATGTAGTTATTTTTGGGTCGTGGAATCATGGCAGGTCTTTTTCCCAGTCTGTTGAAATGTATGTAATTGTCAGTCTTCTGTGATGTGTATGTTCATTTAATTAGCCTGTCCTATAAATAAGTGCATAAGGTGACTGGCAAGTTGCAATAATTGGCAGTAGATTGTGGCGTTTTATTCTGGTATTTTCTTACGTAAAAAAACCCAATAAATCAGCATTTTTTAGTGAAACTGCTAAATAACTGATTTGTCTTTCAGTAGTGTGCTGTTACTGCTACAACTCTGTCTTAGACTAAAAAGAGGGATGGCAAATTTCAGAATAGTAGTCAAACAAAAACCAACTGTATATTATATATAGGGCAGCTTATGTAATTTTTTGTTTGTGCTCCTAGATTTCTATACTACTGCTGCTATCATAATGATGGAACTATATTAGTGGGATAGTTTTGTATGGCTAGGAGATGCTTATAGTTCATTTTTTCTTTTTTTCAGGAAGTTAACGGTATCCTGTACATAAATCAGTTGTGTTGCCTAGCTGTTTTGCTTCACGGCTGCCCCACAATTGCCACTCTAATACAGAAAGTTCTTTAGGGATGCAAAAAGACTTCACTGTCTGTCTTGTGCAACTTTCAGAACATTGTAATTTTTATATCTGTGGAAAAAAGCCTTCACTTACAGACCTTCTGGCAAGAGATTGTTCCTGGCTGATTCCATTTACCACTACAGAATAACGCTGTATATTGCAATCTACTTTAGTGGTAGTGGTTTGGGGATACTCTGTTGAGGGAGATCAGTGAAATGTTAATGAGTATACCTTTTCCACAGAGAGAATAGCTAAAAATCTGTGAATGAATTCAGGACTGCCTTGGGTCATTAGCAGATACCCTCATATGATGAATGTATTTGTGGTTGTAACCACAGCTGCTTTTGTTAATTTTGTTTACCTTTGTAAATTGAAAGGAAAACAGAATTTGAGGCTAATTAATGGTTTCAGTTACTGCTGTGTCAGAAAGAGGGGTTTGGTTGCTGTCTGCAAATGTATTGTTGAGAAAGTAATCAAGTGTCATGCACAGGTTTGTGTTTGGATTAATAAGTAACTTCATTGTGGATTAAGATTCGTACCTTTGGCCATTGAACTGACATAATCCCTAACAGGGTTGTAAATGTAGTTTAGAATTATTGACGAAAGTTCTTTTATTCACATACTTTATCAGCAATATCTGATTACTGGTTTTCCTCCACTATCTTTTTCTTCACAAGTAGTACCCCCTCATAATGTTAATTGTCTGGGCTTGAAATAATACACTTTTGTTTGTATGATATCCATGGCAAGAAGCTGCAAGAGGATTCAGGTATTCTTTACCTTTAATGCAATCACAGAGATTGAAAGTATCTTTTAAGAGCTATTCTGTTAAACATATTTAAGCTTTACATTATCAGGGGATTATCTACCAAGAAATCTCCTGCTTCTCATGCTCTCTAACAACAATGAAAGCACATTTTTCTTCTGATTTCCCTTTCTCAAATCAAGGCAAGTTGGAAAAAAATCCAGCTTCTTTGTTGTCAGCTCTGAATCCCAAGGCATCTGTGCTTAAGAGTGAAATAGAATATTTCTGAGATACAGTATCACAGAATGTCAGGAGTTGAAAGTGACCTCAAAAGATACCTAGTCCAACCCTTCCTGCCAGATCAGGATCACCTCTACCAGGTCACACAGGAACACATCCAGGTGGGCTTTGAATATCTTCAAAGAGGGAGACTCTACAACACCTGTGGGCAAGCGTGTTCCAGTGTTCCATAAAGTAACACATGAAACTTCACCTGTTCAACTGTTCTTCATAACTGACCTGCAAAACTGAGTCCATCTTGTTTAGAATTAACTGATACCAAAGGAATCAAATCAAAGGGAAAAAGATGGTTCCTTGTTAACAACCCTTTCCAAAATTTGAGTCAGGAGAGAACTAAGTCTTGTGTGCCATCTCCTGATCTCAGCTAGCTTTGTATCATATTATATCTAATAAATTTATTCTCTTTGATTGCCATTGACAGTATAACTTGTTTGTCAATAACTGGGTGAACTGTATGTACTAAGTTTTATACTAAGTTTGCATAACTGAAAGAGGTCAAAGTCAACCCTGAAGCTTTACAGCTATCTGAAACTGTCCTACTTAACTTGCAATAACAACAAACATTATCTTTGGAATTTCCAATGGGGACTTTGTGCCTAACCAATTGCACTGAACCTGCCAGTCGGTTTAATGAGTTTCCTCATCTTGCCTGCATGGAAGAATGGTCATAAAAAGTAGAGAATGTAAGTACAAAAAGCCTGCAAAGATCTGGTTCATGTAACTGTAGACTTCAGTTACAAGGCTTCTTACTTACCATTTGTTTTTGCTCCCCACTTCAGAGGAACTTCATAGTGGTCATCTGGAACTGGAGTTCCACAGGCACATAAACAAAGCTTTCTGCAGCTATAATGTAGCTCTTCTGTGATACTGTTTCTTTTCTTTTTTCTTTTTTCTATTTTAAATGTAGCTGCAAGAAATGTGTTAAGAAATTGTTTATTTATTGACAGTGTTAAACTGCAAAGTTTCTGACTACATCTTTGCAGACAGTTCTGACTGACAGAACTCTTTTTCAACACTGATCAAGAATAATCCTCTTGGGTACTGTTTTCATTCTTTGCTTTGTTAGTACCAATTGCTACTGCTGACAAGATTCTCTAATTTGGAGAAGCTTCCACTTCCTTCCAGGTTCCTTCCACTCCTTGTGGCCTGAAAATTTACTGGAGGAGGAGTATGTTGTATTGACATGTACGGCTGGAGGGAGAGATGGTGTTCTGTTACAGCACCTTAGAATACAAGGGAAACGTGTGGAAACTTCAGCTTCCGTTGCAGTTGATCACTGAGGCCAGACAGTATTCCTCTGAGAAACTACAGCATAAAATAACTGAGCTACTCACAAAAATAAATAATGTAGTTTTCAAAATAGTGTTATACTCAGAGAAGAAGTTAGCCAGGATCTCTAAATGCACACTTGAACTCATCCTAAAAATTGTTGTATTAGTGAAACTTACCTGAAAACATTGGGAACTAGCTGGCATATCTCTAAAGCTGTAAACTACAACCAGAAGTGAAACATGGTAATTGCCTGTTAGTTTCTCAGATATAAAATGGATGACAGAGTCATATTCATGATCTACTTGTAATGGAAGAAGGACACCACCTATTACATATGTAAACCAAAGAAAATGCTGCCTTCATTTTCATACTAAGCACATCCAGCATAATCAAAGCCTCACTGATTTTTTTTTTTCATCATTTTGTTTCCCAACCTTTTTTATTTTCTCTTTGTGTTTACTCCTCACTGTTCCTTCTTTCTAGACACAAACCATTCTTTGGAAGAGTAGGTGGAAGGCAATGTGTTTGTGGGAGTGTTGCCCTCTACATCAGTGATAAATAAGAGTCCATGGAGCTCCACCTGGGAATGTGCAATGACAAAACAGAGAGCTTATGGGTAAAGGTTAAAGGGAAGGCAGGGGAAGTTGACATCACAGTAAGAGTATGCTACAGACCTCCTCATCAGGAAGGTGAAGAGAATGAGACTCTTTACAAACAAATAGGAGAAGCTTCACACTCACAGGCCCTGGTCCTCATGGGACACCCTGTCATCAGTCGGAAGGACAACACAGCAGAGCACCAGCTATCTAAGAGGTTCCTGGAATGCATTAATGATAACTTCCTCCTCCAAGTGGTAGAGGAAGCTACAAGAAAATTTGCTAAGCTGGACCTAATCCTCACCAACAAGGAGGGACTGCTGAGTGAAGTAAAGCTGAAGGGTTGACTTGGCTACAGTGACCATGAAATGGTAGATTTTAAGATCCCCAAGGCATCAAAAAGTGTCCATATCAAATTCAGTGCTCTAGATTTCAGAAGAGCAGATTTCAACCTCTTCAGGGACCTCCTTGGCAGGGTACCATGGGAAAAAATCCTGGAAGGAAAGGGGGCCCAAGAAAACTGGTCATTGTTCAAGGATCACCTCTTCCAAGCCCTGGAGCAATGCATCCCAAAAAAGAGGAAGGGAGGTAAGAATGCCAGGAGGCCTACACGGATGAATAAAGAGCTTCTGGACGCAGTCAGATGCAAGAAGAAAGCCAACAGAGAATGGAAGCAAGGACAGGTAACCTGGGATGAATTCAAAGAAATTGTTTATGCAACCAGAGATCAAGCTAGGAAAGTTAAAGGACAGCTAGAATTCGCTATGGACATTAAGGGGAACAAGAAAAAAATCTTCAGGTATATTAGTGAGAAAAGGAGGACTAGGGAGAATGTGGGACCCTTACAGAAGAAAAGTGGAGAACAGATGACAAAGGATATGGATACGGCTGAGGTGCTCAAAAACTTCTTTGCCTCAATCTTCAACAGCAAGGGCTCCAACGACAATGTCCAAGTCACAGACAAAAATAAGGACTGGGAGAAGGAAGATCTGCCTGCCCACTATAATTGAAGACCAAGTACATGAGCACCTAAAAATGTGAACATGCACAACTTCATGGGTCCTGATGAGATCCACCCACAGATCCTGAGGGAACTGGCAGATGAAGTTGCTAATCCGCTGTCCATCATATTTAAAAGGTGATGGCAGACTGGTGAAGTTCCTGCTGACTGGAGAAGGGCAAACATAACACCCATCTTCAAGGAGGGGAAAAAGGATGACCCTGG
>VWZE01012814.1:15840-28248 GCA_013396675.1 Eubucco bourcierii
ATCAAGAGCAGCGTGGCCAGCAGGGCAAGGGAGGATATTCTGCCACTTTACTCTGCTCTTGTCAGACCCCACCTGGAGTACTATGTGCAGTTCTGGAACCCTCAGCATAGGAAGGACATGGAAGTGTTGGAGCAAGTTCAGAGGAGGCCCACGAAGATGATCAGAGGGCTGGAGCAGCTCTCCTATGAGTGGGGACAGGCTGAGAGAGTTTGGGCTCTTCAACCTGGAGAAGGCTTTGAGTAGACCTTGTAGTAGCCTTCCAGTATCTGAAGTATGTCTACAAGATGGCTGGGGAGGGATTAATTACAAGGTCTTGTAATGACAGGACAAGGGATAATGGGTTTAAACTGACAGAGGGGACATTTAAAGTAGATGTTAGGAAGAAGTTTTTTACAGTGAAGGTGGTGAAACACTGGAACATGTTGCCCAGGGAGGTTGTGGATTCTCTCCCTGGAGATGTTCAAGACCAGGTGGCTGAGGCCTTGAGTGACCTGTAGTAGTGGAAGGTGCCCCTGCCTATGATGGAGGGTTGAAAATGGATGATCTTTGAAGTCCCTTCCAACCTAAATCATTCTATGATCATTCTAAAATGAGACCACATCATCATCTTTTTTTCCTTCTTCTTTTATCTTTATTTTTTTTAACCCAGAAGAAGTACTTCTGTTAAGCTACATTTTAACTTTTTGTGGGCCATTAGTTTTGTCTGAGAGGCAGCAATATTATGGAAAAGGACTACAAGACACTATAATTTATCTAGTCTTTAAAACTAAGGTAATATGTTAGGTAAATATAATGGTCTTCAGTTGCTGACAAAGTCCAGTTTTCTTAGAAAACTTCTGGAAGAATTCCCTAATGGAATCTGTAAGCCTAAGTAAAGGTGCTATACCTGTCTATACTGTTTCTCTGACTGCTTTTATTGTAACTTAGGTCTGGTGGCTTTTGGAAGACCATTCTAAACTGAAAGGACGAGTATCATAGAATGGCAAGGTTGGAAGGGACCTCAAGGATCATCTAGTTCCAACCCCCTGCCATAGGCAGGGACACCTCCCACTAGTACAGGTTACTCAAGGCCTCATCCAATCTGGCCTTGAACACCTCCAGGGAGTGAGGGAGTGAGTATCCACAACCTCCCTGGGCAACCTGTTCCAGTGCCTCACCACCCTCACTGGAAAGAACTTCCTCCTAACATCCAGTCTAAATCTCCCCTCTGCCAGTTTAAACCCATTGCCCCTTGTCCTGTCATTGCAGGACCTTGTAAATAATACCTCCCCAGCCTTCCTGTAGGCCCCCTTCAGATACTGGAAGGCTACTATCAGGTCCCCTCAAAGCCTTCTCTTCTCCAAGAGTAGATGCACAAATGGAAAGTGTTTTAGAGAATTCAAGGTGGAAGACAATTATGAGCAGTGCCAGCAGGGTGCAATAAAACTAGATGACTGAGCCACAGTGAAAACTAATGTTTAGAAATTACTTGATTAATTACTTGGATGAGACAGCTGTGTAACAGTGTTGCACAGTTACAGATGTAGTGCAATCTTACTAAGTTTTAGAAAGCTGGTGAAGATAAGAGACTTGCTGAAAAGCTTTACTCATTAGCCAATATTTATTAGTCGTGATTTTATATGTGCACCATAAGATTTCTGGTGTAGACACGTGAAATGTAATTAATACTGCAATTGAGATCCGTCCATGCAGAGTGATGAGAGTTGAATTAGTTGCATTTAGGATTGACTGCCTCAAACTCTGGAACCAAAACCTGGGGAAAATAGCTTTGCATTTTCAGTGAGGACTGATCGCTTTGGTATTTGGCAAAGGGTATGGTGAACCCAGGTTACTTTGTTCCTTAAAAAAAACACCTCCAGTACACTACGTAGTGCTCTCCAGTTATATTTGTGGTCTCCTGGGTGAGCTATACTAGCATTTATGGGGAGGGGCAGACACAGAATAGCTAACTCTGGAAAACAGCCAGTATAGGGCTAATAAGCCTTTATCAGTGGTGAGTAATTTGAGCCTTCTGAGGTCCTGTATCCATCAAATAAGGTGAAGGTGACGTGTTAAATAGGCCAGTTGTCTCCCTTCTCTTGCTGATGAGGTCTACAGGGAGTTGGCTTAGCTTGCACTTTTCTTGTAACTCCAAGTGCAAATGGGAGAGCACAGAAAAGGATTTTATGACCTTGGCTTGGTCCTTGATGAGGTCAGCTAAGGCAAGTGTGGCTGTGAAATGAGACAGTGGGGACAAAGGAGGGAGTGACAGGCACCTGACGAGACAGGTTAGAGGGAGGTGGAGGGAGAAGAGGTCACACCAGGTCCAAGTGCAAGCCTGAGTACAGAGGAGAATGAATTTGGTGCAGAATTACACCTGCCACGTGCTAGGACAACAGAAATGAACAGGCATCATCCTCCTTTATGACCTCCTAAACATTTATTTCCAATTTCGTGTGCCAGCTATTGGCTGCTAAGGAGAAGCCTCACTTTCTTTTTATTGATCTCTCAAGAATTGTTCTCTCTTTTCATCTGTGCAGTAGAAGCCAAACCATTGTTTCTTTCTGAGGTGGTATGGTATGCTTGTGTTTTCTGTATTTTGTAACTTCATTTGGTTGTTGCATGCACTTCTATTTATTTGTGGCTTTTATCGCATGAGAATTTTGAGCATTTGGTCTTTTAGAAAGTTAAGATGATCTGTGACTTAACTTCAGTGGAAGTGCTGCTAGAAAGAAACAAACTGCCCATCAAAACGTTATCTTGCAAATCTGTCCCTGGAAACACACCTCCTCTCTGTGGACAATGTAGAACTAGTAACATAAGCTCAGGTAATACACAGTTTGACCTAGATTAATTTCCTATTGTAAAACAATGGCATAGTTTAAGTAACCAAAACTTGTGTCTTACTGTTATCTGCTGAAAAGTCAGCTGTGTTCGAGGGTTGTGCCACCATTTTCACTGAACCAAGAAAAAGCAATACTGAAATAATTTCTATACTTCCTTTAGGAGAGTTTTCCCTGAGTCTCAGAGATTTGGAAATAAATCTTACAGAAGCAGCAGCACACATTCTTCTGCCTGTTTAGTACAACAGTTTTATCTTTAGCGGAAAGGTATCCATTTTTATCTTCCTAGAATTTGTCTAAAATGGATTTTTTTTTTCCTGGGTATCATCTGAGTCACATTAAGAAATTTCAGGTACATTTCTATGTAATGTTGCTTGTAAAATATCATTCGTATATAATGCTGGGGTTTTCTGAACTGCCATTTCCTGAGCCATTTCTGAAATTAACAGCAATGATAGAACCACAAAGTTTTGCCAAATTTCTGATGAGGCAGAAATAATAAATATCTGCCTTTAGCTTCAGTTCAAAATAAAAAGCTAAGAATGAGTTATATAGGATGTAAACAGATATAAAATTAGTAATATTAACAGCTGTGAAGTGCACCATACTAAGGCGCAATTCGGTGTATTTTAATTTTTATCCTTCTTAGGATTTCTGCAGGAAAAATGTTAACATATACAGAGGCACATGCTCATCTGGAAGTACACCTCTTTTCAGAGGAGGAGTTTTTCCATCATTACTTTCTAAGAGCAGTATCCCAAGGGCAGCTGCTTAGTTAACTACACACTTCTCAGATTTAAAAAAAAAAAAATTCAAAATCAAATAATAAGCAGCAAATGAAATTATTTTGTTGTGCAATACTGAGTACTCCTTGGTATTATTCAAAAAAGAAGCAATGTAAGTAATTGTAAAAAATATAGCTTTGTTTCAAGCACTTGAGACATTATTTTGCTATTGTTTGCATATGAAAATTGCAGATACTTCAGGGAAGGGATTGCTAAATGTCATATCTACTTGACTAATATTTTAGAGCATTTTTTTCCACACAAAGAACGTAATACAAACATCAGGAACTCCAACACAGTCAAAATACAGAAGAATCTTCTGAAGCTTGCCTGACTGGTGGTGTGAGGTCTAGTCTTGAGGTCTGTGGTAACGGGTTGGACTTGATGATCTTTGAGGTCTCTTCCAACCCTGGTGATACTGTGATACTGTGATTGTTAAAACATGAGATGGTGTGGTATGTTCACTTTTGCCTCAAGAGAACCAAGCTCATAACATGCGAGACTCATTTAAATTTCTGACACAAAAGTATTACTTGCCAGTCAGGGAACAAAAAGTAGTGTTGAGCTTCCATAAGGTAATTTCCTAACCACTCTGTACAAAAGAGACCATGATCTGTGTACCGTCCTTTGCAACGGAGAAGTCAGAGCACTGCCATTTAGCTCTAAGATGTCAGGTCTTGCACCACTCTTTCAATATCATTATGCCCCTCTTTACTGAAGACATATGCCATATGACATAGGATACCATGGGAACGGTGTCATCAAAACTCCAGCTTCCCAGCTTTGCATTCATCTTCTAACATGTCTGTGTATCACATGAACAAATATAACTAAAATTACAAACATGCAGAGTACCTCAGTTCTTGGTGACCTTTTTTTTGACCTGAATTTGTGCCTCTTTTTTCAGAAATGTTTCAAAAAAGACAAAGAGGGAAAAAAATTTCCAAGTCAACCAAAAGAGGTAGAGATTTTAAAGAAATGTGTTTTGCAGTAATTCATTAAATGCAAGTTATCCTTCACAGTGCTTGTATATACTTCCAATTCAGTAAGTCTCTTTTACATACGGTTTTGATTAAAATTAACCTAAGTAAAGTGATCATTTTTAACTCAGTCATTGAGTACAGGAGACCCTATGAGCACAAGACCCAAGTGTCTTCAAAGACAGGAATCCTTTTTGGAAAATAGGAGAATTGTAAACTATGGAGCAATATAAGGCAACATCTGTGCTTGCTCTGTTGCTGTGAAGATTATAAACTCTGCAAAAATGTACATGTTAGACCTTTCAAAATAAACTCCTTTCCACCAAGCAACAGAAATGCATTCTGACCAGAGAGAAGAAATGTGACAGGGGAAAGAGCCTCTGACACCTCCAAGAGGCGCAAGTGCCAATGTTTTACAGTAATGATGCAACTTCTGTCTTATCCTTTCTATTGTATTCAAGTCAGATTGTCTCAACACTTAAAATAATCACAAGCAAAATTCACCCTGCAATGTAATAGGAAAAATAAAGCTAAGGCTAAGCCATGGATTTCATTTAGCCATTTATTATATATATGAGTATGACTGTGAATGAAACAGGATATGATCCATGTTGCCTCTAGGTGGTAACTAGGCAGCAGAGATTTCCCAATGAAGTTATGTTGTATGGGGAAGGACAGCAACAATTTACATGTCCATATAGGTGTTGAGTTTAAAAAAAGTTCTGTTACCACTGTGTTTCTTCTAGGCAATTGTGAATAGACATACTCCTAGGAAATTGATTCAAACAGGAAACAAAATTAAAAGAAAAGCATACAGAGACAACACTGAGTAGGTTTCTCTCAACAACAAGGCCAAGTATAAGGTCCTGTGCTGCGGTTGGCGCAATCGCAATCACAAATCCAGACTGGGTGGTGAATGTCTGGAGAGCAGCCCTGAGAAAAAAGGACCTGAGAGTCTTACTTGATGAAAAGATGAATATGAGCCGGCAATGTGCATGTGCAGCCCAGACAGCCAGCTGTGTCCTGGGCTGCATCAAAAGGAGTGTGGCCAGCAGGGCAAGGGAGGGGATTCTGCCCCTTTACTCTGCTCTTGTCAGACCCCACCTGGAGTACTGTGTGCAGTTCTGGAGCCCTCAGCACAGGAAGGGCATGGAAGTGTTGGAGCAGGTCCAGAGGAGGGCCATGAAGATGATCAGAGGGCTGGAGCAGCTCTCCTATGAGGACAGGCTACAAGAGTTGGGACTTTTCAGCCTGGAGAAGAGAAGGCTTTGAGGAGACCTTATAGTAGCCTTCCAGTATCTGAAGGGGGCCTACAGGAAGGCTGGGGAAGGATTATTTACAAGGTCCTGCAATGACAGGACAAGGGGCAATGGGTTTAAACTAGATGTTAGGAAGATGTATCCTCTTGGAGGCACTACTGAGGAGAATAGTGAAGAGGTGATTTGGTGCAATCAGCATGACTTCACCAAGGGCAAATCCTGCCTGACAAACCTGGTGGCCTTCTATGAACAGGTCGCAACATTAATAGGTGAAGGATGAGCAACTGATGTCATTTACCTGGACCTGAACAAAGCCTTCGACACTGTCCAAGCTGGTGAAACATGGGTTTGATGGGTGGACCACTAGATGGATAAAGAGCTGGCTCTACACCCAAAGAGTGGCTACCAATGGGTCCATGTCCAAGTGGAGACCGGTGACAAGTAGAGTCCCTCAGGGATCAGTTCTGGGACAAGACTTGTTAAACATATTTGTTGGTGCGATGGACAGAGGCACTGAGTACACCCTCAGCAAGTTTGCTGATGACACCAAGCTGTGTGGTGCAGCTGACACGCTGGAGGGCAGGGATGCCATGTAGAGGGACCTGGGCAGGCTGGAGAGGTGGGCAGAAGCCAACCTCATGAAATTCCACAAGACCACGTGCAAGGTCCTGCATCTGGGTCGAGGCAATCCCAAGCACAAATCCAGGCTGGGCAGTGACTAGCTGGAGAACAGCCCTGAGGAAAGGGACTTGGGGGTGCTGGTGGATGAGAAGCTCAACATGAGCCTGCAATGTGCACTTGCAGCCCAGAAAGCCAACCAGATCCTGGGCTGCATCAGGAGAAGTGTGGTCAGCACATCGCGGGAGGTGATTCTCCCCCTCTAGTCCACTCTGGTGAGACCCCATCTGGAGTACTGCATCCAGTTTTGGAACCCCTGTTACAAGAGGGATGTAGGCATGCTGGAGTGTGTCCAGAGGAGGGCCACAAGGATGATGAGAGGGGTGGAGCACCTCTCCTACGAGGGCAGACTGAAAGGGTTGGGGCTGTTCAGTCTGGAGGAGGCCCCGAGGTGACCTTATTGTGGCCTTCCACCGTCTGAAAGGGGCCTACAAAAAAACAGGGGAGGGACATTTTAGGATACCAGGTAGTAACAGGACTGGGGGGAATGGAGCAAAGCTGGAGGTGGGTAGATTCAGACTGGAGGTGAGGAGGAAGTTCTTCACCATGAGAGTGGTGAGACCCTGGAACGGGTTGCCCAGGGAGGTGGTTGAGGCCCTATCCCTGGAGGTGTTTAAGGCCAGGCTGGATGAGGCTCTAGACAGTCTGATCTAGGGTAGGGTGTCCCTGCCTATGACAGAGGGTTGGAACTAGATGATCTTTGAGGTCCCTTCCAACCTAGGCCATTCTATGATTCTATTTGTCCTTTCTGTGTTATCCCTGTAATGAGAGGCACACTGCATCAAGTTAACTTGGTTCTCTGTGTTGATTTTGTGGGAGAGGCATAGAGAAAATTCTAGAATGCTCAAAATATGTATTGTGAAATTCAAAGTTCTTGCCTAGATTCTTGTTTTATCCGTGGTATCTGTGCTAAGTCCTGATATGTGGAAGTGAAAGGATGATAGGTTAACTGAGAGGAAGGGCTGAACAGGAAAAAAACCAACACATTGTTTTGGTGGTTCATAAGAAAAACAGATAAGGCTTTAATAAGAAAGTATCTGCTTGCATTTGTGTTCTGTTAGTGAGATACTCTGCAACAAAGTACAAAGGCATATGATCAGGTCTTACGCACCTCACTAGAATTAGGCATCCACCTGAATGTTTTGGAGATGAAGAATAGATTCAAGCATATTCCCACACCTAATTATGTACTTCCAAGTTCTATTGATTTTTCCAGTGTCCTCCAAAACAGCATTAGTTAACTGCAAACGGACCAAAAATGTGTTTAGAGAAGCCTACACCTGTTATTATATTGTAATTAACTTTCTGCTTGGTTTTGTGGTTCATTTTATGTGTAGCCCTGGATCTATACAGAAATTGACCAGGGTGTCTGTAGCAAGATTCTGAAATGGATCTTCAGTTGAATCAATACAAAAAGCCTTATTTATTTTATAGAGCACCAAGGTTCTAAAAACAAAACCAACTTTCCTTCTGCTTTTTAAAGAAACCTTTTTGTCCATAAAAGATCTTAATCTTTCATACAAATAGAAAAGCAACCACCTAAACTTGTATTTTTGTGTTCTCAAATAATCCATATCTATGAAAAGAGATGCTCATCAATAAAAATGTCTCGATTTTGCTCCAGTTCTAGAAACTAATTTTTTCAAAATTTGTCACTGACTCCTACAGATAAAGGTCGAAGGGGAAAAAAAAACCTCAGAACATCACCTCATTTGAATGTTCTGTGTCAGTTCCTTCTGCCATTATTGCTTTGCATGTTTATTTGAGTTTCATTTACATTAATTAACGGTTTCTGTGCATGTTTAGAATGGAGTCATTCAGGATAGGGCTATAGCTAAGCAGCATATAACTACAGACAACGAAACTTCCTCTTAAGAGTATTTAAAGATAGCTAAATGTCAGGGAAAAAAAGTTTATTTTTCCCAGATCATATTTCTCACTGAGGCTTCTGTGGAGTTCCTGAGATGGAGCTGCTTTGGTCTCACAGCAGCATCACATATGAGTTGCCTTGGTTGATTTATTTCACGGATATGGCGAAGAATCGAATGATAGTTCGATTTGACCAGTGATCAGTACAACCTCAATTACAGCACAAAATATTTGAACTAAGATGCAGAAGGCTTTCATTAAAACATGCATATATTAGACAAAAGGTGCGATTTGCAGGAGTCACATCTGTAAAAACGTTGTCTCAGTGATCAATTACTAAAAATGTCACACCTTGTAGTTATATGTTTATTTTACTCTTTGTTAGGCCATTCTCTACTGGATTAAAGAAGTGTTCTCTTTTCAAAAATGTCATTTGTGTTCAGTAACTTCTGTGCTGCAAACAAGTGATACTTTCACTCTTTCTTAGAGAAAATAAGTTAGTTGCTCTTGTTAAGAAGTGTCGTTCAGCACTTGGTTCAAAAATCGGACAGAAAGGTCTCCGCTCATTTTCCAAGAACATCCTTTCTGAAACTGTGCTGAGATATTAATAACTGGTTATGAATTATTATTATTGTCTCTGAATATTACTTTTTATAATATTCAACAGTTTTGGGAAAATTCCCTCTGATGTTTTGGATTTTCGGTCAACAGGAAATATTTGCACAAAGAATATTTATTAACACAGACTTAAACAGTTAATCAGAACTTGGAACAAAAATAGGAACACAAAACAGGGAAAATTCTAACTGTGCTGCAGAGGCTTAGCATTAACCCTAGCACACATAGTACTCACGATGCCTTGGATCCCTAAGTTTCCCGTACAAGAACGCTTCCAAAACTCAGGATAATGATCCCGTGGTAAAATACAAAATATTCCAGGCAGAGGGGGAAGAGAGACAGAGTTGCTGCACAGCCAGTGTAAGCTGCAAACACCTGGCCACTGCAATTCCCAGTTAACGAGCTGCTAAGGGGTGCTGCTTCCTGCTGTGCAGGGAAGGCTGTCTGTGTAGAAAAGACCGTCGCTGAAGAAAGGCGTGGCTTCTAAATCACCCCCCTTAAACAGACCAATTTGAAAGTTAAACTGACCAACAGGCATTTAGCATCTTTTTATTGCCCAGTGCATTTAAAGCTTTGTGCCTCCTGTGACCACACAGGCGTGATGAGGGGCTGCACCAGACACCTGACATGTGGTGCTAAACTCCTAGCCCCGAGGTTTTGCTTTTGCTCAATCTACTTCAACTTTCGGACCCTCAACAGAAGGAGGACTGAGCGAGGGTTTAAACCAGCCTGACAGGATTTATGTCTGCCAGGACAGAAACATCAGTACTATCCACATGGACATATAATTAGAGGAATTTCTGTCATTTTTTAGAAGTTTATTAACCCGCTTTTCTTGCTGTTCCGCTGCTTAGCTATCAAAGAATCCTTACATCTTAAATCTCATTCACCATTACTGTGTATCTGGACACCTTCTTTCGCTTTATGCCTTGCACTTTGAGTCTTACATGCATAATTTTATATGCATGTAGGACTTGAAAATCCTATGCACCACTTAAATAGGTTCACATTTGTTACTTTCCACTCTACTAATGTATGTCATCAGATTCGAGAGTGCAATATAGGAGAATTTAATTTCTACTTTTTGAACTAGAAGGAAGCATTGCAGACTTTAAGATTTGAGACTTAGTAATTACAGACACTCAGTAAAGTTTCCCTAAAGTTTGTGTAACTGTATCTGTTAAGCCATCACAGTGCCTTCAAAGTACAAACTTACATGTCAAATTCTCTGTTAGCTTCCTTATGAGTGGCTATGTTAAGTGCTTACAGATTCATACCATGTCTTTAATGAATCTGAAACTCTCAGTGTAGTTTTTAAGTAAATAAAAATGGTTTTTTAACTGCCTCATACATTTCCACTGTAAGCATAGCAATAGGAAAAAATAGTTCATTTACTGGAAGTTCATTACATTTCCCTGAGAATTCCCCCTTTTACTTGCAATGTTGTTTAACTTTGCAATGTATTTTAGGCACAGATTCATGTAAAAATAGCATTTTCAATTAAATAGCAGAGCTGATAGGAAAAACAAACAGGGAAATTAAGTTACATTTACAGATGAGACTTAAAAACTTAGAAAGATGAAAGTCAGAAGGCTAAGTGGAAGGAATCACAGAAAAGATGGATAGAGATAGTAGAAGCAACAAAGAAGAATGCAGGCCACAGAGATAAGGAGCTACCAAGAGTATTTTGTAGCCGTAATACCAGGAAAAGCGGTAGATAAATGGAAGTTGTCAATTATCATGAAATAGAGAAATCTTACTTTTAGTTTATTTCTGATTGCATATAGCTTTCCATTCTAAAAACACATTGATTGTAGCTTTCTTTAGTACTTTCTCTGGGTGTTTTGTCTGCTGATTTCCTGTTTTTTCAAGGCACCTCCAAATATCAAGGCTGTTACCATTAATCTGTGTCATTTCAAGGTTGAGACTGTCCTATGCACAGACTCGGTATAAACCTAACGGACATGAATGTGATTTTCTTCTTAACCCTAGTTAGACAAATTGCATTTTCAAGTCTTCGATGTGTGCAGAAGTTTCTTATTCCAAGACTGTATATGCATCTGTTTATATGAATACATTCCTCTAGTGTCAGATAAAAAATGTGTTCTTTGATAATTTCTTCATATTCAGTTACTTTATTTTCAACTGAGGAAAGTTCCTTCCTAGTAGTGCTGCAGTCTTCACAGTCCTAGATGTCTTCAGTGATAAAGTCAGGATTTAGTTTAACAGCAGCTCTGCAAGTCCATTAAAGTCCTGCTAACAAAAAGCTCCACAGCCATTGGTCTGTGTCCAGTTCTCCATAAAAGGTGTTTGCAAATATATTTGACTTCCCCAGACCCTTTCTGCAATATCTGTATTTTCTGAGATAGCCTGAACCCTTACACTCTGCTGAGATTTCCTTTAAGACCCTTGGCAATGTTCACAATGTTTTCACATTCATTACCTATTTCGTACAGTCTTCCATGCACAGCTATGTTGTGTGTCTCTGTACTAATCTTCATCATTGCAGGAGGTCTTCTAGCATTTAATCACCTGAATCAAATTTCTGAAGACAACAGCAAGTAACTGTGTCCGTTTTTTTCCCCTGAAGCAAAACTTCTGTTTTGTTCTTGAATAGCCTTTTTTACTTCCCAGGCCTCCCTAGATTTATCTGGGCAAGTTCTCTCATTTCTACAAGATGATCTCATCTGCAAAATATAACTAGCCACTCCCTCTAGTGGTTTGGCCTTATCTTCCCTAGTTTCTCTTAAAATGCGTGGTGGGCCTTGCATTCATCAACCACAGCATCTTCAAATGGTGAAAAGCCTTTTGGTGCCTATGGCACTTTCTTTCCTGTAGGCAGACTAAAATAACAGCCATTTATCTTAGCATCTTAGTCTGATCCTGTTCTGTTAATGAATTTTCACAGCTTGCATTTCAGTGTTAAACATTTCTGTAAGGCTATCTAAGGAGAGTATGGAGTGATTTTTACACTTACATCTCAAGAGAATAGTTTTATGACCTCAAAGTTTGTCCTCTGGCAAGTTATGATCTCCTCTGACAAACCAACCAAGCAAATACTGGGACCAAGGGTACAATAACCTGTTGGCTTTTTATCATTCTTAGGGAAAAGGCTTGTACATATCAAGTAGCACAGACATTTATTGCTGAAGTAAAGTTACTGCAAAATAATTCCAGCTTCAGGAACTCCATATGCCTGCAAGAAAACAGGGCCAAAACTACTCTCCATTACTAGTAATGGGATACGGGTCTGTTATTATATTCTGACCTGTATGTGTCCTGGTTTTCCTATCCAGGGGGCACCTAGCTTTCTGGTACAAGCCCTGTTGTCTCACATCCCTCCCTTTCATCGTCCCTCTCTCCTTGTGCTAGTTTGAGGCTAATTAGAATATTTTAA
>VWZE01012815.1:14737-39996 GCA_013396675.1 Eubucco bourcierii
TAGCCTTCCAGTATCTGAAGGGGGCCTACAGGAAGGCTGGGGAGGGATTATTTACAAGGTCTTGCAACAACAGTACAAGGGGCAATGGGTTTAAACTGGCAGAGGGAAGATTTAGACTGGATGTTAGAAGGAAGTTCTTTCCTGTGAGGGTGGTGAGGCACTGGCACAGGTTGCCCAGGGAGGTTGTGGCTGCTCCCTCCCTGGAGGTGTTCAAGGCCAGGCTGGACGAGGCCTTGAGTGAGCTGTCCTAGTGGGAGGTGTCCCTGCCTATGGCAGGGGGATTGGAAGTAGATGATCCTTGAGGTCCCTTCCAACCCTACCATTCTATGATTCGACCCCACTGTAGTCCTTTGGCATTCTCTTTTATATTGGATTTATACTTCTCAAATATTTTGAAGTATAGTTGATTTGTAGGACAGCACATTACTTTTTTTTTTAATACTGAAAAATGAAACAGTTAATACAATATTACTTTGGTATGCTGGCTTAAGGCTAACTGGAATATTTTAATAGAGAAAATTACACTATAGGCTGTGAAAAGGAAACAGTGGTGATGTCTACTTCACTCATAGGCTTGCTGAGATGTTTAAGAGAAGAAACCCAAACATTAGATAACACAGTCTGTAGGGGCACAGTGTCTCGAGTGGTCTAGCTTTTGGCTCCTCTTTGCCGATTAATCTTCACTAACCACTTTTCTTCTAACCCCTCTGGCCGATTCTCCAAGCTCACCTTGCACCTAAGGCAAACCCTGGGGTAAGGTATAGGAGTGGGGGGAAGGTGGAAGGGTGGTTAGGAGCCCCTCTTGGGGTCTCTGACTTCTGGGAGGGGAGTTGTGTTTCTGTATTCCCTTTAACTTGTCTATTTCTGTAACTATTCCTGTCTATAGTGTATATCTCTGCTTGTACATTGTGCTGAGCTGTAAATAGAGCTTCAGTCCTTAACTCCCAGCCGGCTGAGTTCTAGTCTGAGTCATTTTACAAAGTGGGGGGGGCAGGGAACTCCCAAACCATCACAGGTTTGTTCTCTGCGGCTTACAGAAGGACACGCACCTTTTGGTTCTCATGCATTCCACAGTGCTCCTTTTGCATTTAGTCTACTGGTTCTCTCCTCACAACACAGAGTCTGCTTTCATTTCCTTGCTTTGATTTGTGGTCTCAACAGCAATTAAAAAGAAAGGAAGACTTTAAGATATTATCAAATTACAGTTTTGGGGTTTTTTTTATGCTTTTAAAAAGACAGCAAAACGTGTGGCTGTTTCTGAGGGAAAGGTTGTATTCAGCTGCTTTAGATTGGGGAAAAAAAATTTTTCTCATCTTCAGAAATGAGTTGCACAATTGAAAAGGCCTTGGCAGATGCAAAAGCACTGGTGGAGCGGCTCAGGGAACACGACAACGCAGCGGAAGCGCTTATTGAACAGACTACAGCTCTTAACAAGCGGGTTGAAGTGATGAAGCAGGTTTGTTTTCCAACTTTGTTTACTTCATTAAAAGAAAAACTCATAAGCGTGTGATTTAAAGTCACTTTTGTGTGCTTCTGTACAATGTAGAATTGGTATGTTAATCCTTTATTACCCAGTTAAGTATTTTCATTATAGGTGTTGCTATGATCTCAGAATAGGTTGTTTATATATTTAGTTTGATCCTATTTTCTCTGTTACTGTAGCTTAAATATTGAAAACCAGCATTTATTGGAAGAACACTGGTAGGAAATGCTGTCTGGTGTCATCTTTAGCTCTTCTTTGAAGTGCTACTTGTGCTGTTAATTTCAACATGCACATTTGAACACACAGAGGCCTGTCATTACTTTTTCTGTTCAGAATTCTTTATCTTTCACTATTCTTTCTAAGTAGCCTCCCAGGCTTTTTTGTGATCATTTTCATTCTGACATGAAGCTTTATTCGAAGCATATTGTGTATGACTTTAATTAGAGATGTTCTGGAAAAATGTAAAGCTGTCTGCTGACTTTCCATGGGGGAGTTCATCCTGTCATTTTAATTGAACATAGGACATGTTAATGGACCTGTGAAATAATAAAACCCTGCCTGTGCTTCAGCCCTGTAAAACTAGTTATGCAGAGGCTTCAGAACTCCAAATCAAGAGCATTTGTTGAGAGTTGGGATCCATTCATTCAGGTCCATGTGACACCCCTCAGCCTTGCAGCTGAAGGTATTGGGAAGCCACTGTTAATATCTAGGGGTTAATACCTCATGGTTTGCCTTTACCAAATGCACATCAGTTTTTAATTACTTGGTGGTGAATTTGGCATACAGTAATTGAAGATCAGATAATGCCCACTAGGCACATCTGAGGCATGATTGTTTTTTTTTAAAAACAAAGGTGATGCTTTTGTCTCTCTGAAGTATGTTAACAACACCTTCGAAGCGGTTTTGTTTCTTTGGTATTATTATTTGAAAGCAAGCATTTTCTCGCTGGATACAGACTTTAACTGACTGTAGAACTGATTCTTGGTGATTTGCTGAGTAATGCTTGCTTTCAGTTACTCAAATATTGCTGCTCTGTGCTTTTACTTAGTACCAAGAAGAAATTCAGGAGCTCAATGAAGTAGCGAGACATCGCCCTCGGTCTACTTTAGTGATGGGTATCCAACAAGAAAACAGACAGATTAGAGAACTGCAACAGGAAAATAAAGGTAAGACATGATTATCCTGTCCTTTGAAAGTTCCCATCTGCACCACTGGAATCAGCCAAACTTTTACCATTCATCTATTCTCAAACAGTTGCTGTAGAAGAATATTTTTTTTTTCTGCTTCTTTGAATTTGTCTGTTTAACTACTCATAATCATAGAATGGTAAGGTTGGAAGGGACCTTAAGGATCATCTAGTTCCAACCCCCTGCCATAGGCAGGGACACCTCCCACTAGCACAGATCCCTCAAGGCCTCATCCAATCTGGCCTTGAACACCTCCAGGGAGGGAGCAGCCACAACCTCCCTGGGCAACCTGTTCCAGTGTCTTACCACCCTCACTGGAAAGAAATTCCTCCTAACATCCAGTCTAAATCTCCCTTCTGCCAGTTCAAGCCCATTGCCCCTTGTCCTGTTGTTGCAGGACCTTGTAAATAATCCCTCCCCAGCCTTCCTGTAGGCCCCCTTCAGATACTGGAAGGCTACTATCAGGTCTCCTGGAAGCCTTCTCTTCTCCAGGCTGCAAAGCCCCAACTCGCTCAGCCTGTCCTCATAGCAGAGCTGCTCCAGCCCTCTGATCATCTTCGTGGCCCTCCTCTGGACCAGCTCCAACACTTCCACGTCCTTCCTAATGCAGTCTAGTATCCAACCACTGGGACTAACAGAAATATTAGTTGCTGAAAATTACTTTGCTTGTTCTTACCTAACATTCAGCACAAGTAAGGAGACAAATAGAACTTAATTCTACAGTGTGTATATCTTATTTGGAAATGTGTTTTCCCACTGCTAAAAATAACTCATTTAGGAGCAGTCAGGACAGGTTGTAGTGTGAGTGATAGAAGGCATTCTGGAATTCTGTACCATAAGAATCACAGAACTTCAGAGGTTGGAAGGGACCTCCAGAGATCATCCAGTCCAACCCCCCCTGCCAAATCAGCATCACCCAGGGATACACTGCTCGTCCTGGAATGTCTTACATATTCTATGATTCATTTGAATCTTGTTTTACCTCAGGAGTTATTTGTACTTCTACTTAGTATATTTTTTTAATACAAGCATTTTAACTCTTACTTTACCGCTATTTACTGCACATTAAAACACATCTGTAAGCTTCTTTCTACCTGTAAGCTTCAATCTACAGTGTTGCTTATAGTGGCCAGGGTAAAGCTCCTCAGCTACACTCACCATGGCTTCTATCAGCTAAAGGGACTGAACAGGAAGTCAAGTTAACAAAAGCCCTTTCTCATTGAAGAAGAATTTTCCCAGGACAGTCACCACTGAAGACATTTGCGGAGCCTGTGGAGAGTTTTGTGGTGCAAGGAGAAGGGGATACTCAATTAAGGGCTTATTTTGGTTTTCTCAAACTGAAGAACTTCTGCATTTTGTTTCACTTCTTTCCTGTTAACTGAACTTAAAATTATGTTGCCAGAACTACGCACATCTCTTGAAGAGCATCAGTCTGCCTTGGAACTCATAATGAGCAAGTACAGAGAACAAATGTTTAGATTGCTTATGGCGAGCAAAAAGGACGATCCAAGTATAATAATGAAGTTAAAAGAGCAACATTCTGAGGTAATAACTTCACTTTTTTTTTGCCTTTGGTTTTTAGTTAACGCTGGAGTTAGTTTGTAGCAGATCAGTTCAGAGCTTGCTTTGTCTCAGTTTCTGTATCATTGTACTAATGAGTCCTATTTTTCGTAATCCAGTCCATGAAACACAAACAGAAAGCTTGATCAGTCAAGCAAGCCAACCTTACTAGCTTCTCATTTATTTAAGCTTTTAACAAGTGGCATTTCCATTGCTTTATCTACTTAGGTTACTTTTGTTTGGCTGCAGTCTTTAAGATGGCTCCCCTATTATATTTCAGATGCCACAGATCTTAGTGATGTTCGGACATTTAGACTGGCTTTAAGTTACACTTGTGACCCCAACAAATAATTAGTGACCCTGTGCTCACTGGTGAGAGTAGGAAGCTTTTTAAATTCAGATGCAAATATAATTTTCTCCCTTAAATACTGTAAAGCAAAAGGGGTTTTAAAATATTCCTTTTGAGCACTGAACAACTGAACATACACTTTGCCTTTCCT
The DNA here is from genome assembly GCA_013396675.1 of Eubucco bourcierii. NCBI lineage: Eukaryota > Metazoa > Chordata > Aves > Piciformes > Ramphastidae > Eubucco > Eubucco bourcierii. Next base: position 19,468 of record VWZE01012815.1, read on the forward strand.
GCTTCAGTCCTTGATTCTTGCTTCTGTAACATTCAGGATTGCTGAGCAGCCTGGCATGCTCAAAATGTCTTGGAAATTAGAAAAGCAAAGTGCCATTAAGCAGCATTTTTGTGATCTATTGTGAGGCATAATATATGAGTATTTTGCAGCTTCATTAAAAGAGTAACATATATTTTTATGTTTTTAATATATGGTTTAGGGGGTTTAATGTCTTTTGAGGAAAATTCATTATTCTAGGTCACTAATGGATCTAAACAGGAGCTTTCTGATCAACTATTAGATTTTAAATGAAACATGAGCACCAGAGAGCAGTGTAACTGTGTAGACAAGTATTACTTTTAAGTGTTTAATAATCTTTGACCTCAGTAAACTAAGCCAGCAAAACAGTTTGAGGCTACATAGTGAGAAAACATGGTTTAAGGATTCAGTACTTTCTTATCTCTCCAAAATCATGTGCATGTAGTTAGAGTTGTTGGAATCAATGGGATTACTTATATTAGTATGAAAAAAAATTGTTGGATTAGAATTACATCTTTAACATAAACTCTTACAAAATGACAGTGTCTGTATCCTTCTCAAAGGAAGTTAGCTTTAGCTTCTAGTACAATATGTTTTACAGCCTCAGGAGAACCAAGATGAGAGTAAAATTATATCCATCCTGAAATGGAATTTGAAATTTCCTTTAAGAACACTTCTAGGGATTAAAAGCTTGAGGTAAAAATAAATAGGTGCATAAATAAATCATAGAATCATAGAATGGTAAGGTTGGAAGGGACCTCAAGGATCATCTAGTTCCAACCCCCTGCCATAGGCAGGGACACCTCCCACTAGTACAGCTCACTCAAGGCCTTGTCCAACCTGGCCTTGAACACCTCCAGGGAGGGAGCAGCCACAACCTCCCTGGGCAACCTGTTCCAGTGTCTCACCACCCTCATTGTAAAGAACTTCTTCCTAACATCCAGTCTAAATCTTCCCTCTGCCAGTTTAAACCCATTGCCCCTTGTCCTGTTGTTGCAGGACCTTGTAAATAATCCCTCCCCAGCCTTCCTGTAGGCCCCCTTCAGATACTGGAAGGCTACTATCAGGTCCCCTCGAAGCCTTCCCTTCTCCAGGCTGCAGAGCCCCAACTCTCTCAGCCTGTCCTTGTAGCAGAGCTGCTGCAGCCCTCTGATCATCCTCGTGGCCTCCTCTGGACCTGCTCCAACACTTCCATGTCCTTCCTGTGCTGAGGGCTCCAGAACTGCCCACAGGACTCCAGGTGGGGTCTGAGGAGAGCAGAGTAAAGGGGCAGAATCCCCTCCCTCGCCCTGCTGGCCACGCTTCTTGATGCAGCCCAGGACTCTGTTGGCTGTCTGGGCCACTGTTATAATAAACCACTGTTATTTAAAAGCAGGTTTAGACTTCAGTGTTTTGGTTAAATCTGATTGCACAAGACCTGATGAGGAGGATTTATTGCTGTTAACCTGACACTTTTATATTTGGAATTTCATTATTTATTCTTATGATCAGCCTTCATGTGCAGTTCCAACTAAAAAAATCCATCACAACTAAGGAATTCATCTCTCTGTTACCAGCACCTGCTGTTTTCCCAAGTGCCAGCTATTAACTTTATTGCCTATTTACAAAAGATTATTATAAGGTAATTGATCTCTGCAGATCAATGGGCATCTCCTTTAAAAAAAAAAAAGGCAATGCTGTTTAACACTGTTTTATGCAAGAAAAAAGTGTGTGTGTTGGTACTAATGACCCTCATCTAAGTGTGGCACTTGAATTGCTCTGCAAAAGTACATGGCAAACAAAAAGGAGAGAAACACAGAGAGCATTCATAGGTAATTGCTTCTTTATGAAAGGAGCTTCTAATTAAGTGCATTCTTGAGTGTTACAGCTTCTAAAATTTGCACATCTACTTTTCCAAAGCATCATCTCAGTTTTTGTATTAGCATCTGAGCTCAGAATAGGCCCTAAATCATCCTGAGCAAGGGGCTGCTTAAGCTGGAAAAATAGGAAGTCAGGAGGCCAGCAGCGTATCTAAAACCCTCTGACTCCTTCCCAAGCATACATCCTCACCAACTCATTCTGTTACCTTAGACCACAGCTTCCTTTTTCAGCTATATTTAGGTTTTGGTTGAAAAAGTGTGAAATATTTCATGTAATCATCATCACTGGAAAGGAAGACTTTCAGCAAGTTGGATTTGATGATCTTAAAGGTCTTTTTCAACCAAAGCAATTCAATATTCTGTGATTCTGAGTTCTACCCTCGCACTCCCTTGCTGCTGTGTGTAGTTAACACTGAAGCACACCTTTGGGAATGGCAAAGGGGAAAGGCTGGAAATGACTGATGTTTGCTTTAGTGAAGTGTATTTGTTTGGTTCAAATAAAATTTGTGATTCCAAGTGAGGCATTTTTTTATGGTGGTTTAATAATATCTGGTAGCTTAAGGTCAAGTTGGTCATCTGCTAGATGTATGAACCTTGAGACAAACTCACAGTTTAAAGGTAGGATTTAACTTTAGTTCTTACTGTTCTTTTGCTTCAGACCTACTGTTCTGCTTTTGCCAATATTGGCTAGGAACTGTTGTGAAGTTTGTCCAAAGGTCAGGTCACACATGGACAGGCTGTGATGTCAATAGAGTTGTATTAAGAGACAAGTTGAAGAGACAATGAAAAATAAAAGCTTCTGGAAATACAATTGAAATATTTGGCTTAGCTATACAGCAACACATGCTAAATGCATAGGCTCTTGATCTGTCTGTGGGCACTGAGAAAAGAAACCATCACCTGAACCAGCAAGGTCCAGGTAGGAGATCTCTGCAAACAGTGAAGATTATCTAAAATCCAGCTTCCTTGCAAAGGCTGTTATGCCTATGTTATTGGCTCCTGACATCCCACTCCTGGTAGTGGCACAGAACAAAAGCAAACTGAACTCCTGTTCTTTTTCTTCCTCCGTGAATCTCCCAGTGAGATGCAGTGGTTATTTATTGATATTGTGGCAGGATCCTACTGACCTTAGTGATGAGATACAGAAGTCAGTCAGGACACTAAAGTTTTTCTTAAAACTCAGCAAGGGCAAAGACTTCTCAAGTCAAGGCCCCAGATAAGCTGTACTTGGAAGTGGATTCAAGCAGAAGTATGTAAAAAAGAGCAAAGGACAGACATATAAGTGACATTAGACGTGATGCAGTAAGGATGACCACTTCACCTGTTTTTTCAGGAGATGAATGTCTGCCATGGGCTGGTAGAAGTCTAAAACAAATGGGAAGAATGTCACATGTTCAGTCTTTCTGATGCCTGAGATGATACACATCAGTTGCTGCAACACAGGAAGCTCTTGCCAGAGCAAGCACATGGCTAACTTGTAGCTGTTTGGAAGACAAAGAGGACAGTAATTTAAGCATATTTTGGTGTAAAATTCAAATAAGAGAAATTGCTGTATGGCAAACCATGTTTATTTAAATGAGCAGGACAACAGTGGCTGTTCATGCTGTAAAGTTCTAGAGAGGGCAGCCTAGTGCATGGTGTCCCTGCTCACTGCAGGAGTTGGACTAGGTGACCTTTGGAGGTCCTTTCCAACACAAACCATCCTATGACTGTTTGCTGGAATTTGGGTCTGTGTTCACATTTTTCAGTGGCACAGCAGTTAAAATGCTTCACTCATTTCTAATAGCGCAGAAAATCTGTTAACTAAAGCTGTCCTCATTTCATTTTTATGTCTTAGGAGCTGCAAGTGCATGTGGACCAGATCACAGAAATGGCAGCAGTGATGAGAAAAGCCATTGAAATTGATGAGAAGCATGGCTGCAAAGAGCAGGAGCGCATTGTTCAGCTGGAGGTAAGTGCAGCCAACCCAGCAATGACACAAAGAACAAGGGGGCAAATGTTACCACACTTTGTCTCTGCTCAGTTACTGTATCAGACACTTGCACTGCTGTTCTATTAGGCTTTTCTCCTTGGAGGACTCTACTAGTAATTTTTCCCACTGCAGCTTACTCCTAAGACTTGCATAGGTGATACTTCACCACCAGAAATCAGGCATTTGCATTTATATGCTGCCTTAAGCTTTCCCTTTTTTTGAAGGCTCTCTGAGCACAGCAAAAAATCTAGGAAAAAACACAAATTCATCCTAATAAGATGCTAGGATGCAAATAATAATACCCACAGCTTTTGGCTTTTAAATACTAATAATTTTTATACCTTTACTTTTTTCTTGTAGAGTGATTTTCAGTTGCTTGGCATTGCAGAATCAACACTATTGCTCTTGGCATTGCAGAATCAACACTAGTGCTCTTAAAGTGCAATCAAAGCAATTCGTTATGTGACAGGGTGTGTGGGAAGAAGAGGAGATTTCCTGAAATGCAGCATTTTAACTTAATTACCCTTACCTGTCTTTGTGGTTTGAGCATTTTTGTTGATGCTTAATGGACAGGTGAACATGGGGCTCAGAAATTTGGGGTTTGGTTTTAGAAGACAGAATGGCACTACCTGGCTGAATACCAGTGTGTTTTTCCTTAGCCATCATTTTGGGGCTGTGCTGGTTTGAGGCTAATTGGAATATTTTAATGGAGATAATTAGATTATAGGCTGTGAAAAGCAAACAATGGTGATGTCTACCTCACTGAGAGGCTTGCTGAGATATGTAAGACTAAGAACACAAAACATAGATAAGACACTCAGGCTTGGAGAGTCACAGGCTCTCTAGCTTCTTGCCTTCTCCTCTCTGCTGAATGACCTAACTAACCACTCTACTTCTAAACCCCCTGGCCCATTCTCCGGATTCACCTTGTGTGTGGGGCAGGGCCTGGGGTGGGGTGGAAGGGTGGTTGGGAGCCCCTCCTGGGGACTCTGATTTCTGGGAGGGGTGTTGTGTTTCTGTATTGCCTTTAACTTGTATATTTCTGTAAATATTCATATATATTGTGTGTATATCTGCTTGCATATTGTGCTGAGCTGTGAATGGAGCTTCAGTCCTTGACTTCTGTCCAGCTGAGTCTAGTCTGGGTGATTTTACAAAGTGTGGGGGGGGGGTGGGGAACTCCCAAACCATCACATCTCTGCCCCAGAGAGGAGGTTATTAATGTAGTCATCTCGACTTCTTTCTGGAGTTCTGTTATATGCCTTTTTCTTTCCTTGGTTACAGCAGGAAAACAAAGGCTTGAGAGAAATTCTTCAAATAACTAGAGAATCATTTCTTAACCTCAAGAAAGAAGATGCATCAGAGAGCACATCTCTGTCAGGGCTAGTAACAAGCAGTGATCTGAGCCTGAGGAAAAGCTGAAGACTGGAAGTCAAGAAGCTTCACTTGCACACTTTACAAATAGAGTATCAGGGGTCACTTGTCAAGCACTTGTTACTGAATAGGGCACCAGCAAGTTCATGCATCTTAAACTCCAGTTTAGTGGCTTTTACACTCTGTAAAATAAAACTGGTCTACAAAAACTTTAGTGATAGATTAATTGCCATAGATCTGACTTCAGCTGGAAATGGATTAATGCACTTGCCGAAGTTACTTTTCTATGAAGTCATTTTACAGACAGAATACAAGATTTCCTGTTATTTATATAAATTATTGTTCATACAAAGTTTCAGTGCACCTGTAGTATAAAGGTGGGATTTGAAGACTTACCCCTGGCTCATAAGCAGTAACTTACGAATATAGTTTGTGCATGATCTACGTGGCATTTCTTCCTCTTGGTGAGTTTTTGATGTTCATTTTGCAACAAACCTGTTCAAAGGGTACATGGACAGCATAAAACTGAAGGGCTTCTGTTGTTTAGGCACAGTGTATTCTGTTCAGCTATAAAGCTGACTGTTTAAACAGTGCATAGCAATGCTTCTGCAGTTGTTCAGTAATTGGAGTGGTTTGGTTTTTAAACTGAAGAAGACAAGAGTGTTCAAAACACGGAAAGAGCTCCTCCCACTTCCTGCAGAACACAGGTGGCACAGTGTAACTCTGCCTTAGCTTTTATGAGAGAAAATAAAGTTCAGATCTCTATAGGTAAGAAGCCACATTAATCCCATCTACTTCTTCCTTGATTTCCTGCCCAAAATTCCTGACTGGGAGCCAGCAGTTTGAAAATACCCAAAGAGCAGCAGCAGAGAGATAGTCACAGGGAGTGAGGCAGACAGGCAGGTAGGAAGGAGAAAAGCTGACAGCCTGCATGCCTGCAGTCAATACTCTTAATTTTTCTATCTTTAATAATAGTCATAAGAAGTTTTTTTAGATCAGTTTCAGGTACATGTAATGTTTGCACTAGAAAATGTTTCAGTATTTAATTCAATAGCTTCAGAAGTTGAGTGCTGACAAACAGACTGCTGACTTCAGTCCCTGGGGAAGTGAAGGGAGTTGGCTTTCCTGGATCACACAGCTCTTATCCAATGCAGATAGGACAGGCACTGCACAAGATAGCTTTGTTGGTAAGAGGGGCCAAAACCACGTTTGGCTTTTATTTTGTCAGACTGCCACTTCTTGGTCAAGGCAGCCAGAACCTAGTTTTGATGTGTCTAGCACGTTCATGTGTTCTTCACTTGGAAAGCAGAGTCAGAGTGAGCCTTCAGCCACAGAAAAGTGTAGTTCTGCAAACATCACCCACAGCTGCATATTTTGTCTATTTAACTCTCTTAGCAAAATCAGTTGAACTCCAATTCTAAAATAAGCCACTGCTGAATCAGATTTGATTTTCACTTGCAATAATGCAAAAAGAATGAAGCACCATGCACTTCATAATGTGTCAGTTTAAGATACAACTCACTTTGACTCAGCACAGCTTCCCGTGGCTCAGGGTGAATACACCACAGGTGTATGGGTAAATTTTGGTTCCCAGTGAACAGCTTTTAAGGGAGACAATTTTTGTTCTGTTACTGTTAGTTGATGCCATAGTGCTTATAAGAGGGGGGGAAGAAAAATAGAAGTGGTGGGAAAGGAGTATTTAGCAGAGACACTAAATACTAGTTTTCAGTTAATACATGTGACAGGCAATGCAGTTCAGAGAACATAAACGAATCAAACTCTCCAAAGTTTCACACCATTTTTTGGAAATGGAGTAACTGCTGCTTCTCTTTCCAGAGCATCCTGGCTTGTTTCTAGGCTTAAGAATCTACTGAAGACATTCTTTACCATTTGCAACCCTCCTAAACATCCATGGGGGAATTCTTTGGGGAACATTTTAGCTCAATCACAAAATATACTCATCTGTTGTTACTGTCTGTAAAACTTTGCCAGCGGTTCTGTAATTTGCATTTCTACTGTAGCTTGCAAGCTGGTGACCTCTCAGGAACACCACTGTGTTGTTCATGGAGTGTTTTGTTATTGCAAACTTAGGAGAAATGTGGGGTTCAGTTGATGATGTTATTCTCTTTAGAAGTGTCTTTTCAGCAATAGACTGATCTCAGAGGCATTTATATCCTATTGCTGAGTACAGTTTCATGGCTGATTTTCTGGTTTGCCTTTCAAATCCAGTCACCAGTGCTGCAGAGCAGCAGAGAAGGGTCGTTAGTCTGTGGCAGTTCTTTAAGGTTGCTCTATTGTGAAATAATGCTTGATTAGTCTTTATTTTTGTAAATTAAAAAAAAAAAAAAAAAAAAAGACTTAATTTATCTACTTCTAGCCTTCATGTTTGATATATCTCCCTTTTCATTCCCCTGACCTGATCACTTTAGGATTTTAAAGAACCTTCACTGTGTGTGGAGTGACTATTTTTCATTGCATACCTGTTATTTTTGTAATGCAAATGGCTCGAGGAGGATTTATGGCTAGAATTGTGTACTGTACAATAAACTTATTTTACCAATAAAGCTGACAGAAAATCTGGATGTCTTCATGATTACAGCAAGGTACACATTCTGAAGTGAGTGTGGGTAGCAGCAGGTAAGAAAAGGCAGCAGCCTTTTGCTGTTTACGGAGCTCATTAAGATACTTCAAGGCAGAGAGGCCAATTTTGAGTGCTTTTACTTGTGTTGCTATATAGCAACATTTCTTAATCCTTTGTCAAGTCTTTATTTTACCATGGAGAACTGGTAAGTGCTAATATAGGGCCAGTTAGTCAGCTCTCAGATCATAGTCATGGAACTGGTTTGCTTGGAAAAGACCCATAAGATCATCCAGCCCAACCATTCCCTAAATGGCATGTCTGGTGCTGAACCATGTCACTCAGCACCACATCTCTGCCTTTTTGAAACACCTCTAGTGATGGGGATTCAAACACCTCCCTGGGCAGCCTGTTCTAGTCTTTGAGAACCCTTTCAGGGAAGGAGTTTCTTTGATGTCCAACTTAAGCCTCACCTGGTGCAGTCTGAGGACATTTCCTCTCCTCTTGTCACAGAGACCAACCCTCACCTGGCTCAAACCTCCTTTTGGGAAGCTGTAGAGAGCAATGAAGTCTTTCCTCAGCCTCTTCTCCAGACTAAACAACCTCAGTTCCTTCAGCTGCTCCTCACCAGACCTGTTTTCCAGACCCTAAGAACCAGATGAACCACTGGAACTGTTTACTAATACAGAAGAGCAATAAGAATGAAAAAAAAGCATTCCACTGGGCTTTGTGGATCAAAATATCTTTCAGTACAGACAGTGATGTATTTTTTTGATAATTAAGGAAAAGTCACTGACTAGGTTCTGGATTCCTTTCTCTGTGATGTGTAAATAAGAGTGCCAGTGGATTAGAATCATAGAATCATAGAATGGTAAGGTTGGAAGGGACCTCAAGGATCATCTAGTTCCAACCCCCTGCCATAGGCAGGGACACCTCCCACTAGTACAGGTTACTCAAGGCCTCATCCAATCTGGCCTTGAACACATCCAGGGAGGGAGCAGCCACAACCTCCCTGGGCAACCTGTTCCAGTGCCTCACCACCCTCACTGTTACATTACATTGAGAAACTACCCATGTAATGTTTTGTGCACTTCCATGATTTCCCAGAAGAGGAATTTGTTTTCAGTACTGTAAATTCTAGGATTAAATATAGGTAGTAAGTGTCAAGCTGAGCCATAAATACATGTGGCAGCTGTTTAAATGAGGTAAAACTGCAGGGCAGCTTGAAACTGAATTGGGCTGTTTTGTGTAGCTAACACTTTTTAACACCTCTGGCTTTTAAAATAAAACATTGGATTAGGTCATGTTAAAATGCAGAAGAAATAGTGCTGGTTATATGCAAAATTGCATTTCCTAGGATTCCCTCTCCAGATACTCAAAATAAGGTCTGCAGTGGCTTGGAAACTTTTCTGGGTAGTTAAGATTTAGAACCCTTTCTGATGGTTAAAAAATAGTGTAAAACATGCACTTGTTTCTGGAGATAGTCACCCCAGATACAGATGTCTATCTCATGAGTGCTATAGATCCAGCCAGTGCCAGGCTGGATCCATAGGCTGAGGCCAGTGGGATGAGATTCAACACGGCCAAGTTCTGGGTCCTGCACTTGGGTCACAACCCCAGGAATGCTTCAGGTTGCAGGTAGTGTGGCTGGAAACCACCCCGCAGGAAAGCTCTTGTTGGTGCAGGGTGGCAGCTGCTAAAGCTCAATCAGGGTGTGCCCAGGTGGCCAAGAAGGCAAACAGCATCCTGGATCAGCAATAGTGTGACCAGCAGGACCAGGGTAGTGATTGTCCCTCTAGACTCAGAACTCTCTCAGCTAAAACTAAGGAAGCAAGGCTCAAACAACAAAACCAGCTACAAAATCAATTTTGAAGGGTCTAGTCCCCCTGTGAAGACTTCTAATTAACTTCAATTTTAAAAGTAAAGTTGATACCCCTGAGTATGATGAGTCAAACACAGGACTCTACACTAAGTAGACATGATTGTTCCACAGCTCTCCACCCAGACCATGCTGAATGCCTACAAGGCAGAGACAGCCAGGGCTAGGTTGTAAATCCCACCAGAGGAGCAGCTCTGTGCAGGGCAAAGCCTGCCGATTTAGCAGAGATGGGGACAGTTACCAGTCTCTGCTCTTTTCCCTCCACCCAAGCTGGGGATGCCTGCTTGGTGACAGTTGTGCCCTGGCCACATGGCTGAGCTGCTGCATTTCAACTCTGAGCACGAGGGCAAAGATCTGTGGCTGTGGCTGTGCCAGGCCTCACCCAGGATGGGCTGATTCTGGCTGCATCCCTTGCAGTCAGTGTATTGAGCAATGGCAGTCCCCTCTCTGCTGTGTCTGTCACTGTAGTGAATTAAACCTTACTGACCCTTCGTCAAACTGTTCCACAAGGAGTCCTGGGGCTCTGGGACAGGCAGATGTTGGAATCCTACCCATAAGGTGACAGTAAAAGCAGGCATAGTCAGCAGGATTGCCAGGGACAAACTGCTGCAGGAACTTAAGTGTGAACCATCCCAAGTGGGAGCAATATGGACCTCAAAATTTGGGAAAAAAAAATGCAAAGTGGATATAATAAAGTAGGAGTGGGGTTGGGGTTAGGGACAGGGGAAGGGCCATTAGGGTCTTTAGGGTTAGGGCCATTAGAGTTAAGGGTTAGAATTTGTGTTTGATTAGGGTTAGGGTTGAGATCAGGGTAAGGGTTGGGGTTACGGTTCACAGAATAGAGCCATGACACATTTTCTGGAGCAGGACAGAGCCACCATCCTTTGAGGGAAAAGAAAGACCTCAAGCATTCACCAAAGAGAAGTTTGTTCTTTTTCTCTGGAGCAAGAGGATTCAGCAATCAATTGATCAGCAGCGGCAGATCTGAGACACCTTTTAGGACAACTCCTGTAAGTAATGGACTTTGAAATTGCTCCACATGTAGCTTCCTTTTAGTTAAAATAGACAAACAGTTAGAATAGAGCTGTCTGCACTTCCAGTGTTCTATAGTCAGTCTAAGCAGCTCTTCTGTGCAGCCCAGAGACTGTAGGTAAGTTTAACTGAAGAACTAAGCCTAAACAGTCTAATACCTAATTGTAAGGAGGTTTCTAAGCTGCCCATGAATGCTATTTGTAGCAAGCATTTAAAACCATGACTCTCCCCTCTAAATATCTATCCCTGGAAGTGTTCAGGACCAGGCTGGATGAGCAACCTGTTCCAGTGGGAGGTGTCCCTGACTATGGGGGGGTTGGAACTGGAAGAGCTTTGAGGTCCCTGCCAAACTAAACCATTCTGTGATTCTATTTAAAGGCGATGTGGGGGCATCTAAAGCGTTTTTGAGGGTGATAAGGGAGGATGTAGGGGGCATCTAAAGGAGATCTGTGAGCATTTAGAGAGGGTCCAGGGCTGTCCAAAAGGCATCTGTGGATATCTAAAGTGGGTCTGGAGGGCATCAAAGGGGGATTTGTGTGCATCTAAAGGGTTCTGGGGACTTGTAGAAGCCCTGGGGGGCATGTGGAGGTCTCTGGAGGAGCTGGGGGTGTGGTTTTGGGGTCTCTAGTCGGGTCCTCTCAGTGTCTGGGTTCTTCTATGGCGTTGCTAGGGTCTGGGCGCCGCAGTGCCGTGGACTCTCACGCTGACTGCTGCCGTCTTGTGGCCAGAGCGAGGTACTGCTTGCTGCCACCTGCTGCCCGGGGGGTCTGAGGTGCCTTCGAAGGGGCTTAGGAGACATGTAAAAAGATTTTTTTTGCATCTAAAGAGGTTTTGTGGGCATCTAAACTGGGCTGACGGCCTCTGACAGCTCCCTTGGGGTCTTCTGGGAGTGTCTGGAGGGTCCTGGAGGAGTTGGTGAGGGGTCAAACAGGATTTGAGGGAGTCTCGCTGGTCGTCGGTGTCCTTGCAGACCCGGGACCCCCAGCAATGCTCCCCCAGCATCTAAAGACAATGTGGGGGCATCTAGAGTGGAGCTTGAGAATGACAAAGGTGGTCTGAGGGCAGGTTGAATGGGTCTGGGTGTATCAAAAGAGCTTTTACAGACATCTAAGGGGGTCTGGGGCAACTGAGGTTGTCCAGGGGGCATCTTAAGTGGTGGGGAGTAGATCTACACTGAGTCTGGGAGCATCTAAAGTAGGTCTGCAAGCACCTAAGTGGAGTCTGGGGCCATGTGAGGAGGTTCTGGGGTCATCTAAAGTGGGTCTGGAGGTATGACATGAAGTTCTGGGGGCATCCAAAGGGTTGTTGTGGGCATCTAAATTGGTATAGGGTCCTCTGGAGGTTCCCTTGGAGGCTTCTGAGGAGTCTCTATATTTGGTGGCCACAGGACAGCAGGTATCTGCACACTGATGCCTTGCTTTGTTCCACAGCTCCTGGCCAACTAGGAACCACAGATGGGAATTCCAGCATGAAATGGGTTAAAGATGAGATTTCCTGTGAAATGCCTCTGGGTTTCATCTAAGATTGTCTCTTTCTTGTTGATTTTTTTTTCTTTCCCCTGCTTTTTTAAGGGAGCTTAATTGCTTTGTCTGAAATCAAGTTGCAGATCTGTATTGAGCCTCAGCCACAAACCCTGACTGAGATGCTCTGGTACCAGAATGTGGAACTGTTGGAAACCAAATTCCTCCTTGAAAGTGGTCCAGAATTGGATTTCCTTTGGAAAATGGAGACAGAAATGTCTCTGTGGTGAGTTGCTGTGAAGTGCCAGCCTTGAAGACTGTTCTCTGACCACTTTTAACTTCTTACTTGTTGGAAAGGAACCTCTCCATAGGCTGAGTATCTCCTGCTCTGTGGTTCTGTTAGCCCCTGTTGTTCTCCTGTTCTGCTTCTGACCTGACGTCAAATGTACTGCTCTGAGAGGGCAGTTTTGTCACCAAAGCATCTGGCACATTCAGGTTGCAGAGTTTGGCCAGAGCAGACACAGGTTTGTCATATTTGGTTTTGTTTCCAAGTGCTGGGGAATCTGTGGCTCACCTCTGGGTGTCTGCCTGAGAGAGTACCAGGGAGCTTTTCTTAAGCCTTTCAAAGGCCTGATGCTTGCAAAGGACAAGAAGCTCAGGGTGAGGGAATTGGAAGGGGGTTTTCAGATGCAGGGAGTGTGGCCTCTGCCCTGGTGAGACTGACCAGCAGTGTTGCTGTAGCTAAGACATACATCAGGGAACTTTTTCCTTTAGAGGCATTATTGTAGCACTTTCATTAAGTGGCTAGCAAGAAATAAAAGCTGTCTAGGTCTCATTGCTGTGGCCAAAGCAGTTCAGATCTTCAGCTGGGTGCACCAGCTTCTGCTCAGGGCTGCCATTTGGAAGAGCAGTTGTGTGAGCAGACTCTGCCACAGCTGTAGTTTGTATTTGTGCAGTCAAGCCTTTAGCTCTTGTTCATGAAATTATGGAAATGGAGACAAAAATCCCAGGAAGTTTTCTGGGAAATGCCAGGGAAGTTAACATGTGCTGGATTAGGGGTTGAAGCTGTGTTTCCCATAAAAGTCTTTTGTGTGTGTGTGGTTTTTAATGCCATTTTACTTCTGGGATGGTATGCTGGTTTGAGGCTAATTGAAATGTTTTAATGAGAGAAATTAGATTGTTGGCTGTGAAAAGAAAATAATTGTGGTGTCTATAGCACTCATTTGTTCTGCTGAGAGGTATAAAACCAGGAAGCATAAGTCAGTCAGAGTGTCTTTGGCTGCTGCATCAACTCTCTCTGCCTGAGCTCACGTAGCCTCAACTAACCCTTCTGCTTCTAACTTCTTACCTGGCAGTCTCAACCCTGCACATCACCAGACTTCTGCTATAAGGATGGGGGTGGAAAGAAGGAAAGTAGTTGGATTGAAAGCCCTCCTGGGCCGTTATGATGTCCAGAAAGGGTTCTGTACTTCTCTTTTAACTTATATGTAGAACTATATACACAGATACATGTATACTTGAGTATTTGTGCCACCCTGTAAATATAGCTTCATTCCTTAACCTCCAACTGGCTGAGTTAGGCTGATGAATTTGGGGGGAGGGGGTAGGAAACTCCCAAACTACCACAGATATATTTAATGTACCTTCCTTTCTGCTTTCCAACTGAAGAGCTGTAGAGCTGTTTCTTCTCATTTGCAGCAGACTCTTAAAGAGAAGGGTCAAGGCTTTAAATCCTTGCTATAAATAGCATTTATGGGAAGTTTAATATCTAACTGGAAGGAGGTTTCTAGACTGTTTAGGCTTAGTCCTCCAGTTACACTTATTTACAGACTCTAAGCTGCAGACTCTGACTCTAGAACACTGGAAGTGCAGACAGCTCTGTTCCAACTGTTTGTAAACAAAAGGGAAGCTATATATGGAGCTATTTCCAAGTCCATTACTACAGGAGTTGTTCTAAGATGTGTCTCAGACACACCACTGCTGATCAGTAGATTTGCTGAATCCTCTTGCATGAGAGAAAACCACTGAACTTCTGTCAGTGAATTGATGAGGTCTTCCTTTCCCCCCTGAAAGGATGGTGCTGTCCTGCTTGGCTCCCTGAGTCACAGCTGCAGGCAGCTTGGCTCCTTCTGCTCCACCTGCGGTGACTCAGCTTGCTGTCTTCACTCCTCCTGCTCTGGCCCTGCTCGACTGGAGTCAGTGGGACACTGCCTCCATAGTGCATGTGTGGAAATGCAGTGTTGTGTGAGGCATGTCCCAACTCCATAGCAACACAGTACTAGGCAACTCCTGCGTGGAGGCTGTAGCAATGCTTCGCTCTCTCGTCCCATAGCAAGGAAGTGTTAGATATTTTAAAGCTACTATAATACAGCAAATACAGGCTTTTTTCTTTTGAAAGCCTGTTTTAACAAAGAACTAGAAATTTGTTGTGGCTATAGAGGAATGAGAGATGTCTGCCTGCTTAACTCCTCCCGTTAATACTTAAAAAGTGTCAGTACAGGAAGTGGAATGGGTAGAGATGCCTGGTTGTGCCGGGAAGCTGAAGCCCTGCTGAATTTGGGGGGCTTGGAGGATGGTTCTTGAAGACATCCTGAGGCAGAGCTTGGCTGCTAGAGAACTGGGCAGGCACTTCAGAGGAGGTTTGGTGGGATTGCTGAAGGAGATGCTGAGGTAGGTTAGAGAGAAAAGGGTGAGCTTGAAGGGAAGTGAAGCAACTTCAAGGGAAATTTTTTGTTGTTGTTAAAATAGGTATTTTCTCATACATCTTAAAACTTTGTATTTTGTGGGTTGTTTTTTCTCTTTTACAAAGAACAAACATTTTGGAGGGAAAAACTGAGATGACTATGGGGCAGAGAAGTGACATTTTGAAGGAAAAAGATGAACAAGTCTATAGGGAAGAAAATGAAAACTCTGGGAGAAAAATCTTAGGTAAATAAGAGAACATAGAGGTGACATTTTGGAAAAGAAAATGTGAGGTAGTCTATAGGGGATAAAAATGAAGACTGTAGGAGCTGAGGTGGGAAAGACAGACAGAGATGGCTAACAGGCTCTGCTCCTTTTTCTGCACCTAAGCCAGAACACAGTTTTTGGTAAGATTTGCACCTTCAGCACATGACTGAGCTTTTGCTGCTTTCCTCTTCTCTAGGAGAGCTGTTGTATCTCTGACCATGTTGGATATTCCCCAGGATTTACTACCCTGAGACCACCTTGCAGTCAGTGCATTTATCACTGGCAGCCACACATCTCTTGTGACTGTCCTGATAAATTAAACCATTGGATGGTTTCAGTAGAATCCTTCTCAGGGCACTGGAAGAAAAGGACAAGTGGTAATCCTGTGCAGTATTTGCAGTAAGAGTCAGCCACTGCTTAAAATCATTTCCCTTTCTTCCCAACCCTGCCTCCACCATGGTCCAAGCTTCATAGATTAGTTTCTCTTTCCAGCTGCCTGCCTTATTGATAAGTATTAATGAGGTCACTTCTCAGTATGTAAAGCATCTCTCCAGAGCCTTCTCTTCTTCAGGCTGAACCACTCCAACTCTCTCAGCCTATCCTTGTAAGAAAGTTGTTCCAGCCCCCAAGAAACTGGGATGAACTGAAAACAGTGAGCATTTTAGTTCCATTCTTCTGGAACTGTTCCATGTGTTGTTCCTATGCAAGTGCCACATAGTTTCAAGCAAATAAGCAAAGCCCTTCAGTCCAACTTGTTTGTATGTAAACATGAGGTAGTGTTTGCTGTAAGACCATTTTTTCCCAACTCACTGCACAACACGTGATTAATGAATGCTTGATGAGTTCTAGGACCCTAGAGGTCACTCTTTTATTTACATTATCAGTCCTGGAAAAGAGAGAAAGGGGAAGGGAATAGAAGAACAGAGACTGAAGCCAAGTGAAACTGTTTCATATGAATTTGAGTTACAAATAACTTGTCAGCTCCACCATATTTACAAAAGTTGTCAAAAGGATTCTAGAGAAATTACTGCTACTGAGCAAGTTAAAAAATAAGTGTAAACAAGCCAAATCAATCACATCCATAACACCATCTGTAGAAACACCAGTTAGAGAACTCAGACATGCTTAAACACTGGGAAAATGTTTTCCAATTAGATCTCCAAAGCCACCAGCAAGACTCTCATTTCTTCCCCTCACAAAGCTGTGCCTGAAGATCAGGCACCTTTATGCCACTGATGATGTGAGTCAGTTCCTTCTCTTCACATTCTGCAATTTGAGAATTTACCTAGAAGTCTGTTCCAGAGCTAGCGTCACATGGAGTTACAATATGAAGGGCACAATGAAACCCATAGTTAGTTCTACTTGATACTTCTAAAAGGTCATTTTGCTGCCAGATGTGCACATAAAATCCTGCCCACCATTTTAGTCACAACAAAAGAAAGCATTAAAATTCCCCTGGTATTGTCACTGTTTATATCTCAGGCAGCATTGTAGGAACAGAGCTACCTGAACACATCACACTGGCCACCACTCTTTGAAAGGTGTCTCTGGTCAACTTCACTCATTCAGCTGCAAGCCATATTAATGCTTGCTACCTTCACTCCACCACCTGACTCCATCTCCTGAAAAGATCATTGGGTGTCTAACAGAAGGGGAAGAGGGATCACCTCCTAGTTCAATTGGGCTCATTTTCAAGTATATTCCAGCCATATGTCAAGTTCTAAAGGTCTCCCTTAAAATACCACACTGCTAAATGGACATAGACACTGATAGTCAAGGCCCACAAGCCTCACATCTGGATGCATGTAGTTCCCACTGACAACAGGTGGCTCTGCTCACCTTCCTAACACTCTGCAGTAACTTTTACTTGCTACTGAACTCTGAACATCATTGAATGATTGGGGAAGGATTTCATCTCTCAAGAGCCATTGACCCTCATCACAGCACTGACAGGTGGACATTTTCTGAACTATTTAACTCCACAATACTGACTTGTCAAGTAACAACTAAGATTCAGCTACTCTATGCATAAAAAACTAAAAACTCATAAAGGAGTAAGTCAGCACTGAAGCAGTAGGGAAGCTGCTAAAAGTATTTCAAAGAAAAAAAAAAACAACACTGAAATATCCTTGCTTGTACGAAGCAGGAGGAAACCTACCAGCTACATGATCAAAACAAAAAACACACCCAAGCATGAAGCTTATTCCTACTGCAAGGACTACAGAAACAAAACCAGAGAGGAGCCTGAGCATCATTCATGCAGGAGAAACTAACACCTAACAAGAGATCTTTTATGAAGTATGTGCTATGCTAACGTGAGCTGGCATCAGACCTAGAAAGTCTAGCTCCAAGTAGCAGTGAGACTGCCAGAGGCACACCACACTGTCACACTGCTCTCTCCAGATGAAAAACATCCCCTCACTTATGAAATGAGCTACAGAGCTGCTCACTGCAAAGCTGCAGCCACTCTTGGATTTTAAAAGTTTTCACTGACATCATACCAAGTGAATTCTCATCCACTGCTCCCGAGATCTGTAACCGGGCCACGCTGAGAACACATCTGGCTCTGAGAACAAGTGCCACCCACGTTGGTAACTGAGGTCAGACTCCAGATGCTCAGGTGCTGAGACAGGGTCAGATCCAAACTGAAGTATCCATTTCACATTTGCAAGTAAGATTCCAGCATGTTTTCAAAAACAGAATTATCCTGATGCTTGTACTCACAGGGAATAAAACGCCTTACATGTTACACTAAGCCCAACCTGCTCAAATTTAGTGCCAGACACAACAGCAAGGCCACACTCAGCAGGATGAAGCTATGTTTGTGAGGAGCTTCATAGCAGAGGGCTTTCAGGCATGCCAGAATATCCTTCCCTACCAGCGCAGTAGCTGAATGAGCTACAGCCAGTAACTCTACTCACATGCTTTGTGCATCTCTTCCAGCCTCCCAGAGAATGTCATAGGAATATTATTGTGGACCATATTTAAATCAAGAGATGTTTGCAACTCAGGAAATCTTAAAGGAGAGGTTCCTACATCCAGTTTTACTGAGGTAAACAGGAATTATTCTAACAACTTCATGGTCGAACCTCTAGCACACATAAGTGTTTCACAGCTATCCAAGTCACCCACTGAGAGCTAAATAACAACTTAAACATGGATCAGCAAACTTCTGTGCTTAGTTTGTGGACTGAAGTGAGTCAAATTCTACTGCAACAACTCAACAAAATGCAGTCACACTAGGCTTTGCAAAGATGGTGTAAGAAAATGGATTCCTTCTAGATTCCTTAAAAATTGGAATATAGTACAACAAAAGACAATTGCAGTAACTATGGCAGTCTGAAGATCTCTACAGAATTCCCTTTATGACTATGAACTGTCCCTGGAAGACTCAAAAAAAAAAAAAAGGGCAAAGAGTTGTATAGCTACACTCTCAAAGACAGATGGAAGTCCATCCAGAACGAACTGTCATGGCCACTGACACAGAACAGTTATTCTGAATAACTCTTACCTGGTGCCATTTCATCAGAGACAAAGTTTCAGTGTCTCTATCAACCCAGCCTTAATTAGTCCAGTAAGGTAGTGCTTTTGCCCTTAACGGATGAAGGCTGCCTATTGGTAAACATCAGTAACATCCCTTTATTTCTATACTGGGCCACCCTTGATGTGAGACCAGAGACAAGTTTCAATTACCTGAATGATCTCCTGGATTATTTCCAGCATCTGTAATCTGATGATGTCATCTAAACTCCAGTTTTCAAAAAGGCAGAGGGTTAAATCTACCAACCTGAGACTCAACAACTGTCCAATTACTTAGTGCTTAAAACAGAGACTTTCACACAGTGCAACACAGCAGTCATACAAATCACTTATTACCACACTGCAAATAGCTGTGTTTGTAGGATTCTACTTCTCAGCAGATTTTACTTTCCCTTGATCTTCCACTTTTTTGATGGCAGCTTGGATAGCTTCTTGATCACCTAGAAATTGGTGAGGGCCCAAAGGGTGCAGATCCTCATCAAGTTCAAGAAGTATGGGCACACCAGTGGGGAGAGTAACATTGATGATGTCCTCATCAGAGATACCTGCCAAAGAAAAAAAAAAAAAGACACAGTTAAGGACTCAGCTTCTTCACTTTCCGTCCAGGTCAGCCTTGTCTGAGATGATCCGAAACAAAGGCACCTTCCAGCCTCCATCAATGCCACCAGATACTCAATTCCTAGCAAGACAAGCTGATCTGAGGCTAGTTAGATTTTTTTACTGAGAGAAATTATATCCTTGGCTGTGAGAAGAGTGACCTATATCACTGATTATTCTTCTGGTGAGAGAAGCAACTAGCCAAAATATAGATGAGGCACTTGCTTCTCTCACACACTTCTCACTTGGTTCTGAGTTGTTATCGTCTGTCTGAGTGGCTGCATCTGCCTTAACTCTTTAATCCAATCTAACCTTTTTCCTCTAACCTCCTTGTCATCTTTTTGACATCTCACCTCAGATATACAGGGATTGATCTGATTATTTCTGAGGGGAAATAAAGAGGGGGAAGGAGGTTTTGGTCAGGAGCCTCCTGGGCAGTCTGTTTCAGGAGGGTTTTTTGTGTTTCTGCATTACTTTAAACTTTTATGTAACTGTTAATATCTGTGTATATATGCTTGTAAATTGTGCTGAGGTGTAAATATAGCTTAACTTCCAGCCCACTGAGTCTATTCTGGTGAATTTGGAGGGGGGGGAAGGCAGGTAACTCCCAAACCATCACACAAGACCACAGCTTGGTTAGTGCTTTAGGAACAGCTAAAGGTGGCAGATAACATCAAGCTGGGGGCAGATGCTGATGGGTTGGAGGGCAGAAGGGCTCTGCAGCAGGATCTCGACCACCTGCACAGATGGGCAGAGTCCAAGGGGATGGCATTCAACAAATCCCAGTGCCAGGTGCTGCACCTTGCCTACAACAACCCCATGAAGAGCTACAGGCTGGGGTGGGAGTGGCTGGAGAGTAGCCAGGGATCTGGGGGTGCTGACGGACACCCGCCTGAACATGAGCCAGCAGTGCGCCCAGGTGGCCAAGAAGGCCAATGGCATCCTGGCCTGCATCAGCAATAGTGTGGCCAGCAGGAGCAGGGAGGTCATTCTCCCCCTGGACTCTGCACTGGTCAGGCCACACCTTGAGTCCTGTGTCCAGTTCTGGGCCCCTCAATTTAAGAAGGATATTGAGGTACTTGCAAATGTCCAGAGAAGGGCAACGAGGCTGGGGAGAGGCCTCGAGCACAGTCCTATGAAGAGAGGCTGAGGGAGCTGGGATTGGTTAGCCTGGAGAAGGAGGCTCAGGGAGGACCTTCTTGCTGTCTACAACTACCTGAAGGGTGGTTGTAGCCAGGAGGAGGTTGCTTTCTTCTCTCAGGCAAGCAGCA